>JAJOZX010005230.1:82500-343093 GCA_023014485.1 Bathynomus jamesi | reverse complement strand
ATGCTAACTGCCTATATGTAGTTAGCTGTTAGAGATCTACTCAGCCTGGCTGAACTATTTTTTTAAATATATAATTATATGTTTAATTTTAATAATATATTTTTATTTTAAGTGTTATTTATATTTTTAATTAATTTCAGATGTATTTGTTTTTTCAAATGAGTTATGGGAGAAAAAGACTAAGCGGCCTCGGAGTATAAGAGAGAGCTCTGGAGAAAGCTGAAAAACAACGAGATGTCATTGACAAAACTGCAAAAATTGATACTTTTCTTCAAGAAATCTGATATAAAGAGCAAAAATGTTGAAACAAATCCGAATGTCCTTTTAAAAGAATTAGAATGTACGTCATTATGTGTCAGAGCATGACATAAATCAGGACCTAGAAAACATGAACTTTTCTCAATCAAAGAGACGTTTTGGTGAACGATTCAGGTATTTTTGTAAAACCTTATTTGAACACAGCTTGTCAACGGAGAGAAAGTGAAGAGAACATATTAATGTATTCGGAGAGAACAGGCTCAATTTTCTGCGTTCCATGTCAATTATTTGGAGGAACTACTAAATTGGTAAGGAAGGATTTGATGACTGGAAGCATGGCAGTGAAGCATTAACAAGCCATGAAAATTCCTCTGAACATAAGTCATGTGTGTTAGCTATGAAAATGAGAAGTTCAACTCTCGGAAGAATTGACAGACAATTTTTCTATCAAATTGATGAGGAGAAGAAGTATTGGAAGAATGTTTTACGACGTGTTGTTGCAGTGGTCCGATCATTGGCATCTCATGGTTTACCTTTTAGGGGTCACATTGAGAAATTTGGTTCTGTCCACAGTGGAAACTTTATAATGGCTTTGGAACTTATTGCTGAATTTGACCCTTTTCAGGCAGAACATATTGCAAAATACAAAAATTCAGGAAAAGGTTATACCTCATACTTGTCTTCGTTTACATGTGAGCAATTCATCAAACTAATGGCTGATAAAGGTACCAAATAATAACTGAGGAAGTGAATGTGCGAAGTACTATTCCATTATTGTGGACTCCACCCCAGACATATCACATGTCGATGAACTTGCAGTTATTCTGAGATACGTAAAAGAAGATGGGCATCCTGTAGAGCGATTTTTGGCATTCCTTCCCGCATAGGCCACAAATCAGAGCAGCTTTTCAACTCAGTTTCCAGCATATTAGAAATACATAATCTCGACATCGCAAACTGCAGAGGACAGTTGTATGATAACGCTCCCAACATGTCAGGGACGTACTCTGGCTTGCAACCAGAATAAAAGAAGCGTCCCCAGTAGCAATTTACGTACCCTGCTCTGCACGCTCATTAAGTTTGATTGGACAGTGTGCAGCAAGTTGCTGTAAAGAAGCCATTGATTTTTTCGCACTTCTCCAAAATCTTCACCTGTTCTTCACTGCCTCCACTCACCGTTGGGCAATACTGCAAAATCATTTTACCAATCTGAAAATGTAACGCTAAAGAGCTTATCAGACACTCGATGGTTAGCCCGTGAAGAAGCGTGTAGGAGTCTCAATAAAGACTGGGAAGAGGTTATAGAGTTACTTACGTCCATTGAAGAAGATGAATTAGAAAAGTCTTGCACACGCAGTGAAGCATCAGACTACCTTATTCAACTGCAACGCCTTGAAACTACAATTCTTTCTTTACTGTGGGGTGACATTCTGGAAAGGTTCAATGCTACTAGTAAACAGTTCCAAGCAGTTAACATTGATCTTGGTGTTGTAGCAGAACTGTATGCATCATTGACATTCTATGTAAAAGCTGCAAAAAACAACTTTGACTTTTATGAAGAAGCAGCAATTAAAAAATCATCTATCCGCGAATATAAAGTTACAATGAAAAGAAAAAAGAAAAGAAAGCTTCGAGTCGACGAAACTCGCGAAGGTGAGGTAGAATTAGATGGACGGAGGAACTTCTTCATTAATACTTATCTTGTGGTACTTGACAGATTATTGTTGGAATTAAACTGTCGCAAAGATGTGTATGAAAACCTCCATGCATAGTTTGCATTTTTTACAAAAGTCACCACCTTGAATCCGACAGATATAACTGCCAATGCTATTAAACTTTGAGAATTTTACAAGGATGACTTGGCGGAAGCATTTGTTAATGAGTGTCTTCATTTCCGTGGGTTTCTTCTGAATTGGAGAAAACTCTTACGAGCATTCTTGAGATGAGTGAATGATCCAAGCAAAAGGATTAAAAGAAGTTTACACATATGTTGATATTGCGCTCAGGATCTTCCTATGTACGCGGGATTCCAACTGTTCTGCCGAAAGATCTTTTTCTGTACTGCGAAGACTAAAGAACTACCTACGGTCAGTGATGTCAGAAAATCGTCTCAACTCTTTAGCTATCCTTGGTATTGAATCGGAACTCACGAGAACTCTTAGCTATACAAATCTTATTGACTCCTTCGCTGCTGAGCAATCTCGGCGGAAACTGCTTTGAGTATTCTACAACGGTCGATTTCGTAACTAAACATAAAGATCGTAAAGATAACTTACAATGCATTTCTGTTCACACATTTTAGGGATTGTTATATACAGTATATATATATTAGTGGTGGACCGGATGTCAGTTTTTCAACATCTGCAGATGCGGATGAGGATGCGGATCTTTAATTTCAATATCCGCGGATGCGGATGCAGATTTAGTTAATCTATCAATATAATATAGAATTATGAATATATGACGTAATTTTTCAAATTTCGTGATATTACTATTATGGCAGGCAATTCATAAGAATTAAATTAATATTAATGTTTTCATTATGAAAAAAGAATAACTTTCTCAAGAGTTTCAGCCACAGAGAAATTGAATGAAATTTCTGTTACCAGGTATTTATATTTTGAGGTTTATATACTTGTTTCTTCATTAATAATTAATACTTTACATGAAATGTGCATGACTGGGCCTTATAAGCTACTTTATAAGCTATTTAATTGTAAATTGCATAATTTATTAGAGGTAATATCCGCATAGCATCCGCAGTCAGAAGTGCGGGTACGGATGTTAAATGATGCGGATATCCGCATATGCGGATGCCGATGCGGATATCCGGTCCACCACTATATATATATATATATATATATATATATATATATATATATATATATATATATATATATATATATACAGGATGTCCCGTAAGTCTGGAACCATAGGGTAAAATAAGTAATTCATGTTTTCCGTTTATGCAAGTGCCCATGATGTCTTTGAGTAAGAAAAAACGCATCCAGGTAATTCTGCTCGTAGGAAATCGGAGTCAGAGGGAGGTCGCTGAGGAATTTAACAGATTGCATCCGGACCGCGCCGATAACACATATAGTAGAGGAATTTTAGGAAAATCGACCTAACAAATTAGCAGGAAGTCGAAACTTGGTACACTTGTAAACTGAACCCTACTGATGAATATATTAAAAGTCCCAACAAATCCAAGTTGTGCTCCAGCCGCCATCTTGGAAAATGGCGGCCGAATTTCGGTGTTTTGGAAATAACTTTAGAACCGTAAAAGATACGAAAATTTACCAAGAGAGCAATATCATTCTACATAAAAAGGAAAACATTTTCTGTTCCCAACTTTGTTTTGTACGATGAAAAATAAAAAAGTTATGCAAAACCAAAGATTTTTCATTCTATGAATCAATGCGGACACGACGTTCAAACTGGGTTTGTAGGTAAAAAAAGCGAATGTTTTGTTATGACTGCCTATTTTCAGAAACCTCTCTTACTTTGTATGGGTGATTTTGTGAAAAAATATTCACAGGAACGAGCTAGTAGAAATATAAATTGTGACAGTACCTGGTTTTCTAAATATTTATACCAATACATTTTCTTGTTTCTAGCAGATATGGGCAACTCTGTCCCTAATTTCCTATATTCTACTTCTAATAAATACTCTTAATTATGATTATACTACGGATTCATCTGTAACATTTATTCACTCAATCGGAGGTTATGAGTTAATATACCGAAGTAATAGTTCAAAGTGAATGACAGACGAACTAATATTTTTCTTTTCTTTTCAGGTAATGGACGCTATTGATGAGTCAAGATGAAGTGCTTGATATGTGTTTAAACAAATCTACAGATAAGAAAAAAAATATGTTAAAATAAGAAAACTTTATTAATAAAATTTGCCTTCGTAAATTAAAATAACTTTTGTAAATGTATATTTTGTATCTTAGAATTAAATGTAATTAAATATTCTAGTTTTTTAACGTCTAAAATATACTTAGTATAAAATTTTCTAGTCTTTATATATTTTAAATAACTAATTAATTTTTTCTTTAAATTTTTAAAATAAATTGACTTGTATACAACCTCTGTAGAGAGCAATTACGGTAAAAACTGTACAGTGGTGTTTGATGGTTATCCTGACAGAGAAACCACTAAGACAGCCGAGCAAGAGCGACGAGCAGCAAAAAGAACTTCTAGAGATATCATATTTAATGAGAATACACCAACCACTATACCACAATCAGATTTTCTTGCTAACAGAAACAACAAACGGGCCCTGATTGCATCTCTTGTGTCTAGTATGAAGATCAAAGGTTATTCTGTTGTTCAGGCGGAGAGTGATGCAGATACTGTTATTGTTAAGGCTGCTCTAGATCAAGCTAAACACAAAAACAAACAGTAGTTGTTGGCCAGGATACGGATCTTCTAGTGCTTCTAACTGCTCTAGCCCATGAAGACTTTGAAATTTGGTTTCTAAACCAGGGAAATCAAACAGCACACCCCGTATTTTCAGCATCCAAAGTGAGAAAAAAAACATGGGGAAGGCTTGTGAAGTTTTGCTATCTGCTCACGCCATGACTGGATGTGATACCACATCAGCTTTGTATAAAAAAGGAAAAGTTAGAGGTCTCCAACTTCTACAGAACCATACAGAAATGAGAGAAGAAATGAAAATATTTAACCAAAAGGATGCCAGTAAAGAAGATATCAAAGCTGCTGGGGAAAAGTTCCTCTTAAAAATGTACGGATCAAAATCAAAGTCCTTGGATGAGCTAAGATACTTCATGTATAATCGCATAGTAGCAAAAAAGAAGTTAGATACATCTTTTCAACTAGCATCCCTACCTCCGATCAGTGCAGCAGCAGAGCAACACTCATACAGAGTGTACTTGCAGGTCCAAGAATGGTTAGGAAACTGCCTGGAGCCAACAGAGTGGGATGGTCCATGACAGGGAAATCACTGAGGCCTGTCCCTACTACCAAGGAAGCCGCTCCATCACAACTTCTTAACCTCATTTCATGTAACTGCAAGCTAGGATGCACCAAGAGATGCAAGTGCATACAGTTTGGTTTGCTGTGCTCAGCGATGTGTGGAGGATGTGAAGGAACTACCTGCGAGAACTCTTATGTTGAAACGCTACTAGACAACTGATAACTGAGTGTGTTGCAATATGACACTACACATAATGCAATAAATGTACAATCTAGCTTATTTTTGCGTAGTAATTAGAAAATTATTACTTAAAACAGGGAGACACAATTACATTTTATTTCCTAGCTCATGTTAGATGACTTTATTCAACATTAGAGATGTCACACAGTGCCTTAGTGTTAAAGCTATATACTGTATTACTGCGTTGCACTCCAAGACTTAGATTACTACATTTTCATTTTAGGTAACAACAGACGATTATAGTTAGCTATAGTGATGTTCCCAAGTGTCTAAGGATTACTGTGACCATTCAATAAGATGTTATTTTATGTTCAATCCATAAAACCTGTCTGAACATCATGGTCATATCAATACATGAAAATTCTTCCTATGTTACATTTTTCTTCAGTATGCAAGATAAGGAAAAATGCATGTTATATTTTACATAAAATATATTAGTAATGTATGTATTGAGAATAGCATTCATAATTATTTCCATTTTCAATACTTAGATGTCTAATGAAGGAATAAAATAACTGTTTTAAATAATGTTACTCCAAACCGATAACTTAGCTTCTACCCGTCATCAAAAAAATTACATTACAGTATTTTTCTCTAGCTCTTTCTGTTGTGCTTTACTTTTTTACCAAACTACCTATCAAAAACAAACTGTCATGGTTCTGAAATAATAAATTGCAACAAAATATTCGAATTTCTACCCATTAACCAAGTTTGAACGTCATGTCTGCACTGATTCATAGAATAAAGGAATTTTGTATTTTGCGTAACTTTTTATTTTTCATCGTACAAAACAAAGTTGGGAACAGGAAATGTTTGCCTTTTTATGTAGAATGATTTTGCTCTCTTGGTAAATTTTCGTATCTTTTACGGATCTGAAGTTATTTCCAAAAAACCGAAATTCGGCCGCCATTTTCCAAGATGGCGGCTGGAGCACAACTTGGATTTGTTGGGACTTTTAATATATTCATCAGTAGGGTTCAGTTTACAAGTGTACCACGTTTCGACTTCCTGCTAATTTGATAGGTCGATTGAATATATTTATCCTAAAATTCTTCCACTAATAGCTGTGTCGGCAAACTTGTAGCAAAGTTCAGGGAAACGGGATCCATAGGAGATAAACCCGCAGTGGACCTCCGAGAACATCCACCGACGATGACTGACACAACCGCACCATCCTCGCTGATTTCACAAACATTCCCCAAAAGTCTCTTCGGCGTTTTTATTGCCGTTTTTATCATTTTGCCCTATGGTTCCAGACTTACGGGACACCCCTATATATATATATATATATATATATATATATATATATATAGAAACGACGTAAGTATAGAGGAGTGTTCTGCACACGAGGAAGAGAAATAACGAACAAATGAAAAATGAGGTGACCGCCCGGGAATCGAACCCAGGATCTTCCGATTGCCGGTCAGATATGCTACCACTACACCACGGGCCTCGATCAGTCATAAGTCGAAATTCTCCTACATAGGGCAGAAACCAATGCCTTGCGAGGGCACCCTCGCAAATCGTGAATATGTATATTTAACTGCAATGACCACGCAGTATATTAATGTATAGAAACGACGTAAGTATAGAGGAGTGTTCTGCACACGAGGAAGAGAAATAACGAACAAATGAAAAATGAGGTGACCTGCCCGGGAATCGAACCCAGGATCTTCCGATTGCCGGTCAGATATGCTACCACTATACCACGTAGGAGAATTTCGACTTGTGACTGATCGAGGCCCGTGTGTGTAGTGGTAGAATATCTGACCGGCAATCGGAAGATCCTGGGTTCGATTCCCGGGCGGTCACCTCATTTTTCATTTGTTCGTTATTTCTCTTCCTCGTGTGCAGAACACTCCTCTATACTTACGTCGTTTCTATACATTAATATACTGCTGGTCATTGCAGTTATATATATATATATATATATATATATATATATATATATATATAACTCTGTCATGGGGAGTGACATCTGGAATTCCATGCCGGTCCCAAGCCCGGATAAAAGAGGAGCGTTGCCACGACAGGCCTAGCAAGCCGGTGGTGTAAAAACCTTATTGCTCGAGAAACTCAAGAACCAGCCTCGGAACCATGATTGATAAACAGATCACGGACAAGGAAACGAAACTGGACACGAAAAATGGACACACTCAGGATCGTGACCCGACAATTCAGCGCAGGACAATTCAGCGCAAGACAATTCAGCGCAAAGACAATTCAGCGCAAGACAATTCAGCGCGAAAATACCAACAAAGAAGAAGGAAGAACAAATCCAGAGGGAAGAGAGGCTTGCAACTGTTAGGTTAGGTTAGGTTAGGTAAGGTTAGGTTAGGTTTCTAGTTTTTGAAATAAAATCTTGATTTTAACAATTCTAACAAATTTTGTTTTTTTTAAATAAAATTTTAATAATTATACTCCTTTGAATTTTATCTCCGATTTGTCACTCCTTCGTTATGTCACTCCTTCGTTACGGTATTTATGTCACTCCTTTGTTATGTCACTCCTTTGAAATGTCACTCCTTCGATACAGACCCAATTTAGCATATATATAAATATACAAATTTTTCTCTTTTTTATTTATTGCGATTTATTTTTATTATTTTTAACTAAACTTTTAACTGTACTGACTTGCGCTGAATTGTCGGCGCTGAATTGTCTTGCGCTGAATTGTCTTTGCGCTGAATTGTCGGCGCTGAATTGTCCTGCGCTGAATTGTCGGTGCTCCACTCAGGATTAGATGCGGAACGATTAACATAGCAACTTATAAGGGGAAAGAAGATGAAATTTTGGACATTATGAGAGAACGGAAAATCGACATCTTGGGAATGGCAGAAACAAGGCATATGGGTGGAGAACTGGGAAGGGACTTGGGGGATGGATATGTGCTCATATACAGAGGAGTGGAGGAGGGTCGGAGGAGGATGCACGGAGTGGCAATGATAATTATTAGACCGAGATTGTCTCCAAACATACAGACTGTAGAATTAATAAGCGAAAGACTAATGAAATGTAAGTTGAGAATTAGGAATATAACATATGAGGGGTCGCGCGTCTTACGGTACCTAAGCGCCACCACAGGCGAAAACTTGTTTTTGATGGATATCACTATTTTCACCCTTCCTCTATCGCGTGGTTTAGGTTATAATGACCTTACGACACTAGAAGTATGATTGAAAACCTTATGAAGCGAACTACTTTTTTCACCTCATTCTGTGCCAGAAATCGCACCCAAAGTTCGGCATAATAAGAAAATAAAAAAATAAAAAAATATATATATATAAATATAAAATATGAAAATCTATTCAAAAAACTCATCAACATCTTCATTAACATACTTAGAACTCTAATTTAGCCAAAAATGAACGTTCTAGCTCAATTAATAACAGAGATACTATTGCCAGAATATTGCTGAACTTTGGAGACGATTTCTGGCGAATTTTAATTTTGGCGCTTAGGTACCTTAAGACGCGGGACCCCTCATATATTCTCTACCAGGTTTATGCGCCACAACAGGGGCATAGTGAAGAGGAGAAGACAAACTTCATAGAACTATTAGATGACAATTATGAAGTGGGAGAAGAGGAGGTGGGACTGCTTATGGGAGATTTCAATGGTAGAGTGGGAATGGAGAGGGAGGGAGTGGAGCAGGTAATTGGACCTTTCGGAGAACAGAACCGAAATGCAGAGGGAGAGAAACTAATAGATTTCTGCGTAAGGAACGAACTAAAGATCATGAACGGATTTTTCAAACACCAGGAGACCCATAAGTTTACGAGATACAGGTGGAACCAAGTGACAGGAAACTTTGACCAAACATCCATCATAGATTACTTTATATGCTCCGATAAGAGAATTGTTGGAAGCGTCAAGATGATACCTGGGGTTACCTTAGACTCCGACCACAGATTACTGATAGCAGGTTTGAAAATGCAGAAAATAGTAGCAACAAAAGAGGAGAAGAGGAAGGTAATTAAGACAAAGAAACTGCAGGATAACATTAGAGTCAGATTCAGAGAGGAACTTGAAAGAAATATAGCTGAGATGGAGGAAAACAATGAATGGGAAATCATGAGAGACTGTGACAAGAGGGTTACGGACGAGATTTTGGGAACTGAGTGGGTGGGGGGAGGAAGAAGAAGACATACACCATGGTGGACAGATATAGTGAGAGGCGCAGTGAAACAGAAAACTATAAAACATAGGGAGTGGTTGAGGCAACGTACACAGGAATCAAGACTGGAATATATGCAAGCAAGAAATGAAGCTGAGAGGGAGAAGAAAAGGGCAAAACAAATGGCAATGAGGGAATTGGGAGAAAAGTTGAGAGAGGATGAGAAAGGAAACCAAAACTGATTTATAGCCTTGCAAAATCTTATAGGGAGGAAAAGAAAAAGTATACAGTATTAAAAATGAAGCGGGAAATGTGATAGTGGAACCTGGAGCAATTAATAGACGATGGTCAGATTACTTTAAAGATATATTGAATGGAGATCCAGAAGAAGTGGAGGAAGCGGATAGAATATACCAGGAATTAGCAGAACAGGTAATTATTACCAAAGAAGAAATGGAAGAGGCTGTTAATAAAATGAAGAATGGAAAGTCAACGGGAGTGGATGAGTTTCCGATTGAACTTATAAAGGAGGGAGGCGAAGCCATGAAAGAAAACATTCAAAACCTGTTGAATAAATATTGGAGAGAAGGTCAAGATCCCGGTGATTGGGGAAAAACAATCATCGTTCCAATATACAAAGGAAAGCGTGACTCAGGTAGATGTGAGAATTATAGGGGAATATCGCTTATTAATCATATAACAAAACTTTACGAAAGAATAATAGAAAAAAGAGCAAGGCAAATAGTTGAAGCAAGGTTGGGAGAGAAACAGCATGGTTATCGAAAAGATAGAAGTACGGTAGATCTTATTTTTGGCCTCAGGAAGAATGTGGAGATGTTTGGATGAGATTTATGGGGTAAGGGGAACACTTCTTAGGGCTTTGAAAAGTTTGTATCAAGTTAGCGAATGCAAAGTAAGGACTGGACACAAAAATGATGAATGGTTTGAAGTTAGAACAAGGGTGAAGCAGGGCAGTGTTATATCACCATTCCTGTTTATAGCCTACATGGACACAGTCATTGCAAGTTTCAAGCGACGTCATGAAATGAATAATAATAGTGGAATAATGGCATATGCGGATGACATAGCAATTTGGACGACAGAAAAAGAAGATATAGAACCAGTGGCGTATCAAGGGAGGGGCGAGAGGGGCGACCGCCCCGAGCGGCACTTCCCGAGGGGCGGCAAATTACTGTCAGGCGGGCGCAGTATGCAAAATTTTGGGTTTTTATGTTTTAAAATGCAACCCTCCAAAAAATTATATCTCATCATTGTCGCGCGTTATTTGTGTACAAAATATCCATGGTTTTGATGAAAAATCATCATTAAATGCTATATATGCCACCTCAATGCCACTATTTCCACAAATAGTTGCGTTAAATTTTCACATCGGAAAGGTTGCCAGCCCTATTTTTCAGACTTTCCCTATATTATTTAGGTTAGGCTTTGCATTCTTTGAGCTTTGATGATGTTAATAATTAATGGTTGTTTTATTTTGCAGATACCCTACTGAATTAGCAAACATGAGCAAACGACAGAGACTGAGTGGTGCTGCATACAAGAATCTTCGCGAAAAAAAAGAGGAGGAAGGCAAGCGTGCTGCTAAGCGATTTCATCAGTTAATGGGATTCTCAGACACACCTTCAGTGCCTTCTGGGAAGCAAGGAGATCAACCGCAATGTGATATATCTTTAGAGATAGATGTTCAAGCGGCAACTTCAAGTGAACCCCCAAATAATCAGGATCAACCCTCATCTACATCACAAAGTCACCCACCCATCCATCACCCACAGAGTCTGTTTAACGATTCTGGCAACTGGCCCGTTCCAATGACGGACAATTTGAGAATCGAACTCATTAAACGTGGACCATCACATTTGAAAAACATGAATGGACCCTTTCCAGCTGATTCAAACAATAGGTCAATGTCAAAAGTTTGGTATTTCAAAACTTTGGAAAATGGCGAAAAAATTGAAAGGTCATGGCTAATCTTCTCACCTTCAAAATGTAGCTTGCATTGCTTTTGCTCTCGTCTCTTCAACAACATCTCCAGTGCATTTGGAAAAGAAGAAGGATTTTTTGCCTGGAGGAAACTGAATCCAAGAGTACCTGAACATGAAAACAGTCCATATCATACCCGATGCTTTGAACAATGGGAAGAGTTGTCTATGCGCCTTCAGTTGAATGCTACAATAGATAATGCACATCAGTTGCAAATAAAACATGCTACTGCTAAGTGGAAAGAAATACTGAGACGAATTTATGACTGCATCATGTTCTTGGCAAAACAAGATCTTGCATTCCGAGGGCACCGAGAGAACTTAAATGAAGAAGCTGGGCTAGCTGGCAATTCTGGAAACTTTTTGGAGTTAATAAAACTAATGGGCAAATATGACCCAGTAATTAGGGAACATCTTACAAAAATACGAATGACTGACAGATATCCATTACGTATTTGTCACCTAACATTCAAAATGAGTTCATCACACTAATCGGCTGTAATGTTCGAAAATGTATAATTGATAATGTATCTAGTGCAAAGTACTTTGCAATAATTTTCGATAGTACACCAGATATATCGCATATTGATCAGATGTCTCAGGTAATTCGCTATGTGTCGATTAAAGATGGTAATGTAGAGGTGAAGGAATCCTTCGTTGATTTTATTAAATTAGAGGGGAAGACTGCTGACTCGGCTGAGGCAGTTACTGATCTCATTGTCACTAAGCTCCGTGAGGATGGGCTGGATATCCAGAATTGTTATGGTCAAGGGTATGACAATGCTGCTACGATGGCAGGTATTCATCTTGGAGTTCAACGCAGAATTCTTGATGTTAGCAAACACGCTGTTTTCATTCCTTGCAATAACCACTCGCTGAACTTGGCTGGAGTTCATGCCGCGGGACTGAGTCCTAATGCTGTAACTTTCTTTGGAACAATTGAACGAATTTTCGTCTACTTTTCTTCCTCTACTCATCGTTGGGATGTCTTAACAAAACATTCCAAAATCACTGTCAAGCGAGTCTCTGATACGCGGTGGAGTGCTAAGTATGATACTGTTTCTAGTCTTAAGAAGAACTTGACTCACGTTGTTAGTGCCTTGGAAGAACTGAGTGAAGGGGTCTCCGAAAATCTGGACACAAAGGGCGATGCTGAAGCTCTGTTGACCTCCATCATGTCATACATATTCATTGTGTACTTATTTTTCTGGGATCGAGTGCTGAAAGAAATCAATGATGCTCAGCCATATTTTCAAAGAAAGGGACTTGCTTTGGACCAGTGTGCATTAAAAATGAACTCTTTATCCGTGTTTTTAACTAATGAACGAGAGGCAGTAGTATCAAACGCTGCAGATGCCGAAGAGTTCTGTAATGAAATGGATATCAGTATAGACCGCAGAGTGAGGAGACGGAGAAGAATGCCTGGAGAGCAAGCTCGTGATGCTGGTTTGACCGTGCAAGAGGATGTACGCAGAGAATTTTTTGAAATCATGGATCGTTTATTAGCAGAAATTGAAAAACGCACAGTTTGTCTTAAAAACATAAATGATCGCTTTGAATTTCTGTCTCCTTCGTACCTTTTGAATCAGTCCAAAGATGAAGAAATTAATACCAAGGTCAATAATTTTTCTTCCATCTACAATGACATTAATCCAGGAAGTCTACTGGAAGAAATAAAGCGTTTGCGCAGACATTTGCTCAGTTTCGAAAGCATAAGCGTCGACGATGATCCAAAGAACTGGGATATGTTAAAACTACTTCAGTGGATCGTTAAATGGGATCTAGTGGAATCTTTGCCTCATATAACAATTGCCCTCCGGATCTGTCTAACTACATGCATGTCCGTGGCAAGTTGCGAACGAAGTTTCTCGAAACTGAAACTTATAAAAACTTACCTCAGGTCAACTATAAGTCAATCTAGACTGAGCAATTTGGCGATTATTTCAATTGAACGCGAAGTTGCAGAGACAATGGACATAGAAAAAATCATTCATGAATTTTCTGTTATGAAAGTCCGAAAATTTAACTAGGCATTATACATTATATAGTTATTGTTAAAATTATGTAGTGTATTATGTACAGTACATTATGTAGTATTGTTAAAATTGAAGTTGCTTTTCTTCCAATAAAAGTTTTGTTTAGAAGTGTATTTTTGTAAAGGAATTGTTTTTAAAATTGAAAATTGCTGCAGGGGGGGGGGGGCGTTGGCATTTTCGCCCCGAGCGGCAAAAAGTATTGGTACGCCTCTGTATAGAACAAGCTTTAATTGATTGGAATGAATGTTTGAAGGAGAGGGGGATAGAAATGAATGTAGAAAAGACAGAAATATTAAGTGTATGTCGAAGAGAAGAAGAGAATTTGGAGTTCAAATAGGAGATAAGGAAATAAGAAATGTTGAAAATTTAAATATTTAGGGAGTATGTTTACTAAAGAAAGTGGTAAGATGCAAGAAATAACTGAAAGAATTGCAAAGTTCAGTAAAAATGTCGGAATGTTATACCCGCTACTGAGAGATGAACATATGCCCCTTGGGACCAAGAAAATAATCTTCGAAACAGTTTTAACACCAATACTGATTTATGGGTCGGAACACTGGAAAATGCGCGTGGCGGATCGAAGTAGAATTCAGGCGGCAGAAATGAGTCGCTGAGGACTATTCTGAGAAAGACGCGAAGAGATAGGATAAGAAATGAAGAAGAAAGAGGAGCCAATGTGGGAGTTAACGCCGATTTTGAGAAAAATCGACGATGCCAAATTGAGATGGTTGGGCCACTTGGAGAGAATGGAGGAGGGAGAACTGCGAGGAGGTGCTGGGAGTGGAGACCAGGGAATGGCAGAAGACCGCGGGGGAGACCGAGAAGGAGATGGAGGGACGAAGTGGAAGAGAGCTTGCGAAGATACGACTTGCCCAGCATGCAAGAGCTCGGAGAAACGGGAGTGCTGCTGGACAGGGCAGAGTGGCGAAGGAGGCTGGCTCCACTGACAGGCTAACTAGCCTACCTGGAAGCTGAAGTATGAAGTATGTTAAGATATATTTTGCTAGAGTAAATGCCTAAACACCTAAATGACTGCATTTTACTGAAAACCCTAATATCAAATAACTATTTATTGCTAAATGGTAACTTCGTAAGTGTCCGAAGGGCGACTAAATCAGTATGGCTCTTGGCGCCGGAAAACCTAAATCCGCCCCTGCTACACTTAGAAACCATCATACTTTTGAAAGCATAATATGGCAACAAAATGGTACTCCACCACATTTCGGAAGAAATGTTCCTGCATTCTTAAAGGATAATTTTTCAGAATGGATAGGACGTCGTGCGATAGTCGAATGGCCTCCTCGGTCACCGAACATAACCCCATGTGATTATTCAGTGTGGGCGAAATTTCCTAGAACCATCAAAGTCTTCATGTGATCGAAGTCCCGAGGTTTCTGGCCGTAAACTCTACCTTTAATTATACCCCACACTGAATAATCACATGGGGTTATGTTCGGTGACCGAGGAGGCCATTCGACTATCGCACGACGTCCTATCCATTCTGAAAAATTATCCTTTAAGAATGCAGGAACATTTCTTCCGAAATGGTTCTAGGAAATTTCGCCGCAAACATTTTCGCCGTAGGAAAATTCGCCGTAAACATTTTCGCCGTAAACATTTTCGCCGTAAGACAAATTCGCCGTAAGGACATTTCGCCGTAAATTTTTTTAAAAATAATCAATGGATGATTATTTAAGAAATTTATTTAACCAAACTATCACGACTTAACCTAACCAATCGTCAATGCCGTACAGTGAGTTTCAAAGTAAGATAAGGAATTTATTTAAGAAATTTATTTAACCAAACTATCACGACTTAACCTAACCAATCGTCAATGCCGTACAGTGAGTTTCAAAGTAAGATAAGGAATTTATTTAAGAAATTTATTTAACCAAACTATCACGACTTAACCTAACCAATCGTCAATGCCGTACAGTGAGTTTCAAAGTAAGATAAGGAATTTATTTAAGAAATTTATTTAACCAAACTATCACGACTTAACCTAACCAATCGTCAATGCCGTACAGTATAAAGAATTTTAATTGTGGTAGACTGCTCGAAGCTAGGTAGACCGCACACTTAACCAGCACCGGCTATTATAAGGGTTCAGTTAAACTTTTTTTTTTATTTTAATTTTATTTTATTTACGGCGAAATGTCCTTACGGCGAATTTGTCTTACGGCGAAAATGTTTACGGCGAAAATGTTTACGGCGAATTTTCCTACGGCGAAAATGTTTACGGCGAATTTTCCGGTCACGGACTTTGATACGCCAAGAGTTCAAGACTTTAAATAATAACAAAGAACTGTGCCGCGCTATTTGTTGTTCAGTTGTTCAAAGATGCAACATGTGTATTGAACATGATGGAGAACACTTTGAACAATTTCTGTAATAAATAATAAACATTATTCGTCACAAGGTGATTTCATTATTCTCGATAAAACAATTGATGCCGCACCTTGTGTGTATATATATATATACCTTATGAACCTTATGTTGTTTCGTGTGTTGGTCTCTCTTCACACGGAGGTCAAGCTGGTGGCCCCGCCTCTAGGTCTGTCCTGGTGGAGGAGCGAGTTGCTTTCTTGCGCTCTCCACCGTACATAGCGAGGCACGCCCGGCTCATCTGGTAGTGTCCTGAGCCAGGCATCCAGTCTTTTCTTGAAGACTTCAACTTTGACCCCCGTTACGTTTCTGAGGTCCTTAGGAAGCTGGTTGAAAAGTCTTGGCCCCCTGACAACCAAGCTATTTTCCTTCAGGGTTGAGGAGGTCCCTTGTCGTGCTTTTAATTTGGGAACACTACACATTCTGCCTTTCCTATTTTCCAGTGTTGTTTGAATGGTAATTGGGTTTAGTTTTAGGTTTGGTACCAGTTTTTCGATCATTTTCCATATGTAGATTATGATGTACCTCTCTCTTCTTCTTTCTAGTGAGTACAGATTTAGTTTACGTAGTCTTTCCCAGTAGTTGATTTCTTTGCAGCCATCAATCTTGGCTGTGAAATGCCTTTGCGTTTCTTCTAGTTTATTAGTTTCTTCCTTTTTATATGGGGACGTCAAAACTGAACAGTATTCAAGTTTTGGTATAATCAGTGTTTTTAGCAGGGGAATCATTACTGTCCTGTCCCTTCTCTTGAACGTTCTTAGAACCTGTCCGGCGACTCTTTTTGCTTTATTTATCGCTATCTGATTTTGTGTTTCGAATTTCGCATCATCTGTCATTATTATCCTGAGATCAATCGCTTTCATGCTTCTCTGAATTTCCTGTCTATCTGGAGCATAATATGCAGTCTGTTTAAGTTCTTCTTTTCTACCATATCTCAAGAGCTGAAATTTCTCGGCGTTGAATGACATGTTGTTGTCTTCTGACCATTTGTATATTTTGTTCGTGTCCCTCTGCAAGGCCTCCACGTCATGTACATCGCTGATTTTTCTGCTGATCTTTGTATCGTCTGCAAAGGATGTTACTATACTATTGCTGTTTACTCCGCTGTCTATATCTGTTAGCATGATAATGAACAGGAGTGGGGCCAGTACTGTCCCTTGTGGTACTGAGCTGCGTACTTCCGATTCTGATGATGATATACCTTGAATTTTGACGACCTGCAGACGATCACTAAGGAAGTTGTAGATCCATTTTCCCACTTTGCCTGTTATTCCCATATCTTTAATTTTATGTGCTATTATACCATGGTCACATTTATTGAAAGCTTTAGCAAAATCTGTGTATATAACATCGTAGTTGTCATTGCCAGGGCCGGATTAACCATTAAGCAAAATAAGCCCGTGCTTAGGGCATCAAGGGAAGGGGGGCACCACAGAAATTTTCAGTGCAAAAAAAAATGTAAAAACAAGATTCAGTCATGCTGAACTTTATAAAATGATTGTAGAAGACAATATTGAGTGTGCCTTCCCAAATGTAGAAATTGCCTTTCGTATATTTTTAACATTAATGGTCACAAATTGCTCAGCTGAGCGTTCATTTTCTCAGTTGAAGTATATTAAAAATACCAACAGAACACTATGCAACAAGGCAGGCTGGATGCCTTATCTCTACTAAGTATAGAAGCAGATGTGTTACGTAAGATTAGTTTTGAGGATCTGTTCAAAGACTTTGCAATTAAAAAAAGTAGGAGAAAACTTTTCAAATATAAATGAAGTGGAAGTATACAAAAATAAACATTATTTTCCATCTTACTGTAAGTTTTGTTTCATTTCAAAAAATAAAATTTTATTTTATGGTTTATTTTTGTTTATATTTTGAATTACATATATATGGGGCACCAAAATCTTTTAAGTGCTTAGGGCCTCTAAAGGTCTTAATCCGGCCCTGGTCATTGCCTTCCAATGCATCTAGGATATTGTTGTAGTGCTCTATTAGTTGTGATAGGCATGATCTACCTGATCGGAATCCATGCTGATTTTCGTTGAATCTTTCCCGTGTCTCCAGGAAATCGTACATTTTCTCTCTAACTATTCTTTCAAATACTTTGGTGAGGTGGGACGTCAATGACACTGGTCTATAGTTCTTTGCTTGAGATCTGTCCCCTCCTTTATATATAGGGACAATGTTTGCTCTTTTCAAGATGCTCGGTATTTCCCCAGTGTCTAGGGATCTTCTCCATATCCAGTATAAAGGTGTAGCTATTTCATTTTTACAGTTTTTAATCAATAATGCGTTCCAATTGTCCGGACCTGCACTCTGCAGCTGAATGTAGTTTCATTTGTTCTATAGCTCTCGCTACATCTTCTGGTGTAAACTCAAAGTCTGTTATATACTCTCCTTGCAATTCCTCTTCAAAGAATGCATTTATGTCAGGTATCGCTTTGTCACTTTTTGGGGTACTGAAAACTGATTCATATTGAGCTCTCAATGTATCAGATATTTCTTTTGCATCGTCGGTTAGTTCGGTTATATATATATATATATATATATATATATATATATATACAGGGTGTCCCATAAGTCCGGCATCATAGGAGAAATTCATATTTTTCTATTTCTACAAACCATAATTCATATTTTTCTCTTTCTACAGGCCATAATGTCTGTGAGCAAGGAAGAACAAATCCAGATAATTCTACTCATAGGAAATCGGAGTCAAAGAGAGGCCGCTGCTGAATTTAACAGACTGCATCCAGACCGCGAGCCAATAACACAGAGTTGTGTTAGCAGACTTGTTGCAAAGTTTAAGGAAACAGGATCCATAGAAGATAAACCACGCAGTGGACCTTCAAGGAGGTCCACTGACGATGATACAGCGACTGTTATCCTGGCTCATTTTAACAGAAGTCCCAATAAGTCTCTTTGGCGATTGTCCGCCGAGACATGAGTGTCGAAAAGTAGCATCCATCGCATTCTTCAGGCTCACAAATTGCATCCATATAAACTTCAGATCCTACAGAAATTAAGTGAAGATGATCCCGACCGGCGGTTGGAATTTTGTGAATGGGCTACGGAACAATATGCTCGGGATACCAATTTCCCGTCCACCATTCTGTTCAGTGACGAGGCTGTTTTTTATGGAAATGGTGAGGTAAATCGACAGAACACCCGCTACTGGTCTCAAAACAACCCTCACCGGTATACCTCTTCAAAGGAACAAGGTGCATCCCGGGTGATGGTATAGTGTGGCATTTGGAAGGATCGCATCATAGGCCCCCTCTTTTTCGATGAACATGTCACTGGAGGCACCTACCTACGTATGCTCAAGGAAGAAGCATTTCCCAGTGTCTTGAACGAAGAAGGAAATTTCCCAACATGGTTCCAGCAAGACGGCGCTCCTGCACATTACAGCACCCAAGTAAGGGAATACCTGTACCAACAATTCCCTGGTCATTGGATAGGACGTCGAGGGCTGTGGAATGGCCAGCTAGAAGCCCGGATCTCACGCCACTAGATTTTTATCTCTGGGGCCACTTGAAAGCGCTGGTATACGCAGAGAAAATTAGGAGTGTTGAACATTTGCGGCAGCGCTTTATTGGGGCATGTAACACCATTACTCCTGACATCATTCACCGTGTGCTTGCTGACTGGGTATCACGTCTGAATTTGTGTATTGAAAACAATGGTGGACATATTGAGCACGTTCTGTAAATAAAAGCTTTTGTTTTGCCTTTTTTATTATTTTTCCTATGATGCCGGACTTATGGGACACCATATATATATATATATATATATACACACACATTTAACTGCAATGACCACGCAGTATATTAATGTATAGAAACGACGTAAGTATAGAGGAGTGTTCTGCACACGAGGAAGAGAAATAACGAACAAATGAAAAATGAGGTGACCGCCCGGGAAACGAACCCAGGATCTTCCGATTGCCGGTCAGATATGCTACCACTACACCACGGGCCTCGATCAGTCAGAAGTCGTAATTCTCCTACATTTGTTCGTTATTTCTCTTCCTCGTGTGCAGAACACTCCTCTATACTTACGTCGTTTCTATACATTAATATACTGCGTGGTCATTGCAGTTAAATGTACATATTCACGATTTGCGAGGGTGCCCTCTCAAGGCATTGGTTTCTGCCCTATGTAGGAGAATTACGACTTCTGACTGATCGAGGCCCGTGGTGTAGTGGTAGCATATCTGACCGGCAATCGGAAGATCCTGGGTTCGTTTCCCGGGCGGTCACCTCATTTTTCATTTGTTCGTTATTTCTCTTCCTCGTGTGCAGAACACTCCTCTATACTTACGTCGTTTCTATACATACATATATATATAAGCAAACAACCACAAGGAAAAGGAAACACAAAGTCCTTGTGGTTGTTTGCTTATTAATAAGGTCACGTGTTATTTTGTGATTCTAGTGCATACATATATATATATATATATATATATATATGAGAGGAGGGGCGATAAGCTTGACCTTCGTGAAATGAGGAATCATCGCACGGAACATTTGAAAGGTTGAATATATATATATATATATATATATATATATATATATAAAGGGTGATCCAGAGAAATGGGACCCAAAAGAAACCCCTGTAACTCTTAAAGTATAAGTCCTTTTATAAAATCATACGCATCATTCGAAAGAGGATAGTTACAAGTTTGTACAGGATTGTATAGGTTTTGACAATACAAGACAAGATAAGATACAAAACAAAATAAAAGTGTTAGTTAAAACTAACCCTTCAAGATGACTGGATGGACTGTGGAACAGCTGCGTTTCATAACTGAGCAATATTATGAGATATGGAAGAAGTGTAGTTTCAGCTCAAAGATCTTTCAAGACAAATTTTCAGATGTCAAAATCACCTTCTAAGAAAGTAATCCGTCGGTGTGTCAGAAATTTTTCCCTAACTGGCAGCATTGGAAAAAGAAAACCAACTGGAAGAGTGCGCACAGCAAGGATAGACGAGATCATTAACAGAACTCATGAAATTGTACAGGATAATCCTAACATAAGCATCAGACGTGCTTCTCAGCTGTTAGGAGTTTGATATGGAACAACACACCGTATATTCAAGCAAAATTTAATGCTCTTTCCATATAAAATTCAAACAGTGCAACAACTAAACGATGGAGATTTCGCACGAAGACGACAATTCTGTCAATGGATCCAACAGAAGGTAAATGACACCACCAATTTTCTAGCAACTTTGATTATGTCAGACGAAGCCCATTTTCACTTGAATGGAACTGTAAACAAACAAAATTGTCGTTTTTGGGCAACAGAAAATCCATTGAATATTACCGAAGTCCCGTTGCATAGTCAGCGTGTAACTGTTTGGTGTGGTCTTACTGCATCTCAGATCATAGGGCCGTACTTTTTCGAGGATTCCACCGGAAACACGGTCACTGTAAATGGTGATCGCTACGAAAAAATGTTGACCGATTTCCTTATTCCTAAATTAAGAGATCTTTGTCTAGGAAACCACTGGTTCCAACAAGACGGAGCTACCTGCCATACCACGAGGAACTGCATGGCAGTTTTGCGTCAAACGTTTCCAGGCGAGTTAATCTCAAGATTTGGAGACGTTGAATGGCCCGCAAGGTCTCCGGATTTTTCTCCCTTAGATTATTATCTCTGGGGATATTTAAAGAGTAGGGTCTACAGAAATAACCCAACGACCTTGCAAGAATTGAAGGCCGCCATCACAAATGAGATACAGGCCATACCACCGCACACTCTTGCAAAAGTGATGCAGAACTTACAAGCGAGAACACTGGAATGCTTGGCAACTAATGGAGCACATTTGAAAGGAGTCATTTTAAAAAATAAATATTTCATAATAAACTTGTAACTCTACTCTTTCGAATGATATATAGTTTTTATGAAAGGAATTAAATATTAAGAATATTTGGCTTTTTTTTATGGGTCCCATTTATCTGGATCACCCAGTATATATATATATATATATGCGATGAAGAATTTCACAATTAAGCACGTGAAATGAATGAATGATGCAAACCCACAAGGAAAAAGAAAAATGATTCCAAGGCCTTTCATGTATTCAGAAGTACACTTCGTCATTCCCTGACGAGGTGTACTTCTGAATACACGAAAGACCTTGGAATCATTTTTCTTTTTCCTTGTAGGTTTGCATTATATATATATATATATATATATGAATAGAAACGACATAAGTATTAAGGAACGTCTCTGCACACGAGGAAGAGAAATCACGAATAAATGAAAAATGAGGCGAACCGCCCGGGAATCGAACCCAGGGCCTTCCAATTGCCGGTTGGATGCGCTACCATTACACTACGAACCTCGATCAATCATAAATCGAAATTCTCCCACATCGGGCAGAAACCAATGCCCTGAGAGGGCACCCTCGCAAATCGTGAATATGTGCATTTAACTGCAATGACCACGCAGTATATAAATGAATAGAAACGACATAAGTATTAAGGAACGTCTCTGCACACGAGGAAGAGAAATCACGAATAAATGAAAAATGAGGCGAACCGCCCGGGAATCGAACCCAGGGCCTTCCAATTGCCGGTTGGATGCGCTACCATTACACTACGGAGGGTGCCCTCTCAGGGCATTGGTTTCTGCCCTATGTGGGAGAATTTCGATTTATGATTGATCGAGGTCCGTAGTGTAATGGTAGCGCATCCAACCGGCAATTGGAAGGCCCTGGGTTCGATTCCCCGGCGGTTCGCCTCATTTTTCATTTATTCGTGATTTCTTTTCCTCGTGTGCAGAGACGTTCCTTAATACTTATGTCGTTTCTATTCATTTATATACTGCGTGGTCATTGCAGTTAAATGCATATATATATATATATATATATATATATATATAGAGAGAGAGAGAGAGAGAGAGAGAAATTCCTTTTTCCTCGCCGTTCGCAGCCATCTTGGAATCACCAGGAATCGAAAAACACACGTGGTTTGTCAAGGAGAAAGAAACAAAAGGACGCTTGTGTTTTTCCCAAAGAGGCCCGCGAAAAGTTAATGTTTTACAAACCTACATAAGTCAGAGTTCACTGAAACTAGCTCTCACTCCGCTCGTTACTTCTCCTCGTGAACCTCTTTTCATGTAGCTCCGCTTCGACCTCAGCCGGCCTCAATCCTTCAAGTCACACTTCAACCATAAAAAAAACGAAGCAACACTTGAGGCGACTCTACAATTCCATCCTGCAAGAAACAACATCACTGCTGTGGGCACTTTCCGTTGGCTCCTTTTCAACAAGTCTCTACCAGCTGTCAAAACGCATCCTCTCGCCGGCAAAGCCAGTCTGACTACAGAAGCACCTTTCGAGGCCCAGGTCTGTAAATCTCCAATTAGGTTACAAGCCACAACCCCACTTTGCTCTTCACTCATCCTTCACCACAGTTCGATCGGCGCCAGTTCAACAATTATCTCAACAGGACCTCTACAGTCTCCAAAGTCATCTACGGCGAAACACAATACAGTCAAACCTTCACGTAGGCCTACAGTCTCCAAAGTCATCTACCCTGTTATTTTATTCATTCGCATAATTTACTTATCCTGCATCTTATTGTTTATGTGCTCCTTTAATGCACTTCATTTTTCCGACCTAATCCATATACTGTGCCATACCGTATTTTTATTATTTCAGTTATCAATAGACTTCATTATTTATTCTGTGTTCACCTCTGCATATCTCATTAGCCTATCTGTATTAGTGTATTTACTTAACAATTAGACGTCTGTAAATAAACATGTACCATCTCTTCGTCCTCTTATTCCTCGCTGAGCTACGTTTCCCTAAGAACAAACCATTCAACCAAGTTATCATAGAAAGATACAACCGAGCCACGCTGAAGAAGTACAAAGACTTCAAGAACATCTATACCGAAAATGGACGAAAACAAACTGCGACCTTCATTTCTTGAACGTTTCACTGATGATGGAAATTGAATTTTTCCAAAACGTCTGTAAATAAACATGTACCATCTCTTCGTCCTCTTATTTCTTGCTAAGCTACGTTTCCCTAAGAACAAACCATTCAACCAAGTTATATATATATATATATATATATATAAATAACGGCTACATTTTATATTCTCCAGAGTATAAATTTTATAAGATTTATACTTTATAGATATTTTTTACAGCAAATAATATACCTATACAGTATATTTTATAGTCCCCCAGATATAAATTTTGTGATTGTTTATAAACATTTTTCACAGCACATCTGTTCGTTTTGATGGACTTGTTTAACTTCCTTCACAACATGAAAGGCCATATGACGGGAGACCTCAGCTTTACGTGGTATCCGAACGACGCGACGCGACGGTTGGTACATAATGTGGATGGAGAAGACGGCCACCCATCCAATTACTACCCTTACTCAATGTCGCTTAACTTCGCTCAGCTGATCGACTGGAAGCGGTGTTACGACAATGGCTACGACGTTGCCCTTTCAGAGAATATATATATATATATATATATATATACACACAGTATATATATATATATATATATATATATATATATATATATATATATATATATATATATGCTAGAACTCAGAATAATTCCTTGAGATATTTTTATGTAATACCCAGACTGTGAATGGAATAATGAACTCTTCTGGGATATTAAATCCATTGCAGTTAGAATAAGTAATGGTAAATGGCAAATACGAAAGTTTTTCTTTTTCATGATGGAAGCCCAACCTGAGCGACGGGTCATTAGAAGAGACCCCAAAATATAGCTTTCTTCATCAGCCATTTACTAAGTAAATATGCTAAGTGGATACAGCCCATCTTTGGAACGGGGTCTTAGGATTAAAGCTAATCTTGACAGCTACATTCAGAACCTCAATATACGCAATGATTCCTCATTTCATGAAGGTCAAGCTTGTCGCCCCTCCTCTCGAGTCAGCCTGGTAAAGTAGAGAGTTGGTTTCTTGTGCTTTCCACCTCACATCGCCAGGTACGTCCCGCTCATCTGGGATTGTTCTGAGCCAGGCGTCTAATGTTCTTTTGTAGATATCCACTGCAACACCACTCGTGTTCCTTAGTTCCTTGGGCAGCTAATATATATATATATATATATATATATATATATATATATATATATATATATATATATATATATGGGTGGTCTTAAAATTAAAAGTTCAAAATTTCCTACTCTCACACCCTAAATTTGTTTCAATACTTAAACGAACAATCCTGGTGAAGTTTGAACGAGACTGGTAGATATCTAGAGGTCGCTTAAGGTCTTCGAAATATCACTGAGATTTGTTGTCATGGTGTATTGACGTGAAGAGGATGATCGAGTTATCACTTCAAAATTTCCCCTTTTTTCCCCCTCAGAATGGAAACGAGGACGAAGTCAGTAATGTATTTGCTCGGATCTTTCGAAACCGAATTGTCAGGGATCAAGTCTCATCTGGTCTAGCAGCATCCCGAGACTTGTTGGGGGAACTTGATATACCGGGTTTTAAACTCTTTACTAATGATAGGTTACATAGATTTGGAGGCGGCGTTTTGCTGTACATTCGTAATTCCCTTAGGGCTATCGAGGTTAAGTTAGATTTTCCGGCAGCAATTAATGCGATCTGTGTTGAAGTTAGGGCGCGTAGTATTAGTTTTAATTTTGTTGTTGTTTATAGACCTCCAGTTCAACCCCTCGATATAGATACTAGATTTTACTCACTTCTTGGTAATTTTATTGACAATCGGAATAGTATAATTGTCGGAGACTTTAACTGCCCTAATGTTAATTACAAGAATTTTACGGGTAATGAAGAGGGTTTGAGATTGGTTGAGTTTATGGACGATAACTTTTTACGACAGATAGTTACCGAACCAACGCGCGGTGATAATATCTTAGATTTGGTGATGACGAACGGCGAGAATATAGTCGAAGGTTTAGAAGTAGGCGAGAGTTTAGGATGTCGTGATCATCAAATTCTTAGGTTTAAGTTATTGATAGAAAACACTCAGGATAGTAACGTAATAGAAGTCCCTGATTTTCGTAGGGCTAATTTTGATAGTTTTGCTGATAGGATGAGAGTAGTGGACTGGGATAACTTATTTATGGGTAATGACACAAATTTGCGTTGGGTGGCGTTTAAAGAAAGTTTTAGGAATATTGAAAGGGAGTTTATTCCTCGTAGGCCCAAGCGCGCTAGAAATCGCGGTAGGCCGAAGTGGTGGAGTAGGGAAATAGGAGAGTTTATAAACGAGCGTAATAGAGCGTATAGACTTAGTAAGCGCAATGGCCAGGTAGCTAACTTTAATAGATATATCGAGCTTAGACGTCAGGTTAAAAGATCAGTTAGGAATACTAAGCGTAATTTAGAGATACTTATAGCTGCGGATAGTAAACATAATCCAAAAAAGTTTTTTGAATACGTTAATAATCGTAAGCCGGTAAAAAATAACATAGGCCCTCTAGTGGATGTTAATGGCGCTTTGGCTTCTGACGCTCAGGCGATGGCGGGTATTTTCAATAACTTTTTTGCGACAGTTTTTACCGTAGAGGACGTAAATAATGTCCCCGACGTGGACGATATCGTTCCATTTAGTAGCGAGACTATTTTGGATGAAATAACTGTTTACGAGGCTGAGATTGCGCATTATATCGATAGGCTAAAAGTTAGCAAGGTTCCAGGCCCTGACGCTTTTTATCCCAGACATTTGAAAGATTTGAAAGACGTTATCGTAGGCCCCTTAACGAAGATTTTTAATCAGTCACTCGAAACGGGGATTATTCCTGAAGACTTTAAATTAGCTAACGTCACGCCTATTTTTAAAAAAGGCGACCGCGCAGTAGCTAGCAATTATAGGCCCATTAGCTTAACGTCAATTGTCGGTAAACTTTTGGAATCCGTAGTTAGGGATCGTATCATCGATCACTTAGAAAGTAGAGATTTGATTAATAGTAGTCAGCATGGGTTTCGACGCCATAGGTCTTGTTTAACTAATTTGTTAGAATTTTATAACGAAATAGTGCGCGAATACGATAGGCATAGAGCAGCTGACGTTATTTATTTAGATTTTAAAAAGGCGTTCGATACAGTTCCGCATAGGAGACTAATTGCGAAGGTTAAAGCGCACGGTATACGCGGTCAGGTAGCTAACTGGTTAGAAGAATGGCTTCGTGCTAGGAGGCAGAGGGTCGTAGTTAATGGTAGTGAATCGGGGTGGTTAGATGTAGGTAGCGGTGTCCCACAGGGTTCAGTGTTAGGCCCATTGCTATTCGTAATTTACATTAACGACATAGATGTAGGATTGACTAGTAACGTGTCAAAATTCGCGGACGATACTAAAATAGGCGGTAAGGTTGTTAATGAGGACGATAGAAATAGGATCCAAGACGATGTAGATAGGATTATGGAGTGGACAGATAAGTGGCAGATGCAATTTAACGTAGATAAATGTAAAGTTTTGCATATAGGTTCTCGCAACAATAATTACGCGTACACGATGGATGATAGGGAGTTAGCGAGCGTTGACGAGAAAGTAGATTTAGGCGTACGCGTAACTAAAGATTTAAAGGTTAGGAACCAGTGCCTGGAGTCTTGCGCAAAAGCTAATAGGATGTTAGGCTTCATAGCGCGTAATTTCGAATTTAAATCGAAGGATATTATATTGCCCCTTTACAAGTCCCTAGTCAGGCCTCATTTAGAATATGCCGTTCAGTTTTGGTGCCCGTACTTGCGTGAGGATATTGATAGGTTAGAAAGGGTTCAGCGTCGTGCCACGAAACTTATTCCGTCATTGCGCAATAGGCCTTATGAAGATAGGATTAAAGAGTTAGACTTGTATTCACTCGAAACTAGAAGATTAAGGGGGGAGCTTATTGAAGTTTTCAAAATCGTTAATAACATCGATAACGTAAATTTTGACAAATTGTTCACTTTCGATAATAGTAATATTCGCAATAACGGATTTAAGTTGCGTGGCAGACGTTTCATTACTAATATCGCTAAAAACTTCTTTACGTTTAAAGTAATTGATAAATGGAATAATCTTCCCGCGTCAGTCGTTCATTCTACCAGCGTTAATATGTTTAAGAACCGTCTTGACAGACATTTTAAAAATATTAACGTTGTTTAAAATTAAAAAGTTAACAACAGGAGCTCTGGTGGTGGTGCTCGAGGATGAGTCTGTTGACGATGAATGCCAGCTTGTGACATGCCAGCGTGTGATGCCAGCAATAAAATTATTATTAAAAAAAAAAAAAAAAAAAAATTAGACTAACACGAACGAAGATGTAGATCGTAGCGTAAACTAACCCACTTTTGTTTAACTATACCTACTTTTTTTTTTTTTTTCTTACCTCCTTACTTTGCATGTCTGTAACTCTCTTTACTTGCATGTTTGTAGTTTGCATGGTATGGCAGTGAGTTAAGACTGTGTTGCATGGTTTGTAAGCGTTCTTATTTTACTTCTTTTCATCTTTCACCCCTCTCCTATTCTCTCCGACTATTTTTCTGACTTGTCGGCAGTGGCCGGCGGATGATGATGGTGAATCTTTTTTCTCTTTTTCTGAATGAATGTTAACCCACGAGTGATAGGTGTTGCTTCTTACTTAACCCCTTATTCTCTTCTCTTCTCTTAACCTCCTACTCTTTCCTTTCTCTCGGGCTAACCTTAGAGTGGATCTTAGGGTCTTTGTTAGCCTTAGCTTCTGTATATTAGATAGAAGCAGGGCCGGCCCTAGCAAATGCGAGGCACAATTCGAGAGTTTTAAAGTGGGGCCTTAAGGTTAAAGTTACCTAACCATAGTGGGTGCATACTTACTGAAAGAAAAGAATAATAATTCAACAACAAATATAATTTATTTTGGATGTGATCACAACGAAACCTTTCTGGCTTTCATAGTGGCAAATTCGGCAATGAAGTCTGTATAGTTACAGTTTCTCGCAATGTCGTTTTCAATGGAGAGGATCGCCAGATTACCGAGTCGATCCTGCAGCATCGTCGACCGTAAATACATTTTTATTAATTTCAACTTTGAGAAACTTCTTTCCCCAGATGCAACAGTAACTGGAATAGTCAATAGTATTCGCAATGCAGTCGTGAAATTTGGGAAATCCACAGAACGATTGTTCAAAGTGATGAAGCCCAATATCTTAAGTGGATCACTTTGTATATCTTCTGGAAGAATTGGTTTCAAGGCTTCCATTTCCTCAGCAAGCATGAATCCATCAATATCGCGGTCTTCTCCATCAGTCAGTTCAAGATCTTTACTGTGCTTATGTAGGTCTGTCTTGGACATCTTTGTGAACATGTACATGAAGCCAAACTTTGAGTGATGTTCTCTCAGTTGTTCGAATCGTTGTTCCAGGGAGGATATGGCAGTGTCTAAAATTGCGTTAAACACAGAAATTTTAAATTTTTCTTCAGCATCTTCAATTGGCTGGTCTTGACCTTCATAGGAAAACATCTTCTTTCGTCTGACCTGTGTTGTCTTGAATTCTGGCTCGATTTCAAGCTGCTCTGCAATCTCTTTGGCATCTGTTACAGCACTTTGAAATCCACTCTCCCGATATTCTTTCATCCACTTACATGTTCTTTTCAAACTTTCGATGGCACTTGCCAGATGCTTTGAATCACTCTGAAGATCTTTACTCACGTAGTTGACTTGAAAGAGGAGGTCATACCAGAATATGACAGCAACAATGAATTTAAAATTCTTCATCTCTGCAAAGTGATTCTGCTTCGCTTCTTCCTTGAGGATCTTTTGCTTTTTCAGCAATTTCGACAAGTGCATCATAGATCTCGACAGTTTGATATCGTACAGTTCTGACACTTTGCACACGGCATTCCCATCTTGTCTCGCTCTAGGGCTTCACTGAGAACTCTTTCACATACTTGCAGAAGACTGACCATCGATGGGTTGAGGCTGAAAAGAAGACATACATGCGTTGAATAACCCCGAAAAATGAGATGGCTTGAACACATGTTTTTGCCATGTCCCATAGTAGCAAATTGTAGTTGTGGCATGCGCATGGAATGAAGAATGCTCTTGAATTCATTCCCAGAAGTCGCGCTTGAACGCCTAATGAGTGTCCCTTCATGTTCGCACCATTATCGTATCCTTGTCTACGAATATCACTCATTTTCAGTCCAAGTTCGTGAAGTTCTCTCATCATTACCTCTAGTAGGTTTTCTCCTGTGGTCTCCTTCACCTCATTGAACTTGATGAAGTGTTCAAAAATTCCACTTTCAATACCTGATGAACCATCAGAGACATATAGCAAAGTACGGGACATCTGCTCCTGGTGATTAATGTCGGGTGTACAATCAAGGATCACAGATAAATACTTTGCCATTTTAATTCTGTGTACAATGGTTGCTCGAACTTTGTTGCCCATGAGCGAGATGAGTTCATTCTGGATTCGTTTTCCCAGGTTATGATCATGAATTTCGTTACTGACTATTCTTCTAAGATGGTCTTGAATGACGGGATCAAATCTTGAGATAAGCTCAACCAGTCCAAGGAAGTTGCCATTATTCCGTCTGAAGATTGTATCTACTGATCCTCGGAATGCCATGTTGTGTTTAGCGAGGTACTGTACAATGGCGAGGAGGCGCTCAAACACATTTTTCCACTTAAGCTTCCCTGTATTGATCCGTTCCTGACTGAGATGATCCACAGTGCAACTTTTGATCAAACGTTGTTCGAGTTCCATCTATTGGAGAGTCGCCTTCAGATGGCCCTGTGATCTTTCATGCTCAGACAGTTTGGAACTAGTATTCACCCAGTCACAAAATCCTCCACACCCCAAGGCATTGTTGGAGTTTCCAAATAACTTGCAACAGAAACAAAATATCCGATTCTTAGAGATTGAATAAATCAGCCATTTCCGTATACTAATTTCTCCATTTTCCATCCGTCTCTTGTAATGACTTTTTGAAAACTTGCGGCCATTGTCATCTCTGGGAAAGTTATAATCTTCCTCACACTGTGGTGGGCCTTTACTCACTAGCAGTGGTGGGCACCGTTAACCAAAAAGTTAACTTCGTTAACCGCTAATCCGTTAACCAAAAAGTTAACTTCGTTAACCGTTAATCCGTTAATTCGTTAAACATGTAACGGAAGTTACCGATAAACCGTTAACGTTAACTTTTATTATAAAAAAAATGAAAAACACAATATATATATATAATTTAATTTTCCCTCTTCTTCTCGTTCTCCATTTTGTCCATGAGATGCATGTTGCCCTTCATGAAAATTAGCATATCAAAGTTTTCATCAGACAGGGATGATCTCTTGGCCCTCAGGATGTCCTTGCCCATAGAGAACAAACGCTCCACTGCAGCACTGGAGGGGATGGCTGTGTTGAACTTGATGAACAAGTCCACCAACACTTGCTCACCCAAGAAGGCAGCATCTGTCAGCAAGTCCTTGGAGTTGGTCTCCAGCCAGGTCTTGACCAAGTTCTGGGCCTTGCCCTTGAGTGACCTGTGGCTTCTGCTGCTCTCTTTTGTCTGGATGACAGCACTGAAGAAGTCATCCTCCTCCTCCTCCTCGTTGTTGCTGCCCCACTGTTGCTGCCCACTTCGTTGGACTGCTCCTTCATGGCCTCCTCGACTGTACCCTCCATGCTTTTCCTCACCCTGGCGACCTTGGTGTTGTCATACTTGTCCAACCAGATGAGGCGAAACCTAGGATGGAAGGCAGCAGCCAGCTGGCATTCGTCATCCTCCAGGAGGGGCCCAAACCTTTTGTCGATGCCTGCCAAAAGTGCGTCGACCAAGGCGCTGCAGTAGACGAGGCCCTTGGCCCTTGGAGACTACTAATAAGGTACTCACAGACATATTATAAATATACATGACTTACTTGACAACGATTATTTTTAAATATTCACTAGCACAAACATGTTGCGCAAGAGACAGACTGCAAATGAAACGAATGTAGTTATTTGTTGTAATTGTTACATATATATTATTGAAAGTGCCTTAAAATGCTCGTGATATTTCTTGAAAGAAGTTGAAACATTCAACTCAAATGGCAAATCTTTCCGCCTGATTTTACAGTCGACCATGTTTTTCTCAAACCAATGCCATAAATAACTACCATATTTGGTAAGACACAAATTGTGGCGACGGAAACAAATATATCGCCTGATTTTGCACTGCGGAAATGGAAATTCGTTCATCACTATTAACAGTGGCGGATTAATTGCGCACCTGCTCAGCACTGAAAATAATAGAAACTTTTAAACGTTTATTTATGAATTTTTTGGGTTAACGGACTTGAGTTAACGGAAGTTAAATGTAACGGAAGTTAACTAGTCCGATAATGATTTTCAAAGTTAACTTAAAAGTTAAATTGTAACGAAAAAGTTAACTTCGTTAATTAACGATTAACGGATTAACGGTTTGTGCCCAGCTTTGCTCACTAGTAAATCTCTGACTTTTGTGCTGACAGTTTCCGGCCATTGACCTGGATCTTTGAGTGCATCCAGAGGCTGATTTTGTAGAGTTGGAGTCTGATCCATGGGTTCTTCTTCCCTCTGGATATCACTTTCATCTATCAAAGCTGGTGATGACGCATGTGACAGCGCAGGTACATCTAGTTCACTTTCATCTATCAAAGCTGATGATGATGCATGTGACGGCGCAGGCACATCTTGTTCAGTTTCAGCCTGTGGATCGCGTTTCTCTAGAAATTTTTCAAACGACCCATACATACGCTCAAGTTCTGATTTCCACTTCGCTTCACGCTGTCTCTTCTGGTGACCGCTGAGATATTTCCGAACAGTATCTCGTAATCTCTTTGGAGGCATCACTGTCAGTCGATATCTGAAACATAACAAAACATATAATTAATACGGAATACTATTGTATATGAATACTACTGTATATGAAGAGTTATGACAAGCCGTATTTAATTTACCACTAAAAACCAAAATATTTTTTTTATACTGTACTCATATATTTGCGGGGCCCCTAATAGCGCGGGACCCAAAGCAGCCGCTTTGCTTGCTTTGCCAAAAGGCCGGCAGTGGATAGAAACGCCGTTTTCATTCTGGTGGAGGCAGCAAGAAGCTTTCGTCATAATGTAGCTGATCTCAACGTCAACCGCTCGTCGATTCATCGACAGCGCGAGCTGCATCGCACCAGATTTGCAAAGATTTTGGAGAGGAATTCACGGTCAATATCCCCTGGTCGTTCACTGGGACAGGAAGCTAATGGAGGACCTTACCAGCAAAGAGCATATTGATCGACTTCCCATCATCGTCTCCGGGAAAGGGGTAAGTCAGCTGTTGGGAGTGCCCAAGATCACTTCGGGAACAGGAAAAGCGCAGGCCTCAGCAGTGGTGGCGAGTCTGGCGGAGTGGAATAAAATGGACAGAGTGAAGGCAATGTGCTTCGACACTACAGTCTCCAACACAGGTTACCAAAGTGGGAGCTGTGTGCTCTTGGAGCAGAAGTTGGGACGTGACTTGCTCTCTCTGTGGATTGTCTGCACCATATCATGGAGCTTATCCTCTCCAGTGTCTTACAGGTGGCAATGGGAACCTCCTCAGGGCCGGAGGTACCGTATATTGGGGTGTATAAGTCTACGGTCCAGATTAGTCGATCTCCTAACTTTCAATTTCAGATTTAGATTTTAGCCTATTCTGGGTGTTTAAGTCGACCACCAACTTGCCAACATAAAGAAGTAAAACTTTTTAAGATTCTTGTAAAAATTAGCTCTCTGATATTGCTTTTACTTTTGCATATTGCTAATAATTTTACTTTTGGAAAGTTTTGAATTTTATATACTTGTGTTTATATTCACATTGTTACAGTTAAGTAATTGAATATTAGTGGTTTTTAGCGATTTAGAAGTTTTCATAGCGTGCCGGCTTAATTTAATTTAAACTTGTGACGGTTATAAACTAATTTAATTTGCACGATGCCGTCGCAGAAAGCGTCGTGTGTTAAGTGTTGGGTAAATCGGTGGTATACGGATTTTAAAGATTATAACGGCGGTCCTATGGCGATTACCGAGAGATCGGTTTGTTTCTTTTGCGATTTAAGAAAGAAAATAGTCGACAAAACGTAGTGTACGTGAGGTAGCGGAAAGAATTGCAACGCTTGATGAGGGCAGGGGTAGGGCTACAGTTGACGAAAGCCGAACCAATACTAACGTTGAAGACGTTAGTCAGGTGAACACCTGAACAAGCCAATTACACCTTCTAAGTCAACTGGCTGGTTAAGTCAGAATATGTGCTTTAATTAAATAAATAAACGCAACCTGGCAACTCAATAATGTACACCTAAACAAGCCATTTACGCCTTCTAAGTCAACTGGCTGGTTAAGCCAGAATATATGCTTTAATTAAATAAATAGCGCAATCTGGCAGGTCAGCCTGATAAGTCAAATGGCTGGTTAAGCCAGAATATATGCTTTAATTAAATAAATAGCGCAATCTGGCAGCTCAGCCAGATAAGCCAACTGGCTGATTAAGCCAGCTGGATGATTAGGAACATATTAAGACAACGGCCACTCGGCTGAAGTCTTAATATGCGCTTGGCTCCTGCCAGGCGAACACCTCTCTTCCTCTCTCTCCTTCTCTTGGGGGATAACTCCGACTCCAAGTTGCATAAACCTTGTTCTTGCAACATTTCCCCTTCCCCTTTGTTACATAACATCTTGCAACATCCCACCTCCCCTGTGTTGCATATTTTTTGCAACATTGATCAACATTTTCAATTGCATTGCATTCTCCTTTTGCGCCCATACTACTGTTGCGGTGTTTCTTGACTATTTTCAGCTCGATCTTTTACTTTCTCTGCAACTTGAACTGCTTCACATCTAGCTAAATCTGGTGCGTGCGTATGTTCATGAAGTCTTCCAATTACTTCATTTTTAAGCAGTTTGACTTTGGCCTTACAGGATTTAGAATAGCGACGTTGTTCACATTCATAAGAAATGACATTGTTGGCAAGATTCTTTTGTTTTACACACATATATATATATATATATATATAATATATATATATATATATATCCTTCGTATATGAGCTTTTCCTTTCCTTTGTTACTTCGCACGAATTCCACGATGCTTTATGGGTTAGCACACTTCACATGAATACCAGACACACATCTGAAAAAATATAAGGGATTAATATGTTAGCAGCTCCATTATGATTAAAAGAATAATAAGACATAATAAGGGGAGAATACTATGCATAATAATATAAAAACACTTCACATATTAATAGAAAATACTATTTACAAAAAAATACAAACGACAAAGTACTCACCGAGTGGCCAATAACAACACAATGAAAGGTAGGTGACTGAGGGAGCACTAAGCAGTTACGTCCGAAGTAAAGTTGGGTGGTGGTAGTTGTAAAGTTACAGTGTGGACTTTAGGGAGTTTTAACTTCAACCTAAAGGGTATTATATACATAGTGGTATTATGTATAGTGGTATTATATATAGCGGTATTATATATATTCGGGGAATATTGTCCTCAGGGGATATTGTCCGCGGGGGATATTGTCCGCGGGGGATATTGTCCTCGGAGGGATATTGTACTCGGAGGGATACTGTCCTCATACGGGTGATTCTCCCAGGCATGGAGGCGTACATTCCGCATTCTATTCCTACTACTAATGCAAATAAACCTTGGTATAACTTTACTTGTGCTAATGCTATCCGCAACAGAGAGGAATCCTTCAGAAGGTACCGTCGCCATCCACTCCTGACTCTCACTCAGTTTCCGAATATATTTCTGTCTGGAATCGTGCAAAATCTGTTCTTCGACTTGCCAAAAATTCATTCATCCGACAAAAATGTGAAAAGCTCTCAAATTCCAATTATCTTACTCTTTCTGACATCCAACTAAGAACCTCTTCAACAACTTTACTTCCTCTTCGTTCCCTCCTCTTTTCCATTCCGACGGCTCAGTTGCCATCTCTTCTCCTTACAAAGCTGATCACTTCACTCAAACTTTCACTTCTAACTCAATCATGGACGATTCCGGTGCTGTTCCTCCATCTCCTCCTCCCTCTGACTTTATTATGTCTGAAATTAAAATCGCTTCCAATGATGTTCTTTCTGCCCTATCTGGGCTCAACTCTAGGAAGGCGTACGGTCCTGATGATGTTCCTCCTGTTATTCAAAAGAAGCGTGCTTCTGTACTGACACCTTGCTCTTTCGTCTTTGTCTCTCATCTGGTACTTTTCCTTCCTGCTGGAAGTTCGCGTTCATTCAGCCTGTCCCAAACAAGGGTGACTGCTCTCAACCCTCCAACTATCGTCAAATTGCTTTGAGTTCTTGCCTTTCTAAAGTTTTTGAATGTATCCTTAATAGGAAAATTCTTAAACGCCTCTCTCCTCACAATCTTCTTTCAGATCGTCAGTATGGGTTCCGTAAGGGACGCTGTACTGGCGATCTTCTTGCATAAACTCTGACTTTTGGTCATCCTCCTTTGTGGGATTTCGGTGAAACTTTTGCTGTTGCGCTAGACATATCGAAAGATTTTGATTGAGTCTGGCACAAACCTTTAATTTCGAAACTGCCCTCTTTCGGTTTCTATCCTTCTATGTGTCCCTTTCTCTCTAATTTCCTTTCTGGCTGATCTATAGCTGCGGTTGTAGATGGCCACTGTTCTTCTCATAAAGCTATTAATAGTGGTGTTCCTCAGTGTTCTCTCCTGTCAACCACTCTTTTCCTTTTATTTATTAATGATCTTTTAATTCGCACTTCCTGTCCTATTCACTCCTATGCCGATGATTCCACTCTTCACTTCTGCATCCGTTTCACAAAACGTCCTTCTCAACAGTCACTCCATGATTCGCGTAGAGCGGCTATGGAGCACCTGACCTCTGATCTTTCTGATATATCTGATTGGGGCAGAGAAAACCTTGTGGCTTTCAATGCTTCAAAAACTCAGTTCCCTCATCCGTCTTCTCGTCACAATCTTCCACGCGACTATCCCCTTACCTACAACAACACACAACACGATACTTCCTCTTCTCTTAACATTCTTGGCGTTTCCTTTTCTCGTGATCTTTCCTGGAAAGATATATAATCTCTTTCCAAAACAGCTTCTAAGAGGTAAGGTGTGCTGTATCGCCTCCGCGGTTTCTTTACTCCCGCTCAGTTGCTGTCTCTGTACAGGATGTCTTGTCCACCCCTGTATGGAGTATGCTTCTCATGTATCGGGTGGCTCAACCCACACAGCCCTACTTGACGGGGTGGAATCAAAGGCTTTTCGTCATCAATTCCCCGCCTCTTACTGACTGTTTTCAATTTCTCTCTCTCTGCCGCAATGCTGCCTCATTCTCTCTTTACTAGCGTAAATATAACGTTATTATAACGGACATTGCTCTTCTGAAATCGCTAACTGCATGTCTCCTCTTTAAGGAGAGCACGCAGCACTAGACTTTCGACACTTTCTCATTCCTTTTTTGTCCAACTCTCTAACGCAAGAATTGATTGGTATTTTCATTCTTTCATCTACGTAACTGGTGAACTCTGGAAACAATCTTCCTCAATCCATCTTTCCCCCTGTCTATGACCTCCAATCTTTTAAACGCAGGGTGTCTAGGCATCTCGAAAACCCTGGACCTTGAGCTTGGCTCTCTTCTTCTTCTACAGGGGTGGGGGAGCTTTTGCGGACGTTCGCCCTTGGCCCCTTCTTCCTGCATATATATATATATATATATATTACAATTTAATTTCTTTTTGTAAATTTTTATAATTTCACACGTTCCGCCCAAATCGTTTATTGGGGCAAACAAATATCAAACTTGTTTGCCCCATCTTTTGGGACCCACAGTTTAACGTGTGATTCGAACTACAAACACCATAACGAACTTTCTTTAAAGGTATACATACTATATCTGGGGCTAACTTTAATAATGGTTTGTAACCGTTATTTCTATAATGAAGTGCTTCAGACTTTTGCACGTATATATATATATATATATATATATATATATATATATATATATATATATATACAGGGTGGGGCACGGGAACCAAGTGTTTTTGGAATAATCAGGAAAATGATATTATTTTTGTAAAGAAAATATATTGGTAGAACAACATTCGTAAGAACATAGCATTTCATGTCATAATAATCATGTACCGAAAATTATATCTGGCATATGATGTCCTTGGCCGTCGACGCATGTTGAAGGCGTTTACGAAAATTGGCCTCCACTCTTCCCAGCAGGTCTCTGTTGATTTGGATGATTTGTTGACGGATCGCTTCCTTCAATGCATCTAATGTACGGGGCTTGTCCTCGTAGACACGTGACTTGAGGTACCCCCATAGAAAGAAGTCACATGTGGACAAGTCAGGGGACCGAGGGGGCCATGCAATGTCACCAAATCTCGAAATGAGATGGTTGGGAAACAGGGGGCGAAGACAGCCATTGACGCTCTGGCGGTGTGTGGCGTGGCCCCATCTTGCTGAAACCACAAATGTCGACGAGCAATACGCCTTCTTCGTAACTCAGGGATGAAAAAGGTGTTCACCATCTCAATGTAACGCCCAGATGTTATGGTAACGGTAACCCCATTTTGTTCGAAGAAATAGGGACCGATGACGCCAAACTTTCCCACCGCGCACCAAACTGTAACCTTAGGGCTATGCAGCGGTTTTTCATGGAGTTGTCGCGGATTTTCAGCAGCCCAATACCGACAGTTTTGATTGTTGACGGCCCCATTAAGTGGAAATGGGCTTCATCACTCATTACCACCATCATGTTTTCATTCTGCTCATAAAGTGCAAGCATTTCCTGTGCAAAATTCAGTCGTTGGGGGCAATCGTTTACATTCAATTCCTGCACCATCGCTAACTTGTATGGGTGAAATGTAATTCTTCATGCAAAATCCGTCTAACAGTACGATTGATGATCCGAGTGCAGCTGAATGTCTCCGAGCAGAGCGGCCTGGGCTTTGCAACATCGCTTGTCTGACCCTTTCAACGTTCTCTGGAGTACGCACAGTGCGTTGCGGCCCCTTCGGTTTTGTTTTCATTATTGAGCCTCCTGTTCGAAGATTGTTAACCCAACGTAAGATTGTGTCACGAGCGGGAACAGAGTCATTTCGATGAATGTTGAATCTGCGGCGAAACGCACGCTGAACTGCTGTCACTGACTCGCCACTCCTAACAAAATGATCATACGCGAACATGCGGTGTTCTAACGTCCACTGCTCCATGATGGCACCTGAAAGATAAAGGTGAGTGTTGTTAAAGTTAAATGCAATGAACCCAGGAATGGAATGCTACCAACCGCACGCCCCTCCCATTCCTAATGGCCGATTACTAGCTATTCAAAAAACACTTGATTCCCGTGCCCCACCCTGTATATATATATATATATGCAAATAACTGCAATGACCGCGCAGTATATAAATGAATAGAAACGACATAAGTATTAAGGAACGTTTCTGCACACGAGGAGGAGAGATAACGAAATAATGAAAAATGAGGCGAACCGCCTGGGAAACGAACCCAGGGCCTTCCAATTGCCGGTCGGACGCTCTACCATTATGCTACGGACCTCACTCAATCACAAATCGAAATTCTCCCAAATAGGGCAGAAACCAATGCCCTCAGAGAGCACCCTCGCAAATCGTGAATATGCGCAAATAACTGCAATGACCGCGCAGTATATAAATGAATAGAAACGACATAAGTATTAAGGAACGTTTCTGCACACGAGGAGGAGAGATAACGAAATAATGAAAAATGAGGCGAACCGCCTGGGAAACGAACCCAGGGCCTTCCAATTGCCGGTCGGACGCTCTACCATTATGCTAATAATGATTTGTACTATACGTACAAATTCAATAACTATGACGTCACATTTTCCCGTCATTAATTTCCCTTGATCATTATCCTATATAAATTTTATTAAATATTCATTTTTACTCGTGTCAATCTATGAAACGCAAAACTTCATGCATTCGTTCAAACGCAAAAATACGTTCTCGTATTATTTTTTTTCATTTTTATTTTTAATTATATCACCTCTCAATGAACTCGAAAATGCTGAGGTAGGTGATCAAATTCCGCTAACTGGCAAAATCGAACGCTTCTAAGATAAATATCTCCTTTCGCTCTGATTCGAATTTATAACATTATCATGCGTTATGTTATATTATGTGTGTCATGTCTCATGTACTTGTGTTGTACTAATAACCATATATAATAACCATATGTTATAACCATATGTTATAACCATATGTTATAACCATATATAAATATATAAAAACACTGTAAGAATGGTAAACGACGTAATGTACTTTAATGAAACAGTACTTAATGATGTAATGTACCAAATGACGTAGTCAATGTACTTTAATGAAATTGTAGTTAACGATAATAAATGAATTAATTGGTAATTATAATCATAGTTACAGTAGACCAAAATTACAATGTACTCAATGTCCGACCCGACATTATGTCGCCATAAGGAATGTAGAATCGGCGATACTGTTGTTATTTTTTTTATTATTATTTTTCCGTTGGAATAAATTTTGATGTGCTTTCTACTTTGCCAAATAATTGATGACCTGTTGTTTTTTAAAATCTCATAATCATTTTTTTAGATTTAGCTTAATAATGAATCCTGAGTAACTTTTGCCATGTCATGTTTTGTATACATTCTTTCTTCGTTTAAAAGATGAAGTCATGTCTTGCCTACGCGTTTAATTGTAAATCTTAAACCTTTAATTTTTACTCATATGCATATTTTAGTGTAAAGATGCATAGTTCAATTTCCACTTTTAGTTAACTTGGCAGATCATGATAACATCAGATCAGAAAATACGCAATTTAAGATAAAAATATGGCTTCATCTTCAAATATCTTGCTTATTCGTTTAAACCTTACCACAGCTAAAAGATTTACTTTATTTTCAAATGTGCAAAAATAATGGAGCCTCTTCAACATTTAATAATGATGATGTTAGTAGAATCGGGGTATATAAACCCCACCAATTTCTTCCATGTTCATTCTGATTCCAACTACGAGGCTGAGCATTACCTGTAACAGTTTAGGAGTAAAACACAGTAAGAAAAAGTCTTTATCTTCTCCTTCGAGCCGTGCTCTCTTCAGAAAACTTAGTCATTAGAATCTCCCGATAAGTTACAAGAAGAATCGGGGAGAAACCTCAAGAATTTAATAAGCCTCTCAGAATCCTCCGAGCCACTAAAGAAGAACTCGGAGAGTAGTATAGAAGAAACTACTGCAAGTAACAGATCCGTTGCTGCCTCCTAACCAGAACCCCCGTCGACTTCGAACCAACCCAGGGCCATAGACGGAGGGGTTAACAAACTGGAGACCCTGCCCCTGTCCTTAGGACACGTCTCTAAGGATTTCGCCGTAGAAATTTTGTTAAGTACAGAGTTGTTTTTTTTAAAGAAATTTATAAACACTTGAAAAGTCAGTATTATTAACAGTTAATATTTAGTATTGAGCCAGAATTAACACAAAACACAGTGAACATTTCAGACACCAATGATACATTTTTTTTAGTGAAACAGTAATTTTCACAGAAGTTAAAAGTAAGAGAGAGTTAATTTCAGAGAGAGTTAATTTCAGAGAGAGTTAATTTCACAGAGAGTAATTTCAGAGAGAGTTAATTTCAGTGAGAGTTAATTTCAGAGAGAGTTAATTTCAAGTTATTTTCACTATTATAGTCAGTATAGAATAATTTTATTTTATGTACCAAACATAATAGTACAGTACCTTCGCGTACATTAGAGTGAAATATTGTTTACATTTTTGTTTACGATTTTTTTCAAATTATTGAATTGAATTGACTTGCAAATTAAGAGAGAGAGAGTTTACAGAGAGTTTATAGAGTTATAGAGATACTTGAAAACAGTTTCAAGTTAGTTTCAAGAATACTTGATAGAGTTCAAGTTAGTTTCAAGAATACTTGATAGAGTTCAAGTTAGTTTCAAGAATACTTGATAGAGTTCAAGTTAGTTTCAAGAATACTTGATAGAGTTCAAGTTAGTTTCAAGAATACTTGATAGAGTTCAAGTTAGTTTCAAGAATACTTGATAGAGTTCAAGTTAGTTTCAGAATACTTGATAGAGTTCAAGTTAGTTTCAGAATACTTGATAGAGTTCAAGTTAGTTTCAGAATACTTGATAGAGTTCAAGTTAGTTTCAGAATACTTGATAGAGTTCAAGTTAGTTTCAGAATACTTGATAGAGTTCAAGTTAGTTTCAGAATACTTGATAGAGTTCAAGTTAGTTTCAGAATACTTGATAGAGTTCAAGTCAGACAGTTTTATTCCAAGTCAGTTTTATTCCAAGTCAGTTTTATTCCAAGTCAGTTTTATTCCAAGTCAGTTTTATTCCAAGTCAGTTTTATTCCAAGTCAGTTTTATTCCAAGTCAGGTAGTTTTGAAGTCCCAGTCATTTCAATGCAGTCAATTGAATTCAACTTTTCTTTGTAATTTAAGAGAAATTAATTTATGAAAATGTAATTTAAGAATTTAATTCAACCTTTTTTTTGTTGTTTAAGAGAATTTAATTCAACCTTTTTTTGTTGTAAAAGAGAATTAAATTCAACCTGAATTGACCGGTTTGCGTCTTTGGTTTAACCTTTTCTTTGTTGTAAGAAGAAATTGACCGATTTGTCTTTTCTTTTCATGCCATTGTTGCGTATATAAATATATAGTTATGTATTTTATTATTTGTAACAAGACCGTTTTTACAAAGGTTGTAACGATTTTGGTAATTATTGTAATGTATATGAGAACATGCGGTCCCTCCGTTTGTTGAACTCCCTTAATTTTTGTTGTAAGTAGTGTGACAAGCACTTTTTTTAAAGAGCAAAGTGCTCACGAAAGACGTATTGTCAATTTCAGACTTATACCCCCCGCTTAGTCACTCAATTCCCCCGAATGTAGTACTCCAAACTTTGTTATTTTATTTTATTTTAAAACCCAATCCCAGTTGAACCCAATGTCAACCAGAGAAATGATTCAACCCCGGTTAATTCCTCTTTGGTACGATGGAACATAACCTTAATTTATGTTAAGTTGTGTTTTATTTTTTTTTTAAGTATACTATATGTTTAGTTAATTAAAATGCATAATTGATTCTATTTTTAATTTGTATTCTTAATTTTCTTAATTCAATTATCGTACCGATACTTCTGGTTAATGTTAATGGTTATATAGTTCATATATAGCTAGGAATGTTACTAGTCGAATTTAATTCCATCTTCAAAATTTAATTTTTAATACCGCTAGATTTACTTTCATTAATTGTAAGGTCCTCTAAGTTCGTTTTTTTAATTACCTTATACGTGTAACTGATTCATTATGTAAAATCTATAATCCTAATTTAATTTTATTACCTTTGACACATATTTGAATTCATTTACGTTCCGTCCCTCCAGTCACTTTTGCATTAAAACTCGTATGCAAATATCATCATTATAATACATCATAATTATTGCTTACTAAAAATAAATTCTCGCTCATGCATTTATTAAGTTATTTTATCTGTTCCTTAAAGTATATATATATTATATATATATATAATCCTAATCCACCAATGGCCCCTAATGATCTAGTTCTTCACGGGATGAACAAATTACTCTCATATTCTACATACTATTGTACCGACTCACTCATCTACAGATGCTTCTTACCAATATTTATAGATACATCTGCACACTGACGTATAACTTCAACTATTCAACTATAAATCCCCTTTCTCCTTTTGAACGTATCACCAACCACTACAATCTGTACCCAATAAACATAAATACACATTTGACCACATGTCTATACATCATCCACTACGTAATTCGATTTGTACCTACAACAGTCAATAAAAATGCATGTATGCACACTATATATACTATATATACAAACCTTTGCTAAAATCATTGGATATCACAATACACTATTTCATTGCGTGTAAGTGCTAACTATGCTATTTAGTCTTAATCATTTTTGCTTTCTAATATATCTTGCTCATGCATTTATTCAGTTAATTGAACAATCCTCTCAGCTAATCTGTCCCTCGAAATTGTAAGATACACACTTTGTACCTAGTACACAAAAATACACACTAGACCACAGGTCTATACATCATCCATTACGTAATTCGATTTTTTACCTACAATAGTCAATAAAAAATTAGTTTATGAATTGTATTATCATGGTAACCTTGAAAAATCCATAAACTTTAAAATTTATATTTTTCCCTTTTACCTATTCATTATGAATGTAATTTTACCCACAGAAAAATAAAATTTTGCTAAAAATTTAACAATATCATTCTTTGTAGAACTTAATTGTTTGTCCAAATTAATGTATTAATCCTTTTATTCTGTTTGCATAGATTAAAGTATTAATCTTTGAATTTTTTATATTTTATAAGCAAGTGTCATTTTAAAGATTTGATAACTCTGCATTGTACACAACCACCCGAACTCACTTGTTCTGTATAAAAATTTGTAATGTTAAGACAAATTCGTCATTTAACTTCAATTAGTTAGAATGTTATTTTCTCATTTGTATTGTATTAATTGTATCCTATTATATTATTGTATACATATCATTCTAAAGGGGCGAGCAATGTAAAAATGAACAATGAATAATCAATATTCATTTTTACATAAGAACCAAAATCGCTTAACGCGAGTTTGGATAAAAAAAATTATTTGTAGCCTTCTATTTTCGTTTGTGTCACAACCCTACGATCTACCATTTCTATGGTTTAGTCTTATCCATTTTCCATTTTTCATTTGTTATAGAATTTATTATAATTAATTATGATTGTCTTGCATCTCACCCTCGTCCCTAGATTATGCATACACATTGCATATAACAGGATTAGAACCCGTAGTTGTACTTCTTAGTCATTAATACCCACTCTTTGTCTCTAATTCGTTCTTGTAAATCTTCCTAATAATGATTTGTACTATACGTACAAATTCAATAACTATGACGTCACATTTTCCCGTCATTAATTTCCTTGATCATTATCCTATATAAATTTTATTAAATATTCATTTTTACTCGTGTCAATCTATGAAACGCAAAACTTCATGCATTCGTTCGAAAACGCAAAAATACGTTCTCGTATTATTTTTTTTTCATTTTTATTTTAATTATATCACCTCTCAATGAACTCGAAAATGCTGAGGTAGGTGATCAAATTCCGCTAACTGGCAAAATCGAACGCTTCTAAGATAAAATATCTCCTTTCGCTCTGATTCGAATTTATAACATTATCATGCGTTATGTTATATTATGTGTGTCATGTCTCATGTACTGTGTTGTACTAATAACCATATATAATAACCATATGTTATAAACCATATGTTATAACCATATGTTATAACCATATATTATAACCATATAAATATATAAAAACACTGTAAGAATGGTAAAACGACGTAATGTACTTTAATGAAACAGTACTTAATGATGTATGTACCAAATGACGTAGTCAATGTACTTTAATGAAATTGTAGTTAACGATAATAAATGAATTAATTGGTAATTATAATCATAGTTACAGTAGACCAAATTACAATGTACTCAATGTCCGACCGACATTATGTCCCATAAGGAATGTAGAATCGGCGATACTGTTATTTTTTTATTATTATTTTTCGTTGGAATAAATTTTGTGTGCTTTCTACTTGCCAAATAATTGATGACCTGTTGTTTTTTAAAATCTCATAATCATTTTTTTAGATTTAGCTTAATAATGAATCCTGAGTAACTTTTGCCATGTCATGTTTTGTATATATTCTTTCTTCGTTATAAAAGATGAAGTCATGTCTTGCCTACGCATTTAATTGTAAATCTTAAACCTTTAATTTTTACATATGCATATTTTAGTGTAAAGATGCATAGTTCAATTCCACTTTTAGTTAACTTGGCAGATCAATAACATCAGATCTGAAAATACGCAATTTAAGATAAAAAATATGGCTTCATCTTCAAATATCTTGCTTATTCGTTTAACCTTACCAGAGCTAAAGATTTACTTTATTTCAAATGTGCAAAATAATGGAGCCTCTTCAACATTTATAATGATGATGTTAGTAGAATCGGGGTATATAAACCCACCAATTTCTTCATGTTCATTCTGATTCCAACTACGAGGCTGAGCATTACCTGTAAACAGTTAGGAGTAAAACACAGTAAGAAAAAGTCTTTATCTTCTCCTTCGAGCCGTGCTCTCTTCAGAAAACTTAGTCATTAGAATCTCCCGATAAGTTACAAGAAGAATCGGGGAGAAACTCAAAGAATTTAATAAGCCTCTCAGAATCCTCCGAGCCACTAAAGAAGAACTCGGAGAGTAGTATAGAAGAAACTACTGAAGTAACAGATCCGTTGCTGCCTCCTAACCAGAACCCCGTCGACTTCGAACCAACCCAGGGCATAGACGGAGGGGTTAACAAACTGAGACCCTGCCCCAGGATAAGAAGAAGATTTTAACAAGTGGCCACTCTCCGGCCAGGATAGAAATTACCCTGCATCAGGATAAAAATCAAGACGACCCAAGCACATAGAAGATATTGCATAACAGTCTGGCGTCTGTAGCCAAGAGTTTTAACAAGTGGTGACCCACCATTTGACCGGCGTGTCACGACTTCCAGTTCGTAACATCCACCTTTGAATCGGTGTCACGACTCCAAGTTCTCCACGCCTAGTTTTTCATTCAAGAAGAAGTAGCCAGCAAGACACGTCTTCAGGACACGTCTCTAAGGATTTCGCCGTAGAAATTTTGTTAAGTACAGAGTTGTTTTTTTTAAAGAAATTTATAAACATTGAAAAGTCAGTATTATTAACAGTTAATATTTAGTATTGAGCCAGAATTAACACAAAACACAGTGAACATTTCAGACACCAATGATACATTTTTTTTAGTGAAACAGTAATTTTCACAGAAGTTAAAAGTAAGAGAGAGTTAATTTCAGAGAGAGTTAATTTCAGAGAGAGTTAATTTCAGCGAGAGTTAATTTCAGAGAGAGTTAATTTCAGTGAGAGTTAATTTTAGAGAGAGTTAATTTCGTTATTTTCACTATTATAGTCAGTATAGAATAATTTTATTTTATGTACCAAACATAATAGTACAGTACCTTCGCGTACATTAGAGTGAAATATTGTTTACATTTTTGTTTACGATTTTTTTCAAATTATTGAATTGAATTGACTTGCAAATTAAGAGAGAGAGAGTTTACAGAGAGTTTATAGAGTTATAGAGATACTTGAAAACAGTTTCAAGTTAGTTTCAAGAATACTTGATAGAGTTCAAGTTAGTTTCAAGATACTTGATAGAGTTTCAAGTTAGTTTCAAGAATACTTGATAGAGTTCAAGTTAGTTTCAAGAATACTTGATAGAGTTCAAGTTAGTTTCAAGAATACTTGATAGAGTTCAAGTTAGTTTCAAGAATACTTGATAGAGTTCAAGTTAGTTTCAGAATACTTGATAGAGTTCAAGTTAGTTTCAGAATACTTGATAGAGTTCAAGTTAGTTTCAGAATACTTGATAGAGTTCAAGTTAGTTTCAATACTTGATAGAGTTCAAGTTAGTTTCAGAATACTTGATAGAGTTCAAGTTAGTTTCAGAATACTTGATAGAGTTCAAGTTAGTTTCAGAATACTTGATAGAGTTCAAGTTAGTTTCAGAATACTTGATAGAGTTCAAGTCAGACAGTTTTATTCCAAGTCAGTTTTATTCCAAGTCAGTTTTATTCCAAGTCAGTTTTATTCCAAGTCAGTTTTATTCCAAGTCAGTTTTATTCCAAGTCAGTTTTATTCCAAGTCAGGTAGTTTTGAAGTCCCAGTCATTTCAATGCAGTCAATTGAATTCAACTTTTTCTTTGTAATTTAAGAGAAATTAATTTATGAAAATGTAATTTAAGAATTTAATTCAACCTTTTTTTTTTTGTGTTTAAGAGAATTTAATTCAACCTTTTTTTGTTGTAAAAGAGAATTAAATTCAACCTGAATTGACCGGTTTGCGTCTTTGGGTTAACCTTTTCTTTGTTTGTAAGAAGGAAATTGACCGATTTGTCTTTTCTTTCATGCCATTGTTGCGTATATAAATATATAGTTATGTATTTTATTATTTGTAACAAGACCGTTTTTACAAAGCTTGTAACGATTTTGTAATTATTGTAATGTATATGAGGAACATGCGGTCCCTCCGTTTGTTGAATTCCCTTAATTTTTGTTGTAAGTAGTGTGACAAGCACTCTTTTTTTAAAGAGCAAAGTGCTCACGAAAGACGTATTGTCAATTTCAGACTTATACCCCCCGCTTAGTCACTCAATTCCCCCGAATGTAGTACTCCAAACTTTGTTATTTTATTTTATTTTAAAACCCCAATCCCAGTTGAACCCAATGTCAACCAGAGAAATGATTCAACCCCGGTTAATTCCTCTTTGGTACGATGGAACATAACCTCAATTTATGTTAAGTTGTGTTTTTATTTTTAAGTATACTATATGTTTAGTTAATTAAAATGCATAATTGATTCTATTTTTAATTTGTATTCTTAATTTTCTTAATTCAATTATCGTACCGATACTTCTGGTTAATGTTAATGGTTATATAGTTCATATATAGCTAGGAATGTTACTAGTCGAATTTAATTCCATCTTCAAAATTTAATTTTTAATACCGCTAGATTTACTTTCATTAATTGTAAGGTCCTCTAAGTTCGTTTTTTTTAATTACCTTATACGTGTAACTGATTAATTATGTAAAATCTATAATCCTAATTGAATTTTATTACCTTTGACACATATTCGAATTCATTTACGTTCCGTCCCTCCAGTCACTTTTGCATTAAAACTCGTATGCAAATATCATCATTATAATACATCATAATTATTGCTTACTAAAAATAAATTCTCGCTCATGCATTTATTAAGTTATTTTATCTGTTCCTTAAAGTATATATATATATATATATATATATATATATAATCCTAATCCACCAATGGCCCCTAATGATCTAGTTCTTCACGGGATGAACAAATTACTCTCATATTCTACATACTATTGTACCGACTCACTCATCTACAGATGCTTCTTACCAATATTTATAGATACATCTGCACACTGACGTATAACTTCAACTATTCAACTATAAATCCCCTTTCTCCTTTTGAACGTATCACCAACCACTACAATCTGTACCAATAAACATAAATACACATTTGACCACAGGTCTATACATCATCCACTACGTAATTCGATTTGTACCTACAACAGTCAATAAAAATGCATGTATGCACACTATATATACTATATATACAAACCTTTTGCTAAAATCATTGGATATCACAATACACTATTTCATTGCGTGTAAGTGCTAACTATGCTATTTAGTCTTAATCATTTTGCTTTCTAATATATCTTGCTCATGCATTTATTCAGTTAATTGAACAATCCTCTCAGCTAATCTGTCCCTCGAAATTGTAAGATACACACTTTGTACCTAGTACACAAAAATACACACTAGACCACAGGTCTATACATCATCCATTACGTAATTCGATTTTTTACCTACAATAGTCAATAAAAATTAGTTTATGAATTGTATTATCATGGTAACCTTGAAAATCCATGAACTTTAAAATTTATATTTTTCCCTTTTACCTATTCATTATGAATGTAATTTTCCCCACAGAAAAATAAAATTTTGCTAAAAATTTAACAATATCATTCTTTGTAGAACTTAATTGTTTGTCCAAATTAATGTATTAATCCTTTTATTCTGTTTGCATAGATTAAAGTATTAATCTTTGAATTTTTTATATTTTATAAGCAAGTGTCATTTTAAAGATTTGATAACTCTGCATTGTACACAACCACCCGAACTCACTTGTTCTGTATAAAAATTTGTAATGTTAAGAAAAATTCGTCATTTAACTTCAATTAGTTAGGATGTTATTTTCTCATTTGTATTGTATTAATTGTATCCTATTATATTATTGTATACATATCATTCTAAAGGGGCGAGCAATGTAAAAATGAACAATGAATAATCAATATTCATTTTACATAAGAACCAAAATCGCTTAACGCGAGTTTGGATAAAAAAAATTATTTGTAGCCTTCTATTTTCGTTTGTGTCACAACCCTACGATCTACCATTTCTATGGTTTAGTCTTATCCATTTTCCATTTTTCATTTGTTATAGAATTTATTATAATTAATTATGATTGTCTTGCATCTCACCCTCGTCCCTAGATTATGCATACACATTGCATATAACAGGATTAGAACCCGTAGTTGTACTTCTTAGTCATTAATACCCACTCTTTGTCTCTAATTCGTTCTTGTAAATCTTCCTAATAATGATTTGTACTATACGTACAAATTCAATAACTATGACGTCACATTTTCCCGTCATTAATTCCCTTGATCATTATCCTATATAAATTTATTAAATATTCATTTTTACTCGTGTCAATCTATGAAACGCAAAACTTCATGCATTCGTTCGAAAACGCAAAAATACGTTCTCGTATTATTTTTTTTCATTTTTATTTTTAATTATATCACCTCTCAATGAACTCGAAAATGCTGAGGTAGGTGATCAAATTCCGCTAACTGGCAAAATCGAACGCTTCTAAGATAAATATCTCCTTTCGCTCTGATTCGAATTTATAACATTATCATGCGTTATGTTATATTATGTGTGTCATGTCTCATGTACTTGTGTTGTACTAATAACCATATATAATAACCATATGTTATAACCATATGTTATAACCATATGTTATAACCATATATAAATATATAAAAACACTGTAAGAATGGTAAACGACGTAATGTACTTTAATGAAACAGTAACTTAATGATGTAATGTACCAAATGACGTAGTCAATGTACTTTAATGAAATTGTAGTTAACGATAATAAATGAATTAATTGGTAATTATAATCATAGTTACAGTAGACCAAAATTACAATGTACTCAATGTCCGACCCGACATTATGTCGCCATAAGGAATGTAGAATCGGCGATACTGTTGTTATTTTTTTTATTATTATTTTTCCGTTGGAATAAATTTTGATGTGCTTTCTACTTTGCCAAATAATTGATGACCTGTTGTTTTTTAAAATCTCATAATCATTTTTTAGATTTAGCTTAATAATGAATCCTGAGTAACTTTTGCCATGTCATGTTTTGTATACATTCTTTCTTCGTTATAAAAGATGAAGTCATGTCTTGCCTACGCGTTTAATTGTAAATCTAAACCTTTAATTTTACTCATATGCATATTTAGTGTAAAGATGCATAGTTCAATTTCTACTTTTAGTTAACTTGGCAGATCATGATAACATCAGATCTGAAAATACGCAATTTAAGATAAAAATATGGCTTCATCTTCAAATATCTTGCTTATTCGTTTAAACCTTACCACAGCTAAAAGATTTACTTTATTTTCAAATGTGCAAAAATAATGGAGCCTCTTCAACATTTAATAATGATGATGTTAGTAGAATCGGGGTATATAAACCCCACCAATTTCTTCCATGTTCATTCTGATTCCAACTACGAGGCTGAGCATTACCTGTAACAGTTTAGGAGTAAAAACAGTAAGAAAAAGTCTTTATCTTCTCCTTCGAGCCGTGCTCTCTTCAGAAAACTTAGTCATTAGAATCTCCCGATAAGTTAAAGAAGAATCGGGGAGAAACCTCAAAGAATTTAATAAGCCTCTCAGAATCCTCCGAGCCACTAAAGAAGAACTCGGAGAGTAGTATAGAAGAAAACTACTGCAAGTAACAGATCCGTTGCTGCCTCCTAACCAGAACCCCCGTCGACTTCGAACCAACCCAGGGCCATAGACGGGGGGTTAACAAACTGGAGACCCTGCCCCAGGATAAGAAGAAGATTTTAACAAGTGGCCACTCTCTGGCCAGGATAGAAATTACCCTGCATCAGGATAAAAATCAAGACGACCCAAGCACATAGAAGATATTGGCATAACAGTCTGGCGAGTCTGTAGCCAAGAGTTTAACAAGTGGCGACCCACCATTTGACCGGCGTGTCACGACTTCAGTTCGTAACATCCACCTTTGAACCTGTGTGTCACGACTCCAAGTCTCCACGCCTAGTTTTCATTCAAGAAGAAGTAGCCAGCAAGACACATCTTCAGGACACGTCTCTAAGGATTTCGCCGTAGAAATTTTGTTAAGTACAGAGTTGTTTTTTTTAAAGAAATTTATAAACACTTGAAAAGTCAGTATTATTAACAGTTAATATTTAGTATTGAGACAGAATTAACACAAAACACAGTGAACATTTCAGACACCAATGATACATTTTTTTTAGTGAAACAGTAATTTTCACAGAAGTTAAAAGTAAGAGAGAGTTAATTTCAGAGAGAGTTAATTTCAGAGAGAGTTAATTTCAGAGAGAGTTAATTTCAGTGAGAGTTAATTTCAGAGAGAGTTAATTTCAAGAGAGTTATTTTCACTATTATAGTCAGTATAGAATAATTTTATTTATGTACCAAACATAATAGTACAGTACCTTCGCGTACATTAGAGTGAAATATTGTTTACATTTTTGTTTACGATTTTTTTCAAATTATTGAATTGAATTGACTTGCAAATTAAGAGAGAGAGAGTTTACAGAGAGTTTATAGAGTTATAGAGATACTTGAAAACAGTTTCAAGTTAGTTTCAAGAATACTTGATAGAGTTCAAGTTAGTTTCAAGAATACTTGATAGAGTTCAAGTTAGTTTCAAGAATACTTGATAGAGTTCAAGTTAGTTTCAAGAATACTTGATAGAGTTCAAGTTAGTTTCAAGAATACTTGATAGAGTTCAAGTTAGTTTCAAGAATACTTGATAGAGTTCAAGTTAGTTTCAGAATACTTGATAGAGTTCAAGTTAGTTTCAGAATACTTGATAGAGTTCAAGTTAGTTTCAGAATACTTGATAGAGTTCAAGTTAGTTTCAGAATACTTGATAGAGTTCAAGTTAGTTTCAGAATACTTGATAGAGTTCAAGTTAGTTTCAGAATACTTGATAGAGTTCAAGTTAGTTTCAGAATACTTGATAGAGTTCAAGTTAGTTTCAGAATACTTGATAGAGTTCAAGTCAGACAGTTTTATTCCAAGTCAGTTTTATTCCAAGTCAGTTTTATTCCAAGTCAGTTTTATTCCAAGTCAGTTTTATTCCAAGTCAGTTTATTCCAAGTCAGGTAGTTTTGAAGTCCCAGTCATTTCAATGCAGTCAATTGAATTCAACTTTTTCTTTGTAATTTAAGAGAAATTAATTTATGAAAATGTAATTTAAGAATTTAATTCAACCTTTTTTTTTGTTGTTTAAGAGAATTTAATTCAACCTTTTTTTGTGTAAAAGAGAATTAAATTCAACCTGAATTGACCGGTTTGCGTCTTTGGTTAACCTTTTCTTTGTTTGTAAGAAGGAAATTGACCGATTTGTCTTTTCTTTTCATGCCATTGTTGCGTATATAAATATATAGTTATGTATTTTATTATTTGTAACAAGACCGTTTTTACAAAGGTTGTAACGATTTTGGTAATTATTGTAATGTATATGAGGAACATGCGGTCCCTCCGTTTGTTGAACTCCCTTAATTTTTGTTGTAAGTAGTGTGACAAGCACTCTTTTTTTAAAGAGCAAAGTGCTCACGAAAGACTATTGTCAATTTCAGACTTATACCCCCCGCTTAGTCACTCAATTCCCCCGAATGTAGTACTCCAAACTTTGTTATTTTATTTTATTTTAAAACCCCAATCCCAGTTGAACCCAATGTCAACCAGAGAAATGATTCAACCCCGGTTAATTCCTCTTTGGTACGATGGAACACAACCTCAATTTATGTTAAGTTGTGTTTTTATTTTTAAGTATACTATATGTTTAGTTAATTAAAATGCATAATTGATTCTATTTTTAATTTGTGTTCTTAATTTTCTTAATTCAATTATCGTACCGATACTTCTGGTTAACGTTAATGGTTATATAGTTCATATATAGCTAGGAATGTTACTAGTCGAATTTAATTCCATCTTCAAAATTTAATTTTTAATACCGCTAGATTTACTTTCATTAATTGTAAGGTCCTCTAAGTTCGTTTTTTTTAATTACCTTATACGTGTAACTGATTAATTATGTAAAATCTATAATCCTAATTGAATTTTATTACCTTTGACACATTCGAATTCATTTACGTTCCGTCCCTCCAGTCACTTTTGCATTAAAACTCGTATGCAAATATCATCATTATAATACATCATAATTATTGCTTACTAAAAATAAATTCTCGCTCATGCATTTATTAAGTTATTTTATCTGTTCCTTAAAGTATATATATATATATATATATATATATATATATATATATATATCCTAATCCACCAATGGCCCCTAATGATCTAGTTCTTCACGGGATGAACAAATTACTCTCATATTCTACATACTATTGTACCGACTCACTCATCTACAGATGCTTCTTACCAATATTTATAGATACATCTGCACACTGACGTATAACTTCAACTATTCAACTATAAATCCCCTTTCTCCTTTTGAACGTATCACCAACCACTACAATCTGTACCCAATAAACATAAATACACATTTGACCACAGGTCTATACATCATCCACTACGTAATTCGATTTGTACCTACAACAGTCAATAAAAATGCATGTATGCACACTATATATACTATATATACAAACCTTTTGCTAAAATCATTGGATATCACAATACACTATTTCATTGCGTGTAAGTGCTAACTATGCTATTTAGTCTTAATCATTTTTGCTTTCTAATATATCTTGCTCATGCATTTATTCAGTTAATTGAACAATCCTCTCAGCTAATCTGTCCCTCGAAATTGTAAGATACACACTTTGTACCTAGTACACAAAAATACACACTAGACCACAGGTCTATACATCATCCATTACGTAATTCGATTTTTTACCTACAATAGTCAATAAAAAATTAGTTTATGAATTGTATTATCATGGTAACCTTGAAAAATCCATGAACTTTAAAATTTATATTTTTCCCTTTTACCTATTCATTATGAATGTAATTTTCCCCACAGAAAAATAAAATTTTGCTAAAAATTTAACAATATCATTCTTTGTAGAACTTAATTGTTTGTCCAAATTAATGTATTAATCCTTTTATTCTGTTTGCATAGATTAAAGTATTAATCTTTGAATTTTTTATATTTTATAAGCAAGTGTCATTTTAAAGATTTGATAACTCTGCATTGTACACAACCACCCGAACTCACTTGTTCTGTATAAAAATTTGTAATGTTAAGAAAAATTCGTCATTTAACTTCAATTAGTTAGGATGTTATTTTCTCATTTGTATTGTATTAATTGTATCCTATTATATTATTGTATACATATCATTCTAAAGGGGCGAGCAATGTAAAAATGAACAATGAATAATCAATATTCATTTTTACATAAGAACCAAAATCGCTTAACGCGAGTTTGGATAAAAAATTATTTGTAGCCTTCTATTTTCGTTTGTGTCACAACCCTACGATCTACCATTTCTATGGTTTAGTCTTATCCATTTTCCATTTTTCATTTGTTATAGAATTTATTATAATTAATTATGATTGTCTTGCATCTCACCCTCGTCCCTAGATTATGCATACACATTGCATATAACAGGATTAGAACCCGTAGTTGTACTTCTTAGTCATTAATACCCACTCTTTGTCTCTAATTCGTTCTTGTAAATCTTCCTAATAATGATTTGTACTATACGTACAAATTCAATAACTATGACGTCACATTTTCCCGTCATTAATTTCCCTTGATCATTATCCTATATAAATTTTATTAAATATTCATTTTTACTCGTGTCAATCTATGAAACGCAAAACTTCATGCATTCGTTCGAAAACGCAAAAATACGTTCTCGTATTATTTTTTTTCATTTTTATTTTTAATTATATCACCTCTCAATGAACTCGAAAATGCTGAGGTAGGTGATCAAATTCCGCTAACTGGCAAAATCGAACGCTTCTAAGATAAATATCTCCTTTCGCTCTGATTCGAATTTATAACATTATCATGCGTTATGTTATATTATGTGTGTCATGTCTCATGTACTTGTGTTGTACTAATAACCATATATAATAACCATATGTTATAACCATATGTTATAACCATATGTTATAACCATATATAAATATATAAAAACACTGTAAGAATGGTAAACGACGTAATGTACTTTAATGAAACAGTACTTAATGATGTAATGTACCAAATGACGTAGTCAATGTACTTTAATGAAATTGTAGTTAACGATAATAAATGAATTAATTGGTAATTATAATCATAGTTACAGTAGACCAAAATTACAATGTACTCAATGTCCGACCCGACATTATGTCGCCATAAGGAATGTAGAATCGGCGATACTGTTGTTATTTTTTTTATTATTATTTTTCCGTTGGAATAAATTTTGATGTGCTTTCTACTTTGCCAAATAATTGATGACCTGTTGTTTTTTAAAATCTCATAATCATTTTTTTAGATTTAGCTTAATAATGAATCCTGAGTAACTTTTGCCATGTCATGTTTTGTATACATTCTTTCTTCGTTATAAAAGATGAAGTCATGTCTTGCCTACGCGTTTAATTGTAAATCTTAAACCTTTAATTTTTACTCATATGCATATTTTAGTGTAAAGATGCATAGTTCAATTTCCACTTTTAGTTAACTTGGCAGATCATGATAACATCAGATCTGAAAATACGCAATTTAAGATAAAAATATGGCTTCATCTTCAAATATCTTGCTTATTCGTTTAAACCTTACCAGCTAAAAGATTTACTTTATTTTCAAATGTGCAAAAATAATGGAGCCTCTTCAACATTTAATAATGATGATGTTAGTAGAATCGGGGTATATAAACCCCACCAATTTCTTCCATGTTCATTCTGATTCCAACTACGAGGCTGAGCATTACCTGTAACAGTTTAGGAGTAAAACACAGTAAGAAAAAGTCTTTATCTTCTCCTTCGAGCCGTGCTCTCTTCAGAAAACTTAGTCATTAGAATCTCCCGATAAGTTACAAGAAGAATCGGGGAGAAACCTCAAAGAATTTAATAAGCCTCTCAGAATCCTCCGAGCCACTAAAGAAGAACTCGGAGAGTAGTATAGAAGAAACTACTGCAAGTAACAGATCCGTTGCTGCCTCCTAACCAGAACCCCCGTCGACTTCGAACCAACCCAGGGCCATAGACGGAGGGGTTAACAAACTGGAGACCCTGCCCCAGGATAAGAAGAAGATTTTAACAAGTGGCCACTCTCTGGCCAGGATAGAAATTACCCTGCATCAGGATAAAAATCAAGACGACCCAAGCACATAGAAGATATTGGCATAACAGTCTGGCGAGTCTGTAGCCAAGAGTTTAACAAGTGGCGACCCACCATTTGACCGGCGTGTCACGACTTCCAGTTCGTAACATCCACCTTTGAACCTGTGTGTCACGACTCCAAGTTCTCCACGCCTAGTTTTCATTCAAGAAGAAGTAGCCAGCAAGACACATCTTCAGGACACGTCTCTAAGGATTTCGCCGTAGAAATTTTGTTAAGTACAGAGTTGTTTTTTTTAAAGAAATTTATAAACACTTGAAAAGTCAGTATTATTAACAGTTAATATTTAGTATTGAGACAGAATTAACACAAAACACAGTGAACATTTCAGACACCAATGATACATTTTTTTTAGTGAAACAGTAATTTTCACAGAAGTTAAAAGTAAGAGAGAGTTAATTTCAGAGAGAGTTAATTTCAGAGAGAGTTAATTTCAGAGAGAGTTAATTTCAGAGAGAGTTAATTTCAGTGAGAGTTAATTTCAGAGAGAGTTAATTTCAAGAGAGTTATTTTCACTATTATAGTCAGTATAGAATAATTTTATTTTATGTACCAAACATAATAGTACAGTACCTTCGCGTACATTAGAGTGAAATATTGTTTACATTTTTGTTTACGATTTTTTTCAAATTATTGAATTGAATTGACTTGCAAATTAAGAGAGAGAGAGTTTACAGAGAGTTTATAGAGTTATAGAGATACTTGAAAACAGTTTCAAGTTAGTTTCAAGAATACTTGATAGAGTTCAAGTTAGTTTCAAGAATACTTGATAGAGTTCAAGTTAGTTTCAAGAATACTTGATAGAGTTCAAGTTAGTTTCAAGAATACTTGATAGAGTTCAAGTTAGTTTCAAGAATACTTGATAGAGTTCAAGTTAGTTTCAAGAATACTTGATAGAGTTCAAGTTAGTTTCAGAATACTTGATAGAGTTCAAGTTAGTTTCAGAATACTTGATAGAGTTCAAGTCAGACAGTTTTATTCCAAGTCAGTTTTATTCCAAGTCAGTTTTATTCCAAGTCAGGTAGTTTTGAAGTCCCAGTCATTTCAATGCAGTCAATTGAATTCAACTTTTTCTTTGTAATTTAAGAGAAATTAATTTATGAAAATGTAATTTAAGAATTTAATTCAACCTTTTTTTTTGTTGTTTAAGAGAATTTAATTCAACCTTTTTTTGTTGTAAAAGAGAATTAAATTCAACCTGAATTGACCGGTTTGCGTCTTTGGGTTAACCTTTTCTTTGTTTGTAAGAAGGAAATTGACCGATTTGTCTTTTCTTTTCATGCCATTGTTGCGTATATAAATATATAGTTATGTATTTTATTATTTGTAACAAGACCGTTTTTACAAAGCTTGTAACGATTTTGGTAATTATTGTAATGTATATGAGGAACATGCGGTCCCTCCGTTTGTTGAACTCCCTTAATTTTTGTTGTAAGTAGTGTGACAAGCACTCTTTTTTTAAAGAGCAAAGTGCTCACGAAAGACGTATTGTCAATTTCAGACTTATACCCCCCGCTTAGTCACTCAATTCCCCCGAATGTAGTACTCCAAACTTTGTTATTTTATTTTATTTTAAAACCCCAATCCCAGTTGAACCCAATGTCAACCAGAGAAATGATTCAACCCCGGTTAATTCCTCTTTGGTACGATGGAACATAACCTCAATTTATGTTAAGTTGTGTTTTTATTTTTAAGTATACTATGTTTAGTTAATTAAATGCATAATTGATTCTATTTTTAATTTGTATTCTTAATTTTCTTAATTCAATTATCGTACCGATACTTCTGGTTAATGTTAATTGTTATATAGTTCATATATAGCTAGGAATGTTACTAGTCGAATTTAATTCCATCTTCAAAATTTAATTTTTAATACCGCTAGATTTACTTTCATTAATTGTAAGGTCCTCTAAGTTCGTTTTTTTTAATTACCTTATACGTGTAACTGATTAATTATGTAAAATCTATAATCCTAATTGAATTTTATTACCTTTGACACATATTCGAATTCATTTACGTTCCGTCCCTCCAGTCACTTTTGCATTAAAACTCGTATGCAAATATCATCATTATAATACATCATAATTATTGCTTACTAAAAATAAATTCTCGCTCATGCATTTATTAAGTTATTTTATCTGTTCCTTAAAGTATATATATATATATATATATATATATATATATATAATCCTAATCCACCAATGGCCCCTAATGATCTAGTTCTTCACGGGATGAACAAATTACTCTCATATTCTACATACTATTGTACCGACTCACTCATCTACAGATGCTTCTTACCAATATTTATAGATACATCTGCACACTGACGTATAACTTCAACTATTCAACTATAAATCCCCTTTCTCCTTTTGAACGTATCACCAACCACTACAATCTGTACCCAATAAACATAAATACACATTTGACCACAGGTCTATACATCATCCACTACGTAATTCGATTTGTACCTACAACAGTCAATAAAAATGCATGTATGCACACTATATATACTATATATACAAACCTTTTGCTAAAATCATTGGATATCACAATACACTATTTCATTGCGTGTAAGTGCTAACTATGCTATTTAGTCTTAATCGTTTTTGCTTTCTAATATATCTTGCTCATGCATTTATTCAGTTAATTGAACAATCCTCTCAGCTAATCTGTCCTTCGAAATTGTAAGATACACACTTTGTACCTAGTACACAAAAATACACACTAGACCACAGGTCTATACATCATCCATTACGTAATTCGATTTTTTACCTACAATAGTCAATAAAAAATTAGTTTATGAATTGTATTATCATGGTAACCTTGAAAAATCCATGAACTTTAAAATTTATATTTTTCCCTTTTACCTATTCATTATGAATGTAATTTTACCCACAGAAAAATAAAATTTTGCTAAAAATTTAACAATATCATTCTTTGTAGAACTTAATTGTTTGTCCAAATTAATGTATTAATCCTTTTATTCTGTTTGCATAGATTAAAGTATTAATCTTTGAATTTTTTATATTTTATAAGCAAGTGTCATTTTAAAGATTTGATAACTCTGCATTGTACACAACCACCCGAACTCACTTGTTCTGTATAAAAATTTGTAATGTTAAGAAAAATTCGTCATTTAACTTCAATTAGTTAGGATGTTATTTTCTCATTTGTATTGTATTAATTGTATCCTATTATATTATTGTATACATATCATTCTAAAGGGGCGAGAAATGTAAAAATGAACAATGAATAATCAATATTCATTTTTACATAAGAACCAAAATCGCTTAACGCGAGTTTGGATAAAAAATTTATTTGTAGCCTTCTATTTTCGTTTGTGTCACAACCCTACGATCTACCATTTCTATGGTTTAGTCTTATCCATTTTCCATTTTTCATTTGTTATAGAATTTATTATAATTAATTATGATTGTCTTGCATCTCACCCTCGTCCCTAGATTATGCATACACATTGCATATAACAGGATTAGAACCCGTAGTTGTACTTCTTAGTCATTAATACCCACTCTTTGTCTCTAATTCGTTCTTGTAAATCTTCCTAATAATGATTTGTACTATACGTACAAATTCAGTAACTATGACGTCACATTTTCCCGTCATTAATTTCCCTTGATCATTATCCTATATAAATTTTATTAAATATTCATTTTTACTCGTGTCAATCTATGAAACGCAAAACTTCATGCATTCGTTCGAAAACGCAAAAATACATTCTCGTATTATTTTTTTTCATTTTTATTTTTAATTATATCACCTCTCAATGAACTCGAAAATGCTGAGGTAGGTGATCAAATTCCGCTAACTGGCAAAATCGAACGCTTCTAAGATAAATATCTCCTTTCGCTCTGATTCGAATTTATAACATTATCATGCGTTATGTTATATTATGTGTGTCATGTCTCATTTACTTGTGTTGTACTAATAACCATATATAATAACCATATGTTATAACCATATGTTATAACCATATGTTATAACCATATGTTATAACCATATATTATAACCATATATTATAACCATATATAAATATATAAAAACACTGTAAGAATGGTAAACGACGTAATGTACTTTAATGAAACAGTACTTAATGATGTAATGTACCAAATGACGTAGTCAATGTACTTTAATGAAATTGTAGTTAACGATAATAAATGAATTAATTGGTAATTATAATCATAGTTACAGTAGACCAAAATTACAATGTACTCAATGTCCGACCCGACATTATGTCGCCATAAGGAATGTAGAATCGGCGATACTGTTGTTATTTTTTTTATTATTATTTTTCCGTTGGAATAAATTTTTATGTGCTTTCTACTTTGCCAAATAATTGATGACCTGTTGTTTTTTAAAATCTCATAATCATTTTTTTAGATTTAGCTTAATAATGAATCCTGAGTAACTTTTGCCATGTCATGTTTTGTATACATTCTTTCTTCGTTATAAAAGATGAAGTCATGTCTTGCCTACGCATTTAATTGTAAATCTTAAACCTTTAATTTTTACTCATATGCATATTTTAGTGTAAAGATGCATAGTTCAATTTCCACTTTTAGTTAACTTGGCAGATCATGATAACATCAGATCTGAAAATACGCAATTTAAGATAAAAATATGGCTTCATCTTCAAATATCTTGCTTATTCGTTTAAACCTTACCACAGCTAAAAGATTTACTTTATTTTCAAATGTGCAAAAATAATGGAGCCTCTTCAACATTTAATAATGATGATGTTAGTAGAATCGGGGTATATAAAACCCCGTGACCGGACAGCTCATACCAGGACAACACATACCCGGACAACTCAGACCCGGACAACTCAGACCCGGACAACTCATACCTAGGACAACTCATACCTAGGACAACTCATACTCTCTTCAACAATTACCACCCCAATGTTGATCTTTTCATCTATATCCACCCCGAAAGTTTAAACTCTGCAAATTAACCAAAATAAGATAAGAAAACAATAACAAGAAATTTATTATTTATTGCAAACATATAATAAATAGAGAACCATTATTTACATAAGATAAAATTTGAATGCCCGGTTAGGTCAACTGTACGCCTTGACGATTGGTTAGGTTTAGTCGTGATGTTTTCGTTAGTTTTAACGAAAATATCACGACTAAACCTAACCAATCGTCAAGGGCGTACAGTTGACCTAACTGGGCATTCAATGAACCCAATGGTTCCCTGAGTTTTTTATGATACACACAGACCGTGCATGGAACAAGGAACTCTTCTGGGATAATTAAATCCACTATAGTCCGAATAAGTAATGGTAAATGACAAATACCATAGTTTTTCTTTTTCATGATGCAAGCCCGACGTGGGCAACGGGTCTCTCGCAAAGAGGTCCCATAAATATAGCTTCCCTCACCAGTTATCTGCAAAGCAGACAGGATCCAGCTTTGGGACATGGATCTAGGGTTTAAAGCAGCCTAGCCCCACTACATTTAGAACCTCAATATAAGTAAAAGACTCGTTGCCCCTTTTTCTTTGATTTATTCAATCCGACGTGAATGCAACGAGTCTTTTACTTATATTGAGGTTCTAAATGTAGTGGGGCTAGGCTGCTTTAAACCCTAGATCCATGTCCCAAAGCTGGATCCTGTCTGCTTTGCAGATAGCTGGTGAGGGAAGCTATATCTATGGGACCTCTTTGCGAGAGACCCGTTGCCCACGTCGGGCTTGCATCATGAAAAAGAAAAACTATGGTATTTGTCATTTACCATTACTTATTCAGACTATCGTGGATTTAATTATCCCAGAAGAGTTCCTTGTTCCATGCACGGTCTGTGTGTATCATATATATATATTATAATATATATATATATACTGTATATAACTTGCATGAATTTTAAATGTTTAAATTTAATTTTTAATTTTACAAAATAAATGTTTTCATTTCAAAATGTTTTCATTAATAACTTGCATGAATTCTAAATGTTTAAATTTAATTTTTAATTTTACAAAATAAATGTTTTCATTAATTTTTCATTTTTTTCTGGTCCTATGTATGAGTTGTCCTAGGTGTGAGTTGTCCTAGGTATGAGTTGTCCTAGGTATGAGTTGTCCGGGTATGAGTTGTCTGGGTATGAGTTGTCCTGGTATGAGCTGTCCTGGTATGAACTGTCCTAGAACCATAAACCCCACCAATTTCTTCCATGTTCATTCTGATTCCAACTACGAGGCTGAGCATTACCTGAACAGTTTAGGAGTAAAACACAGTAAGAAAAAGTCTTTATCTTCTCCTTCGAGCCGTGCTCTCTTCAGAAAACTTAGTCATTAGAATCTCCCGATAAGTTACAAGAAGAATCGGGGAGAAACCTCAAAGAATTTAATAAGCCTCTCAGAATCCTCCGAGCCACTAAAGAAGAACTCGGAGAGTAGTATAGAAGAAACTACTGCAAGTAACAGATCCGTTGCTGCCTCCTAACCAGAACCCCCGTCGACTTCGAACCAACCCAGGGCCATAGACGGAGGGGTTAACATATATATATATAATATAACAAAAAACCCGATGTTTTATTAAATAAAAAATAATAAATAAATAATAAATTAAATAATTTAATAAAAAATGAATAAAAAAAGCCAATTAGAATAAAGTAAAAGTGTTCCATATTTTTTCTTTAAAAAACTATAAATAAATCTAAAAAAATTATTTTTTATTTAATTAAAAATTTTTTGATGGACTTTTTTCATATTTTTTAATTATCGTCATAAAATAATAAATTTCAAACTTTTCTGACTTTAAATCATGAGTTAATTAAAGAAGTCTTTTTTTTAAACCTGTATCGCAAATACAGTAACAAGAAATAAGTGAGGCATCCATTAAACTCTTCAAAAAAAGAAAAAAATTATAAAGTAAAAATTTTTTAAAAAGTAGAAATAAAAAATTTAACTTTTATTTTTAATTTAAAAATTACAGAAAAAATAGTGTCATCGAGAAGGCATTCTCTTTCTCAGCCATAGAGAGAGAGAGAGAGAGAGAGAGAGAGAGAGAGAGAGAGAGAGAGAGAGAGATTAAATTTGATACAGTAATACAAGCAGCTGTTCTCCTTTCATTTACAGAATGAATCCTTCATATAGAGCAGGGTTCTCAAGTGTTCTTATTTCTAAGATTCGTTCTTATTTTGGCCTCAAATCTTATTTATTGTTATTTGTTCTGATTTCTTAATTTTTCAATTTTCATTTGGCTAAAGTCAAGAAGCGGTCCAGGCACTGTTCTCACTGAGAGAAGGTGGAGTTTTGTTTGTTTTGACTGGAGAAAAATTTCAATTTTGTTGTTATTCTTATCACGATAAAATGTTAACGATATATTTGGATATTCTTAGTTTTGGGACGGAATTCTTATTTTTTTGGTGTTGAGGTTCTGATTCTTTTTTTTAGACTTGAGAACCTGATATACATTCATCTAATTAACTTAAGTCTATTGTACCTCCATTTTCGTGTTCTTCCTCTATACGCCATTCTAGGCTATATTCTAGCCACTTCGTAACACCGCTTCCCGTTAGATCAGCGACCATAAATGACGATGGATGTGCTACGTAGTTGGATGGGTGGCCAACCGTCCTCTGAGTTCAGATGACGTAGCTCAGATCTCACGTAAAGCTGTAGGTCCCCTCCGTCACGGGACATTTGCCTTTATGACGGAGATTAACAACTCCATATATAGAGTATATATAGTGTATATACACACACACACACACATATATATATATATATATATATATATATATATATATATATATATATATATATCGGGTGGTCCGAAAAAAATGACGCATTTTTAAAAATTAATATCTCAGTAACCCCCTTCCTTATCATGACAATTTTTATATGCAAGATACTTTCAAACTTCTTTTTTTGAATGCAAGAAACGGAATTCTGATATCTTTTATAGTTTTCTCGCAATTAACAAAAGTAACAACATGGGTCAAAAAAACAAAAATCGCAATATAATATCCGTTTTTTATACGATATCATTTTTATACGATATCATGCGATATTTTTGCAAGTTATTACAAAACTCTACAGAATGAACAAGTCAAATTGTGGATATTTTTATTTTTTAACAATTCGTCAGTACCCTTAATGATGTTGTCAGAGGAAGATCGTATTCTCATTAAAAATTGTTACTGTGAAAAAGGATGGAAGACTGGAAGGTTATTGCAAGAGTTTCCCGGCAAAAAGTGGAAAAGGCGTGCAGTGGAAAGACTCTTAAAGAAGATTCGCGAATCGGGAAGTACTGCCAGAAAACCAGGAAGCGGTAGACCTAAAACAGCTTCGGTTCCAGAAAATGTGGATTACATCAACGATAAAATCTGCTCTCAAGAAGATAAACCAGGAAGTCATTTGTCACAAAGAACAATTGCTAAACATTTGAATATTGGAAAGACTTCTGTACACCGAATAATTAAAGCACAAAACTAAAAGCCTTCAAAAGAATAGTATCTTCTAGAAAAAGTGATACTGTTAAGGATAAAAGAAAAACAAGGTGCAGAAAGTTACTTGATAATTTCTCTGTCGTTGATATTAAAAAGATAGTCTTCACGGATGAAAAAGATTTCACTCTAGAAATTCCGCGAAACCGTCAAAATGATGTTGTCTACGGGCGTGGTAAAAAGTGTGACATTTCAATAAACAGATTGTATCATGAAACGTCGAGATTCTCCAAAAAGGTTATGATATCTGCAGGGGTCTCTTGGAATGGCAAGACAGATGTTCATTTTATTGAAACTGAAAAGACAAAGGTGAATTCTGCAAATTACATTGAACTTTTAAGAACAAAATTGTTGCCGGATTGTCGTCGCCTGTATCAAGAAAATGATTTCATATTTCAACAAGATGGAGCACCGTCGCATACAAGCTACGCCACACAGTCGTTTCTGATTAGCAATACACCAAAATTAATAACGAAAAATGAGTGGCCACCACAAAGCCCAGATTGTAATCCTATGGACTACTCAATTGGGAGTTACTAAAAGAGAAGGTTTACCGAGGTCGACGAGAAAAATTCACCGAATCAGAATTAAAAGTAAAATACTTGAATCTTGGCAAGAAATTGGCATTAATGAAGTAAGAAGTATTATTTTTGTGTGGAAGAAAAGACTTAGATTAGTGTGTCAACAGAGTGGTGGTCCAATCGATCATTTACTGTAAATTAATTAGTTAAATTTCTGATTACATTTTTCCTTTCTCATGATATTCGTTTTTTTGACCCATGTTGTTACTTTTGTTAATTGCGAGAAAACTATAAAAGATATCAGAATTCCGTTTCTTGCATTCAAAAAAGAGAAGTTTGAAAGTATCTGCATATAAAAATTGTCATGATAAGGAAGGGGGTTACTGAGATATTAATTTTTAAAAAATGCGTCATTTTTTCGGACCACCCGATATATATATATATGAAGAAGGAAACCATTCTTCAGGAACACTTAAATTTTTATTTCTTTAACACCAATACAGTTTCGGATCCTTGCGAGCCCTAGTCAATTGGTAATAACCAATTGACAAGGGCTCGCGATGAGCCAAACTGTATTGGTGTTAAAGAAATAAAAATTTAAGCCTTTTTGAAGAGTGGTTTCCTTCTTCATACTTCGTAGCGAAAGTGCGTTATTTTACATCATATATGCATAAATTTATTGTTTCTTATTTTTAAATAGAGTAATGCAAGAAATATATATATTATATATATATATATTATATATATATATATATATATTTCTTGCATTACACCAACCCGCAAGGAAAAAAATAAAAAATGAATTATAAAAGTGTTTAAAAAGGCTAATTATTTCGGCTAGTCACAACCAAGCCCTTTTCAAAGCCATAAACTAATTAAAATATCTAAAAAAATTATAAAACTTCCGTCCTGGAAGAGCTAATGTTAAAATGACTGTGTGAAGGCATAAACACGGACAGAGAGATGGTAGCTGTCGTACGTCTGGCAATTGGCAAAGGCAAACTATTGCCCAGATTTCAAACCATCTAGATAAGAAATCTGTAAAAATCAATCCTCTACTGTACATCTGGCAGCCGGTCACGACCTGAAATTGCCCTAAAATATTTAAAAATGTTAAAAATAAAGCTATCCATACTGTAGGACAACTTAATATTGGAAATGGTGTTTTCCGCCAAAATATAAAATGCCTCGTATATTTGTCTCTGTTCCTGGTCCCTGACTTTTATGATAGGTTTAGAATCCTGGAAGTTAAAAATATGATTATGCTGTTCCTATGCTGAACTAGGCTACTATAAGTATTACCCGATCTCAGGTCACGTTTGTGGGAATTAATCCTTCTCTGAAAATCAATTGTCTCCCGATGTATTTTTGAGGGCAGCCTCCACATGGGATTTCATAAACTACGCCAGAATTGTTGGAGGCTTTTGTAATAGGATGATGAATGAACAAAGTCAATTTATTTGGCACAACGGAGACCAACTTAATCTGCTTTGGCAAGAGTGAGGAAAAGCCCTTTGTTAACCTCAAAGGGCACTTTCAGGAATGAAACGTCTTTATTCCGGTTCCCAGTTTTGGGAGAAAAAGAAAGCTCTCCTTGTTGCGAAACAAGCTTTATCGATGAACAATTTGGAATAACCCAAACATATAAATATACTTTTAATATGTAAAACTTCATCGTTAAGATAAATGGGGGTCACAAATCCTGAAAGCTCTCAAAAAGAGACCGGAAATAACGCCTTTCTTAGTACAAAGAGAATGATTGGAAAAAGCATGAATGTAGCTGTCTGAATGCGTAGGCTTTCTAAATGCTTTGAAAGAAGGTCTTTGGTTGGGATCTCTTAAAATAAGAACATCCAAAAACGAGAGAGATCCACTATTTCCAACTTCATACGTGAACTGTATTGAGGGTACAAAACTATTAAGAACTCCCACCAGCTCATCCAGATCCACATGAGATTCCAAAATAACACACGTGTCATCAACGTAATGGAACCAATTGACCCACGGCACCAAAGATTCCGGCAAAAAAGTAACTTAAAAAAAAATTCCATAAAAATATTAGCTAAAATTGGAGAGAGCGATGAGCCCATAGGTAAACCTGTCCTCTGTCTAAAAAATGACCCGTTAAAAGTAAAATAGTTATGTTTCGAGCAAAGTCTAACAAACTCCAAAATAATTCCATAATCAAACGGAATGATCATGAAGCCACTCTTCGAGGACCTGCACCACGTCAAAACTCACCATTTTCTTTCCCGATAGGTCTGTACCTCGAAGTTTGTCAACAAACTCTGCAGAATTTTTAAGATGTGCTCTAGAGATTTGGCCAACTAATGGCGAAAGGAGGCTCGAGAGCCATTTAGACAACTGTTCAGTAGAACTTCCCACATTAGAAATAATAGGGCGCAAAGGTACTGAGGGTTTATGCACCTTTGGAAGCCCATATATATAAGGAAGATGGGGCAAATACGATTTAAAAGTTCGGGAGAATCTTTAAGGATTCTTCCTAACTCCTTATTAAAAGAAGCCTGGGAGATCTTTAGTGGATCATTGCTGATTTTGGAATAAACGGATCCATCAGCCAACATGACATTCATTTTAGCGATATAATCACACGTGTCCAAAATGACTACTTTAGTTCCCTTATCAGACTTCAGAAGCATAAGGTTCGGGTTGTTTTTCAATCTGGAAAGGGCATCCAACAAAATCTTCGGAAATCTAGAGCCCTTATCCAAAGAGTGAAAGATTTCATTTAAAAAAAATCCCTTCAGAGTAAATAAATTAAGATTAGAGGCTTTACAGTATTTGGCAAAGTACTCGACCGAGTTTAAAAAGCTAATCAAATAACTGGCATTCGCAGTAAAGGAAAATTTCAATCTAAGGCAGCTTTTTCCAGATCAGAAAGATGTACAACCGAGTCCAAATTGATAAATTTAAACCATGAACTGTCCCTGAATAGTTTATCAAACTTCGAATCCAGGTCTTGTTTAAGTGACACCAAAGAAATATTTTTGCAAGAATGAACGTAATCTAAAATCTTCGTAAGTGTAAAATTGTTAAAATTAGAAAAAGGTTTAATCGCTCTCAAAAAAGCCTCAAACGTGGTTCTCACCCTGTAAAAAGCTTGGTGTTTGGAAAACTTAACCGAGTCAATCCTATTAATTAAAACGTGTTCAGCCCAAGGCGGAAAAGGATCTGAAGGGTCAACCTGAGTAGAGCCGAAAGCCAAGGATTTACGTAAAATCTTGTTATTTAGACAATTGTATAAAACTCCAACTGCAATTTTATTTTATGGCCTTTAATCACAGCATTTTTATAGTTGTAAAAAGACTCCCTCAAAAAGTGAAAGACGTTAAAAAGGTTAAGAACAAATAATAATCTAAGTTCAGCGGGTATCATTATATAAACTGTTTTTCTTTTAACGGGTCATTTTAGACAGAGGACAGGTTTACCTATGGGCTCTTCGCTCTCTCCAATTTTAGCTAATATTTTTGTGGAATTTTTTTAAGTTAATTTTTTGCCGGAATCTTTGGTGCCAGGGGTCAATTGGTTCCGTTACGTTGATGACACGTGCGTTATTTTGGAATCTCATGTGGATCTGGATGAGCTGGTGGGAATTCTTAATAGTTTTGTACCCTCAATACAGTTCACGTATGAAGTAGAAAATAGTGGCTCTCTCGTTTTTGAATGTTCTTATTTTAAGAGATCCCAACCAAAGACCTTCTTCCAAAGTATTTAGAAAGCGTACGCATTCAGACAGCTACATTCATGCTGTTTCCAATCATTCTCTTTGTATTAAGAAAGGCGTTATTTCCGGTCTCTTTTTGAGAGCTTTCAGGATTTGTGACCCCCATTTATCTTAACGATGAAGTTTTATATATTAAAAGTATATTTATATGTTTGGGTTATTCCAAATTGTTCATCGATAAAGCTTGTTTCGCCACAAGGAGAGCTTTCTTTTCTCCCAAAACTGGCAACCGGAATAAAGACGTTTCATTCCTGAAAGTGCCCTTTGAGGTTAACAAAGGGCTTTCCTCACTCTTGCCAAAGCAGATTAAGTTGGTCTCCGTTGTGCCAAATAAATTGTCTTCGTTCATTCGTCATCCTATTACTAAAGCCCCCAACAATTCTGGCGTAGTTTATGAAATCCCATGTGGAGGCTGCCCTCAAAAATACATCGGGGAGACAATTGGTTTTCAGAGAAGGATTAATTCCCACAAACGTGACCTGAGATCGGGTAATACTTATAGTAGCCTAGTTCAGCATAGGGAACAGCATAATCATATTTTTAACTTCCAGGATTCTAAACCTATCATAAAGGTCAGGGACCAGGAACAGAGACAAATATACGAGGTATTTTATATTTTGGCAGAAAACACCATTTCCAATATTAAGTTGTCCTACAGCAGGGGTTCCTAACCTTTTTGGCACTGCGCCCCCCTTTGGTCAACCTTGTATCCATGGCGCCCCGCGTACCCAAAGGGCGAAAGTTTTCATCAGTTCCATATGGACGTCTAGAATCCAGATAATTATAGGATTAATAATACAAAACATCAAAGCTCATGTGTTTATGAGATGACGGATGTCAAGTTTTCCCTAACGAAGTAAATTACCCATATATATTTTTGGGAATATATATTTCAATGGCATTTGTTGACCGTTGACCACCTCACGCCCCCCTAGGAATCTCAAACGCCCCCCGAGGTTGGGAACCGCTGTCCTACAGTATGGATAGCTTTATTTTTAACATTTTAAAATATTTTAGGGCAATTTCGGGTCGTGACCGGCTGCCAGATGTACAATAGAGGATTGATTTTTATAGATTTCTTATCTCGATGGTTTGAAATCTGGACAATAGTTTGCCTTTGCCAACTGCCAGACGTACGACAGCTACCATCTCTCTGTCCGTGTTTATGCCTTCACACAGTCATTTTAACCTTAGCTCTTCCGCAGGACAGAAGTTTTATAACTTTTTTAGATATTTTAATTAGTTTATGGCTTTGAAGAGGGCTTGGTTGTGACTAGCCGAAATAATTAGCCTTCTTAAACACTGTTTTATAATTAATTTTATATTTTTTTCGTTGCGGGTTGGTGTAATTTTATATTGTTGGGGTTATTGCAATTAAAGTTATATATATATATATATATATATATATATATATATGGGATGAATTTCACAATAAAACACGTGAAATGAATAAATGCTGCAAACCCACAAGGAAAAAGAAAAACGATTCCAAGGTCTTTCATGTATTCAAAGCTACACCTCGTCAGGGAATGAAGATAAACGGTGAGATACCCATAAATATATACAATGTACAGGAAAAACAAAACAATTAGCACATACTTAACAAGGGTTAATGAGAGGCAAAAGAAATTTTAACATGATATCATCAATTTTATACGTCCCCGCACTGTTATTGAAATTGCTTTTAAAATGAATAAATGCACATTCTAGAATATTTCGTTCTATTATATCTCTGTTTTTAACAAGCGCTTTAGAACTACCCCACTTGATGCTATGGTTACATCTATACATATGGTTAAATAAAGCATTGGAAGTATTAGCTGTTCTACAAGCATATTTATGCTGTTTTACCCTAATATCTAACGTTTTTCCGGTTTGGCCTATATACTGAGTTACATTGTGTACATCCGATCGAATACACACAACCAACAACATTATCAGGGCTATTCTTTATTAGGCGTGATTTAACAGTATTATTATACTTAAAGATTACATTAATGCCAATTGCTTTAAGTACAGTTGGAAGGTATTGAAAATTAACATGGTAAGGTAGGCTAAGGATATTTTTACGCTGAAATTCCTTTACAATTACATTATTATAATACCTATTCTTGGCTTTCTTAAGACAGTTATCTAAAAATGAAATAGGATAACATAATTTAGTACCAATATTCATGATATTGCATAACTCGGAATCTAAAAATTCAGGACTGACAACTCTCAATGCTCGAAGAAACATAGCAGAGAAAATAGAGGATTTAATCGAAGGATGATGGTCAGAATAAAAATGCACGTAAAAGTTATTATTAGTAGGCTTACGGTAGACTTCATATTTGAACTGATTAGAGCATCTCCAAATTTTTAGATCAAGAAAAGATAGGCTTCCATCATTTTCTTTTTCAACTGTAAACTTAATAGATGGGACTAAATTGTTGAGCCTACCAAGAAATAAGTCCACATCCAAATTATTAGGCCAAAGGCATAAAATATCATCTATATACCTGTACCAAACCAGGTTAAAATTAACAATCGTAGGCAAAATTCTACTTTCAAAAAATTCCATATATAAATTAGCTAGTACAGGTGAAAGGGGATTTCCCATAGCCAATCCAAACGACATAACATAAAACTTATTTTCAAACTGAAATTTACAATCTTTGACACACAGCTTAATTAACTCCATAAGAGTATGTATAGATGTAACCATAGCATCAAGTGGGGTAGTTCTAAAGCGCTTGTTAAAAACAGAGATATAATAGAACGAAATATTCTAGAATGTGCATTTATTCATTTTAAAAGCAATTTCAATAACAGTGCGGGGACGTATAAAATTGACGATATCATGTTAAAATTTCTTTTGCCTCTCATTAACCCTTGTTAAGTATGTGCTAATTGTTTTGTTTTTCCTGTACATTGTATATATTTATGGGTATCTCGCCGTTTATCTTCATTCCCTGACGAGGTGTAGCTTTGAATACACGAAAGGCCTTGGAATCGTTTTTCTTTTTCCTTGTGGGTTTGCAGCACACACATATATATATATATATATATATATATATATATTAGTGATGTAGGTCACATCCGCATCCGCGAACATCCGCACATTTTCTCGCATCCGCATCCGCACCCGCATCCGCACTTTGGACTGCGGATGTCGTGCGGATGTGGACCGTTGAGATAAAATGTCATTAATAAGCGGAAATTATCAAATTCTACTATATTAATAGAACTAGTTCATTGTGCGCAAAAGTGATGCAAGCGACAAGACGAGAGGCTGTTCTTGTATGAAGTTACTCTCTTGCAACCTACTTAGATCCACGTTACAAAGCTAAGTTATTTTCACCTAGTACATTAGAACGAGTTAAATCATCACTTGGCAAAGCAGTTGAAGAGCTTCAATCTCTTGAATCTGTCGCTTCGCCACCCACCAAAAGAATAAAAGTTTCAGTGACAGAACCAACACCTTCAACAAGCAAATCTATCACAGAATCTGTCTCTCAGTTTCTTGAGTCAAGCAGCAATGACGAGACCTACGCGATGTCAAAAGATGTAGTAAAAATTATCGAGAGCTATCACCAAGAAAAACGCCTGGCTGCATGTGACAATCCTATTAGTTGGTGGAAAAATACGCAGAATATCTATCCATACTTGAGTAAACTTGCAAGGAAACATTTAGCCTGTCCTAAAAACAAACGTACCAAGCGAGAGATTATTTAGCAGTGCTGGATTAATATATGATGAAAAGAGAAACAGACTGGCAGCAGAAAAGGCAGAAAAATTAATGTTCCTTAAGCATAACCTTCCTATAATTAAGTTTGAACATTAAACGATGAACATCTTAGTTTACTTTATTTTAATTACTCATTTATAAATATGCCTAATAAAACTTTAAACTTAATATAAATAGTTATAAAGCTAATTAAAGATCTCTTTCTATAAGGGTGGAGGAGGTTGGGGAAAGAGGTCGGTGGGGTGCATTTGAGTTGGGTTCACGTCCCGCATCCTGGTAACACAATTATGGTTTCTAATTGTGGCTGAAACTCAACAAAATATAACGAATTTATTTGCAGACGAATTCACTAATTGATTTCTATATTAGTTAGATGCTTGATATTATTTTATATGTTCAGAGAAAAGTAAAGCAATTATTGTACAATTAATCAATTATACTACATTATAGCTACAGCTCTCTCTATATAATAACTTATTATATACGTTAAACACAACAAATCTCGAATATATCCTAAAAAATAACGAAAATGTAGACATCCGCATCCGCATCCGCGGATGTTGAAATCAAACATCCTCATCTGCATCCGCATCCGCGGATGTGAAAAAAATGACATCCGCTACATCACTAATATATATATATATATACAGGGTGGGTGAAAAAAAAGTGACCACTTAGAGGTAAACTGTCATATTAAAAAAAGTAAGGGAACTACGTAGATAGAGCTCCCAAACTTTATAAATGCTTACCTTAGCATGCTGTTCGTCTTAATTGAGAAGTTTCTCGATGTGTCCCCTTTTCTGCTCAACGCAGGCCTCCAAACGTGGACGCCACTGATCAATACACCTGTTTACATATCGTTGAGACTCCTCCCAGCCGAGCAGAGTTCTTTCGCGTAGTTCATCTATGTCTCTTATATTGGTACCAGGGATGTAAACTTTGGACTTCAGGGCTTCCCAAACACCATAATCTAGTGGTGAAAGATCGGGGCTACTAGCCGGCCACATATTGGGTTCGATAAAATCCGGTGTTTCGTTCTGAAGGAATGTGACAGTTTGGCGTGCTCTGTGAGCAGGGGCTCCATCTTGTTGGAAAGTATATCTTTCACTCTATCTAACTGATATTCGACGAATTAGTGGTGAGAGATATACTTTCCAACAAGATGGAGCCCCTGCTAATTAGTAATTTTTTCACCTTTTCTGAAATTTGATTTTTTTTCAGCAATAATTTTGCCCGTAACTGAACATACAGTGCATATATATTATATGCAGTCGCGGATTTAGATAGGCGGTTACTGGGGTTGCAACCCCCCATCCCTTGAGCTGACAGTTTATCCTGTTTTCATTCAAACTTTACAGGGATGCTGATAAACAACGCGTGTAACTACACACAACTTCTGGATAATATTAAAAATTAACTCTACCTTAAGCAGTGGTGTAGTGCTGTGGGAACGCGTGGGAACGGCGTTCCCTTACTTTTTTTGGTAGACGGAACGGCGTTCCCTCACTATTTCAAATAAATCCGAACTTACAAATCTCTAACGTCATGAAATTTTAATTCCCACCCCTAGAAGAAATATGAGAAAGAATCATTAACTGTTTCATTTCTTTTAGCTTCGACTGAGGCAATGCTAGCCTATAAAGATCTGGTGAAACAGTCACCACGGCGTACCAGTTGTTAACTTTTTTTTAGTTAATCATTCCAGTTGTTAGCTATTTTTATTGATCGTACTGGATGTCGTATATCTAATGACACTGGAAATACTGCATCTTCAACCTTGGAATATATCCTAATATCCAGTGCATATGACCTCAAAATATCCCTGAAATTGGTCAGATTTCAAAAGATTTCCCGGGGGGCTTACAGTGCCCCCGACCCCCAGCTGTATGAGCTCGCCGCGCTCGCCGCGCTCGCCATTGTCCCCCCGGCATCTGAGTAACACTTTCAAAATGCGTTCCCTCACTTCTTTATTTAGCACTACACCACTGACCTTAAGACTAAGAAAACCACAACAATATAGAAATGATGACTTGTTTTTTCAAAATCTACGTCAGCCGGTTTTACTGAAAAACGGTACATTATTTCTGATTTATTGTTGCAGTTAGGACTATATTTTCTATCTTATTTTTGTATTTTTCCACATATTGTTAGCAAATTTATCTTATTTTACAAAATTCTATCTTCTCTAAAATATTCGATGCGAAATTTTAGTGGTATTATTGTTGGAACCAGATTTTGAGATTTGTTAGGTTTTAAATTTAGGAACTGTGTGCAATAACTGGATGATAAACGTAAAAACTGTGTCTGTATACAGGGTGTCCATAATGCAAAGGCGTACAAAGGAATACAAAGGACACCAAACAGCAAAAGACCGGTTGGTCCCTACGAGTCCGTCTGTTTATGAACGTCAGCAGAAGAAAAAATGAAGACCGTATTCTTAGCATACTGCAAATTCTTATCTAGAGTTATTATTAAGAAACTCAGTACTGAAAATAAAAAACTATTCAGAATATTGGAAATTAAATGTAAATCCTTTATGAAGACAGACTGATAACGACTTTCTATCATTATTTTTAATATTATACCAATAAATTTAGATTCATTTCACTTAAATAATAATCTTTATACGTTTGATGTAGGTTTAGTCTGAAATTAAAAGAGAAGCTTATAATGTTGATTGCGCGAGTATGAAGTTAATAATAATGATAATAATAATGACAACATGATTATAGAGGTCCTCTGAAACTGTATTTACTGGAAAGACGTAGTGACCAATACAATGCAATTTATGCATGGAAAATACTCGAGGAAACCGATTGCAATCGTAAAAATGATATACAAACCCCTTGGAATGACCATACAAGCAAAAAGGATTTGCATCATCGTGGCAACGGGACTGTTACTTCCCACTCATTCATGTTCCCATCCTTATCCACGGTCCGATAATGGGAATGCTCAAGGTGGGAATCCACATTTGAGAAGGCTGTAAAGCAGTTACAGGCCCGAGTGGTATTTTCTATGAAAAACTTAACGTGAAAAAAGATCAATTTGAGAATTGCCTCCTTCGAGATTCTCACTCGTGGATTTCTTACTCTCGGACGAAGAATGAAATAGGAATGGACAGATTTGGCGTAAGACCAACGAGACACGATGCTAAAACCTATTTTATATCCTCTCGAAGGAGCTGCGTAATCTTTAAAATATTTAATCAACAATACTCGAAACACGACTCGCCAAATTCTTAAACCAAATACTTGACTAGCTATACGTGGGAGGCTACGAAGGCAAGATGAGAGTAGAAAGCAACTTTCTCCTTCATCAAATCCCACAAATGAAAAGGAAGGGTTGGCCGCAGGCCGATCTGAACATTTGATGTGAAAAGGCAAAAGTAATGTATGCTGTTCAGTGGAACTACCAGGTGACGAGAATTTCCTGCAAAAGATGAGGAGTCTACATAACGAAACATTTATCCAAATTTGGACTCCTGAAAAATGTTTAGCTTGTATCTAAAGTTTACGGTTAGATATTTGACTTAAAGACTTAGTCCTATAGAAGGTCGACATTATGGAATTTATATCCTGCCAATAAAGTTTACCATTATCATCATAATTATCATTATTATCATTAATAAAAAATTAAATGTAAACCTTCAGCAGTCATTTCAGAGTGAAATTATTCAACGGGAAATTAGGCAGAATCGATGGTTTTTATCTGCTTGTTGACTTCGACAAACTAAAATTCCACTCTGAAACACAACAATGGTCGGATCGGTGGGTTGAACACGTGGGAGGTGTCTCGAAATATTTTGACTCCTATACAAAAAAATCTCTTTTTATATTAGATAAATTTCAGACTTAGATATTAAAGTAAAGATTATATAGGAGAATTATCCCTTAACCAGTGAGGTGTGGTGTAGGAGACCACGTGAAATATTGTCATGTTCTCTCCTAGACCACACCTCACCGGTTAAGGGTTAAAAGGTAATTATTATTATTATTATTATTATTATTATTATTTGCCATTTTCACTTCTCTCATGTAATAAATAAACTAAATCGCATTAAATTTGCCTAAAAAGCTTCCATGCTTTCAACGGCATATTCGGATTAGAATACTGTGAATAGTTTAATGTCATATCAAATATCCATCATAAATTGGACAGAAAAATATTGAAAAATATTGTAAGTTTTTGTTTGCTTTGTTTAATAATTAATGTCTATCTTAATATACTATATATATATATATATATATATATATATATATATATATATATATATATACAGTGTGTGTATATATATGTGTGTGTGTGTGTATATATAGGTTTTGCTTCCGCCCGAATTTTTCATTCTGACGAAGGTCAAACTTGTTGCTCCACCTTAGACCTACAGTTTAACGTGGAATCCGAACCACACCCCACCAGCAGCCCAGCGTCTTGAGGTTCTGGATATAGTAGGCTAGGTGTGGCTGTAACCCCTAGATCCTGTCCCAAAGCTGGATCCTATCTGCTTTGCAGATAGCTGGTGAGGGAAGCTATATTTTTGGGGCCTCTTTGCGAGTGACCCGTTGCCCACGTCGGGCTAACATCATGAAAAAGAAAAAAACTATGTGTTTGTCATTTACCATTACTTATTTGGACTATAGTGGATTTAATTTTTCCCAGAAGAGTTCCTTGGTCCATGCACGGTCTGTGTGTATCATGAAAAAACCTCAGGGGACCATTCTGAGTTCAATCCCATATATATATATATATATATATATATATATATATATATATATATATATATATATATATATATATATTCTTTATTGGTTAAAAACATTTTACAATTTTTTAAATAAGTTTAAATTAGTTAAAAGATGAGAATTTTTTTTTAAGTAAACTTTATAATGTATTACTATAGAGGTCATAATACTCAACTTTTTATTGTATACGTCTTTTGTATTATTATTATTATTATTATTATTATTATTATTATTATCACATACATACATCAAATATTACAAGTACGATACGTAATAATAAATCAGGAGGACCAGAAAGTGGCACAGGGCTCAGGCCAACTAATACGGCCCATTGCTCTAACTCCTGTATTATTATTACCAGCATCATCGGGGTTCGAACCCCCGACCTCAGTGTTTTCACTTCGCTTATAGGGAAATGGTGTTACCCATTGAGCTACGGACGGCGGCGAACAAATAAAATATATCTAAATAGAAAGGATGCTTTTGATTAGTGGCCTGAGGTTAGGTTAGGTTAATGGGGTTATTTAACCTCATTCGCAACATCTAAGATCATATGATGGAGGGGACCTACATCTTTACGTGGGATCCGAATCATCTGAGGGTCGCTACATAATCTGGACCTATAGGATGGTCCCCCCATTTAACTACCACCCGGACCCAACGTCGCTTAACTTCACTGAACGACTGGAAGCGGTGTTACGACATTGGCCCCGACGTACCCCGTTAGTAAATAATTTACTAACGGGGTACGTCGGGGCCAATGTCGTAACTTAGTATAACATGTAAGTTAAATTAGGTTAATTAGGTTAGCATGTAGGTTACGTTAACATAGAGGTTATGTTAGAAAAGAGGTTCGGTTCGGCTGCATATAGGGTTAGTGAGGTTAATATATAGGTTTGGTTAAATTAACATCGACTAGGTAAGATTAGATTAAGTTTTTGAATGTAGCTAAAGCGTCCCATTGATAAAACGAATGTTTTTATCGTGTTAATAAAAGGTTTATTCATTGCATTTCAAAGTACTTTCTCAACTGGGCATTTTCCCTTGGTATCATCGCAATGAGGGGTATTTGTAGGCATTCAGCGAAATCGGGTCTCGGAGGAACGAAGCTCTTATCTAGTAATTTATCAAAAGTCCCACACGGTCATGGAACGCTTCTGATTTTATTACGCGTGTACGAGAGAGAGAGAGAGAGAGAGAGAGAGAGAGAGAAGAGAGAGAGAGAGAGAGAAGTAGGAATATAAAGGGACATAATAGATAAAAAATTCAAGATATATGAAAACCTCCATTTGTTAATTAATCCTTTCTAAAATTTATTATACGTTATTGATTATTATTTATTATTATTATTTATTATGAATTAATAAATTATTAATTATTAGAATTTCGTACCATTTCCCAATTATGACTTTAACAATGTTCTCTCAAGTACTTAAAAGTCTAAAATTATCAATTATTTATTCACCAAAAAGCATTTTATAACAAAAAATCTTTTTCCCATCGAGAACAAAACACAATGAAGTCGTTTCCTTACAGCCAAACTCTCTCTCTCATATACACATCGCTTGGCAAAATCAAAGTTTTGAGGGTATCAACGTTTGGTCTCAGGGGTCTTTTCGGTTTTAGGTCCGGCATTGGATTTTTTTCATGTTTTTGGTACAATATAGACGTAGATTTTTACGCTGATTCCATTTCCGCAATCCGTTTCTTGAATAAATAAACACGAAAAAAGTTATGGCCCAAACTTGTATTCAAATATCCACCTATACGTAACCTAACCTAACCTAACCTACCCTAAACTTACCTAACCTAACTTAAACTATGAAGTATTTATGTGCGCTGTTCCAATCGTTCGTGTCAAACGCTGGGGGCATGCATCAAAGCGCGCATTCGACCGGCAACGACGATAATGAGCGACAAATGGAAAGCGTATGAACGCATCGAACAGCTCGAAGGGTACAGCTTCAGTCACAAAACAGTGAACTACAGCGAAAACTTCGTGGACCCTTCAACTGGAGCACACACGCAACGGATAGAGTCGACGTGGAACCAACTCAAACGCGGTAACGAACGCCGGTGTGGTACGCACCGTTTCACGATCGACTCGTATCTTTGCAAGTTTCTCTGGCGTCGCCGACACGCAAGCAAATATCTAGTGCGCCAAATGCTGAACGACATTGCGCAGAGTCGACGTGGAACCAACTCAAACGCGGTAACGAGCGCCGGTGTGGTACGCACCGTTCCACGATCGACTCGTATCTCCGCAAGTTTCTCTGGCGTCGCCGACACGCAAGCAAAGATCTAGTGCGCCAAATGCTGAACGATATTGCGCAGTTTGGCAAGTAGCAAACTTTGGTTTGTGTTCCGTTCTGTGTTCTGGAAACTTGTAAACGTAATAAACTTGCACATAACTTTTTTCGTGTTTATTTCTCCAAGAAACGGATTCGAAAATGGAATCAGCGTAAAAATCTACGTCTATACCAAAAATATTAAAAAAAATCCAATGCCGGACCTAAAACCAAAAAGATCTGATCTCAGTTTTAACCTGAGGTTGCTGTCCGAAAATAAAAGTTATTGTGCACCTCATATACTGTGTGTGTGTGTGTGTGTATATATATATATATATATATATATACAGTGCTCGAAGTGAGGCGGGATGGGGTGGGATGCCATCCCATAACTTTTAATTAAATGTAAAATCATCCCACTACTTCGTATTTACCTTAAAATCATCCCGGAACTTTACAATCTAAATATGATTTTCCAGAAATAGAACAGACTTTTTGTTAGCTTATTTGTTTCGCTAAATAAGATTACAGGAAATGATGAAAATATAGTTTTTGTCGAAAATTTATTGAAAATAAAACAATATTTTACATAAATTCCAATAAAATCATTATTCATTCCCTTTACGGTCATAGTTCTCCCCATCATTTAGCAACATGAATCTTATCATCTCTTCTGAACGAAATTCTTTGCGCATGAAGACTGCATCTAGTCTAATGTTTATTTCAATGACTGGCCCACCAGTGAGCAGTTTTGATCCCGTAGACTATGTTAAATCTTGGCTAGAAAAAGGTCGCCGAGATGCGGATAACACGAATTACCAAGCTCCAATAAACAAGTTTGCGCACAGCCAATAACACTGATAACATCTGGAAACAACTATTTTAAAGGTACGTATGATGATAAAATGAATTTCACATAAATTAAAGGAATGATTATTTACAGATATTTTATTTTTGTAACAGTTTTTTAATGGCAGTGTAACGAATATTTTTTTCTCGATTTTATATATACAGTATATATATATATATATATATATATATATATACCCACAAAAAGATTTCTAGTCACATAAAAATCTGCCATTTCCGGAGGCTGAGGCTTTGCACATTATGAAAATTTCAAGTTTATATATATACTGTATATATATATATATTATGATTCGAGTTTACCATCCCGCTAACTTTTTTTCCCACTTCGAGCACTATATATATATATATACTTCGTTAACCTCGTTAGGGTTCCGTGCGTCGGTCTTTCTTCACACGAACGTCAAGCTGGTGGCCCCCGCCTCTAGTCCTGGCTTAGTGGAGGAGCGAGTTGCTCTCTTGCGCTCTCCACCGTACATAGCCAGGTACACCCGGCTCACCTGGTACCGTCCTGAGCCAGGCATCTAGTCTTCTCTTGAAGACTTCAACTTTGACCCCTGTAACGTTTATGAGGTCCTTTGGAAGCTGATTGAAAATTCTTGGCTTCCAGACACCAAGCTATTTTCCTTCAGAGATGAGGAAGTCCCTTGTCGGGCCTTTAATTTGGGAATACTACACATTCTGCCTTTCCGATTTTCCAGCGTTGTTTGGATGATAATTGGGTTTAGTTTTAGGTTTGGTACCAGTTTGTCGATAATTTTCCGTATGTAGATTAAGTGCACCTCTCTCTTCTTCTTTCGAGGGAGTACAGATTTAGTTTACGTAGTCTTTCCCAGTAGTTGAGTTCTTTACAGCCATCAATCTTGGCTATGAAATGTCTCTGCGTCAAAACTGAGCAGTATTCAAGTTTTGGTACGATCAGTGTTCTCAGCAGGGGAATCATTACTGTCTTGTCTCTCCTTTTGACCTTTCTTAGTACCTGTCCCGCGACTCTTTTTGCTTTGTTTATTGCTATCTGGTTTTGTGTCTCGAATTTCGCATCATCGGTCATTATTACTCCCAAGTCGACCGCTTTCGTGCTTCTCTGAATTTCTTGTCTATCTGGGGCATAATATGCAGTCTGTTTAATTTCCTCATTTCTGCCATATCTCAAGAGCTGAAATTTCTCGGTGTTAAATGTCATATTGTTGTCTTCTGATCATGTGTATATTTTGTTTGTGTCCCTCTGCAAGGCCTCCACTTCATTTGCATCGCTGATTTTTCTGCTGATCTTTGTATCGTCCGCAAAGGATGTTACTATATACTGTTGCTGTTTACTCCACTGTCTATGTCTGTTAGCATGATAATGAACAGGAGTGGGGCCAGCACTGTACCTTGTGGTACTCAGCTGCATACGTCTGATTCTAATGATGATATACCTTGAATTTTGACGACCTTTAGTCGTTTTCTGAGGAAGTTGTAGGTCCATTTTCTCACTTTGCCTGTCATTCCCATATGTTTCATTTTATGTGCTATTATACCATGATCGCATTTGTCGAAAGCTTTAGCAAAATCCGTGTATATGACATCATAGTTTTCATTGCCTTCAAGTGCATCTAGGATATTGTTATAATGCTCTATAAGTTGTGATAGGCATGATCTTCCTGATCGGAATCCGTGCTGATTTTCGTTGAATCTTTCCAGTGTCTCCAAGAAGTCATACATTTTCTCTCTGAATATTCTTTCAAATATTTTGGTGAGGTGGGACGTCAATGACAATGGTCTATAGTTCTTTGCTTGAGATCTATCCTCGCATTTATATATAGGGACAATGTTTGCTCTTATCAAGATGCTCGGTATTTCCCCAGTGTCTAGGGATCTTCTCCATATCCAGTACAAGGATGTAGCTATTTCATTTTTACAGTTTTTAATTAATAGTGCGTTCCAATTGTCCGGACCTGTAGCTGAATGTGATTTCATTTGTCCTATAGCTTTCGCTACATCTTCTGTGTTAAAATCAAAGTCTGTTATACATTCTCCTTGCAATTTCGCTTTGAAGAATGCATCTATGTCAGGTATCGCTTTGTCACTTTTTGGGGTACTGAAGACCGATTCATACTGGGCTCTCAATGTTTCAGATATTTCTTTTAGATCGTCTGTTAGTTCATTATTCCCTTTCCTTAAGGGCCCTATAGTAGCGCGTGTTTTTGTTTTTCCTTTTCGCATAGCTGTAGAAGTATTTTGGATTTTCCTTTATTGCTTCTACCGCCTTTTCCTCTTCCCTCTCTGTATGGCCCTTTATCAGAGTTTGTATTTCCCAGTCGATTCTCTCCAGTTTTTCTTGTATTACTTTCCTGGCATTGTTGTCTCCGCAATTAGCTAACTTCGTCGCCACTCTCTTTCTTTTGCGGAATATTCTTCTCTTTTGCCTCTCTAGCCAGTTCCTCTTTCCTTTTAGCTGTGCTTTAGCATATTTTTTCAAAATTCTCAACGTCTTTTCTTCCAAGTTTGTTAGCATTTCCTCAGTTGTTTCATTCTCTAAATCTGTTCTCCACTCTGTTTGGCCCATGTGTGATCTGATTTCTTCCTAATTTATAGTCTTCGAGTTTAAGTTAAAAGCCCCAAATTTGCTTCTTCCTTCCGTATGTGTATTGTCTTTTAAAGTTATCGCCATATTTGTTGATAACTCGATTATATTGTGGTCTGAGATAATAGTTGGAGTTATTTTTATATCGGCAATCAAGTTTGTGTTATTTGTGAATACCAGATCTAAGCAGTTATTTTTCCTGGCATTTTCTGTTATCTCCTGTGTCAGCATAAACTCGTTCGTGAGAGCCATCAGCATTTTTGATTGCTCCTGGTCCTCTCTTGTGCCCCCCTTATCTTGCTGTATAAATACTGTATATTTCTACCCACCTTTTTGTATTTTATAAATTGGAAATTAAAATCGCAGCAGAGTATTATATTAGGGGATAGAGAGTTTAGGGACTTCATTAGGGTTCTGATATATATATCCAGACGTCCGGCTTTAGGCCGGACAGTCCCCCTTTTGAGCACTCTGTCCTCCATCCGGAGCCACCATGAGCCGGACGTTAATTTGCCCTCCTTTTTTGGGTCTGGCTAAAAAGAATTATATAAATTACCTCAGGTACACTTAAAATAGCGGGTACTGAAGGCCATAATAACCGTTAACGTATTTTATTATATGTAGTTGGCAACACTGCTGATAAGCGGCATTTGTTTTCAATTTCATGACTACGAGTCGGACAGTCAGTCTGCCCAACGAGTAAAAATCAATATTCATTTCTTTCAGTTATATATGATATATATAATGTTATATATATATATTAACGTACGGCCACATACGCAGTGTCGTCCTTTTTGGAAATTTGGAAATGGCCACCCAAAAGTCGTTACATCATCTGAACGCGGATGACGATCATTCATCCAACTACTAAACAGACACAACTTCACTTAACCTCGCTGATCTAAGGAGAAGAGGCACTGCAACATGACCACGACGTAGAATTCAAGGGTCCCTAACGGACGGGGGTGTTTAGGCTAATTTGGCTCATTGCCCATCCTTTCACTACCAACCTGACCACCAAGAATAATAACGTATCTGCATCGTTGAGATCTGTTGGCCCTGCCTGAGCCCCGAACTCGCTCGCTTCAGATCCACCTCTCACCTCTGCAAACTACCTTCCCTGACGACCTGACGAAATGTATATCGAAGAAATAACCAGCCGATTCTCTTCAAAGAGAGCGTTTAAATCGTGGTCATTTACCGTATAAGAGGCGTTAACTTGTGTCATAGGCGTCTGAGTTGCATAAGTATTGGTTGCATAATTCATCAGGAGCAAAGTGTACCTCAGATAAGCGTTTCTTCCTTCAGGTAACGCAAATGACAAGCAATAACTCTGTTAAACAATGGAATTTACACTCCCATTTTGGCTCCTAACAAAGGGCACCAAACATATACTTACAAACACCTATGTATATCTCACTCCGCCCCTCTAAAAAGAAATTATAATATACGAGATAAGGAATGCAAATGTAATTAAGAATGGTGACGTTGATGTTCTTTGTGAAAATAGAAAGGAATCTCAAAGAAAGACTTTTGCCTGGAAAGCTGTCGTCATGCTTCCCAACGGCATATTCAGATAAGAATATTGTAATTAAACTACTTGTCACTAAAAATACATAATTGAACGTTAATGCCAACATTGCGTAAACGTTTATGGATGTTATGTATATCTTATGCAATGTGTTCTTTCTCAATAAAGATTATTATTATTAGTATAATATTATTATTATTATTATTATTATTATTATTATTATTATTACTAACCTTACACTGATTAGTCAAATGTAAAATGCCCCTAAATTTGCACCATCAGTAGTGGAGCATTTCAGGGCGTAGGTTTAATCCATAGTTAATGTGATAAATATATACGCACATACGAGTATGTTTTATTTACATTTTAAAGACAAGAAATGTATAAAATAATTTAAATATTTGCATTTAAAGCTTTTAATAAATAACAAATAAAAAAACCTTATATGACGTCTTAAACTGTTACTTAAAAATAAAAATGGAATGTTTTTTCCAGTTAGATTTCATTTCGAAATTCAAAGAATACGAGGACGATTCCAAACAATATTGGAACCCCATTAACAAAGCAGTTAATAAGTACGGAGGAAATCCTCTATAACTCTATAAATACTATTAATTAATAATGACCCCATTAAAGACAAAACAAATATTTTAGCTACTTCCAGTTAGTTCTTTACCGAAGTGGGAGCCAATCTCGCCTCTAATATCTCACCCACTGAACGGTCTTTCGATACATACCTAGGTGACCCACTCCCACACTTTTCCTTCTTAACCCCTACAAAAACACGATTTAATGAGGGCCATAAAACAATTGAAAAATAAAAGTTGTACGTTAGACACAATCCCAAGCATAATTTACAAAGAGTGTACGAACTTAATTGCGCCCAAGTTCTCAAAACTCATAAACTCCTCTCCATTGAAAATGGTGTTTTCCCTGACTGTCTAATAAAGGCTAGCGTATGCCCTATTTATAAATCAAGAGATAAAACGTCCCCCTCAAACTACAGATCTCCTCAAACTCCGTCCTTCCAAGCCTCAGTAAAATTTACGAGAAAATAATATATAATCAAATAATACAATTTATATTAAACACAAGATAATACACAAACAACAATTTGGCTTTCTGCCAAAACACACGACCAACGACCCAATAACTGCTATATTAAAAGAACTTTATAGCAATCTCAAAGATAAAAAACCATCAATAGTTATCATACTTGATCTAGCTAAAGCTTTTGACACAGTAACTCATGACTACCCTCAAGATGGTTCCGCTCATACTTTACTAACAGGACACAATTCATAGCACAGGACTCCATTACATCACAGACAAGATGTATCTTCCACGTGCTGCCTCAAGGAAGCATTCTGGCATTTATCCTGTTTCTTCTTTATATAAATAACTTCCACCGGTCACTAAATAATTCTTCCTGTTACCAGTATGCAGATAACACACTTCAGTCATAATTCTTCCTGTTACCAGTATGCGGATAACACACTTCAGTTATAACCTCGAACAAAGATTTATTACCATTCCAAATAACCACCAACTATGAACTCCGAAGAATATAATTTATATATGGCTTAATGCCAACAAACTAACCTCAAATATTTAAAAATAAACCCTTATATAGTCATCACAAAGAAAGAAAACGTTGCCCTCTAAACATATACATAAATTCAGTCCTCGTTGAACGAGTGCGATTGGCCAAACTTTCGGGGATTGCCCTTGACACTGAAGATTTATGCAACAAATTAGTCAAGTAGGTGCAACACTCACCAAACAAGTTCTTAGGGTCATATACATCACCATAGTATGCCCACACCTACAATATTGCACTAGTGCTTACGGAAGTACACGTCAATATCTTATGCAGCCACTGGTGGTAATGCAGAAAATTAGGAAAATCTATAAATCAAACAATGAAAGTACAGACAAAATGTTACAGGAGTTAAAAATTCTCACACTAGTAGAAATCTACAAACTAAACAGTTTTTTTTTATGCAAGAAGGAGGGGCCAAGAGCGAATGCCCGCAAAAGCTCCCCCACCACCCACCCATAGAGGAAGAAGGGAGCCAAAATCAAGGCCGGGGGTTTCCAAGATGCCTCACTCTGCGTTTGAAAGATGGGAGGTCATAGACAGGAGGAAAGTGGATTGAGGAAGATATATGTATCAAATATATCAAATATGTATCAAAGATGTATGTATATACTCATGTGTATCAAATCGTCCATAATACTGCACCAAACTCATCTAAAACAAAATATTAGCCTTAACACAAAACAATCAAACACATACATCAGAAAACCAAATTACACTCTGGATTGTACGACAAGGTCCTTATGTTCCACAGGACAAGACTTCTGGAACACCCTCGATCAGGAGAGAAAACAATCCAGAACGTTAAAAGCCTTCCAGAGAACAGTGAAACACAAATTCATCAAGGCATACAAACCATAACACTGTATTCCCTCCTCATTTCCATAATAATGAAATAATCTTTATTCCTATGTAGCAAACCATGATAAGATATAAGTAAATATGTGCAAGGTCACGGTATCTAAGTCTGTCAAAGTATTCAATTTGCAAGGTATTTAATATTTGATATCTTATATTTTGGCTTCTTATATTCCAACAAATAGAACTGTGTAATCTTAGCTGAATATCAGTATGTATTACAAACTTATGTGTGAAACTTACGACACATAATCTCTATGTCTTTATCTCTCTCTTTCTTATATCTTTACAGTTAGTGTAAATTATCTCTTTCTGCATTATCTAATAAGATTGTCAAATAACTCCGTCCTTTTTTTATGCAGGAAGGACGGGCCAAGGGCTAGTGCGGCATAACACACCTCTCCATAGGAAGAAGAGGCCAGACTCAAGGTTCAGGGTTTTGGAGATGCCTAGACACTCTGGGTTTGAAAGATTGGAGGTCATAGACAGGGAGGAAAGATGGATTGAGGAACATTGTTTTAGAGTTCACGGTTCAGTAGATAAAGACTGAAAATACCAATTAACCATTCATTAGAGAGTTGGACATAAAAAGAATGAGAATTTGTCGAAAGTCCGGTACTGCGTGCTCTCCTTAAAGGTGAAGGCATGCAGTTAGAGAATTCAGAAAGAGCAGTGTCCATTATAATAACGATAGTAAAGAGAGAATGAGGCAACATTGTGGCGAAGAGAGAGAGATGGAAGACAGTCAGTAGAAAAACCTTTGATTTCACCCGGTCAAGTAGAGCTGTGGGTTGAGCCACCCCACACGTGAGAAGCGTATCCATATAGGAGTGGACAAGACCCCTGTACAGAGACATCAACTGAGTAGGGGTGAAGAAACTGCGGAGGCGGTACAGCACACCTGCCTCTTACAAGCTGTTTTGGAAAGAGAAAACTGTATATGTGGTCTTTCCAGGAAAGAGCACGAGAAAAGGAAACGCCAAGAATGTTAAGAGAAGAGGAAGGATTGAGTTGTGTATTGATGAAGGTAAAGGGATAGTCGTGTGGAAGATTGTGACGAGAAGACAGATGAAGGAACCGGGTTTTGAGGCATTGAAAGCTACAAGGTACTCTCCGCCCCAATTAGAGGTAGTATAAAGATCATAGGTCAGGTGCACCATAACCGTCCCATCTGAATCATGGAGTGACTGTTGAAAGGGGCGCTTTGTGAAGCGGGTGGAGAAGTGAAAAAGTGGAATCATCAGCATAGGACTGGATAGGACAGGAAGTGCAATTTAATAGATCATTGATAAATAAAGGGAAAAGGGTGGTGACAGGACAGAACCCTGATGAACACTACTATTAATAGCTTTAGGAGAAAAACAGTGGCCATCTACAACCGCAGCTAAGATCGGCCAGAAAGAAATTGGAGATGAAGGCACAGATTAGAAGGATAGAAACCGAAGGAGGGCAGTTTCGAATTAAAGATTTGTACCAAACTCTATCAAAAGCTTTTAATATGTCCAGCACAATAGCAAAGGTTTCACCGAAATCCCGAAAGGAAGATGACCAAGAGTTAGAGAGATATGCAAGAAGATTGCCATTAGAGCATTCCTTGCGGACCATACTGCGATCTGAAAGAAGATTGTGAGAGAGAGGTGTTTTAAGAATCTTTCTATTAAGGATAGATTCAAAAACTTTGGAAAGGCAAGAAAGCAAAGCAGTTAGACGATAGTTGGAGGGTTGAGAGCGGTTACCCTTGTTTTGGGGACAGGCTGAATGAAAGTGAACTTCCGGCAGGAAGGAAAAGTACCAGATGAGAGACAAAGACGAAAGAGTTTGCCTAGGCAGGGTGTCAGCACAGAAGCACAGTTCTTAAGAAACAGCAGGAGGAACACCATCAGGACTCTACACCTTCTTAGGGTTGAGCCCAGATAGGTCAGAAAAAACATCTTTAGAAGAGATTCTAATTTCAGACATAAGGTCAGAGGGAGGAGGATGGGAGGAATAGCACGGAATCGTCCATGGTTGAGTTGTAAACGAAAGTTTGAGCGAAGAGTTCAGCTTTGTCAGGAGAACAGCCCCATCATTACTATATATATATAATATATATATATATATATATATATATATATATATATGTGTGTGTGTGGTGTGTGTGTACACCTTTCCTCTCAACCTTTCAAATGTTCCGTACGATGATTCCTCATTTCACAAAGGTCAGTCTTGTTGCCCTGCTCTCGAGTTCACCTGGTAAAGTAGAGAGGTGGTTTCTTGTGCTCTCCACCTCACATAGCCAGGTACGCCAGATCTCTGGAATTGTTCTGAGCCAGGGTCTAATTTTCTTTTGAAGTATCCACTGCAACACCATTCGTTTTCCTTAGTTCCTTGGGAGCTGGTTAAACAGGCTTGGTCCTCTCACTAAAAAACTACTGTAATTTCCTTCAGGGTTGAGCATGTTTCCTTGTCGAGCCTTTAATTTGGGAACACAACACATTCTTCCTTTCTACTTTCCACCAGTGGCGAAACTACCGAGGGTGCAAGCGGTGCAATGCACCGGGGCCCACAGCCTTGGGGGGCCCATCATAGATTTGTTTAATATATAAAAATTGTACTTATAAAGCAAATACAAATGTAAAGATTAGCTAATAAGAATAACTATCAGAAAGTAAATATCATTGTTGCCCATGCTAAAAATAGAGAGATGGTTTCAACTGAAAATAAAATTGGAAGAGAATTAAATTAGAGGAAATGGTGACCACGTTTGCTGAAATGAAAACCAGGAAAGTTGACTTTAAATAAATGGTGAGTAGTAGATATATTCGTGTCTAAAGTTTTGTAAATATTTACCATCACGCATTGTGACGTGGTTTTTTTTTTGGGGGGCCCATGTGAATATTTGCACCAGGGCCCACAACAACCTAGTTTCGCCACTGCTTCCACTGTTGTTTGGGGGTTATGGGGTTCAAAGTAAGATTAGGGACTAGTTCTGCCATTATTTTCCAAGAAATAATGGTGTACCTCTCTCTCTTCTTCTTCTTTCCAGTGAATATAAGTTTCATTCACGAAACCTTTTCCCAGTAATTTAGTTCTTTGCATCCATTGATCTTGGCTGTGAAACTTCTCTGAATTCCTTTTAGTGACTGATGTCTTCTTTTTTATATGGCATGTTAAGACCGAGCAGTATTCCAACTTGGGTATGATCAGTGTTTTCAATATTGGAATCATTATATTCTTAGCCCTTCGTTTGAAGGTTCTCAGTATCTGCCCATTTATTCTTTTTGCTGTTTACTACTATCTTATTTTATGTTTCAAATTTCGCGTATCAGTCATTGCAACACCCAAGTCTTTCGCTTTAGAATTTCTTTGAATTTCTGTCCATTTTCGGGTATAGTATTCCATGGATTTTCGGTCCTCCCTTCATACCTTAATAGTTGAAATTTTATATACTGTATTTATCAGTATATATATATATATATATATATATATATATATATATATCAGTATATACTCGTATATATAGTATCATATAGTATCATTTACTATTTTTATATATATGATGATAATGATAAGTTTTATTGTCAAACTATAAATCCCATAACATAGTATAAATATGCTTGTCAATATAAAAGATACATCAAAGAGTAATACATTTAAAAATAAACCAACTAAAAATTATGAAGAAAGGAGATAAAAACTAAGACACACTGAAACAAGTAATACTAAAAGACAAAACAAACCCTACCCACTGCTAAGACTACAAAACTGATTATAATCAGAGATGGGCAGTATCTTGTATCTTAAGATACAAAAAGTATCTTATTAAGATACAAGATACGTATCTGAGATACGTATCTTAGATACTTTATTTTTGGAGGATCTTGAGAAGTATCTAAGATACATTTTGTCATGTAGCTTGTATCCCGGGATACACTTTCAAAGATACTTTCATAAGATACTTTTTAAATAGAGACGCTAATAACTATTCATGAAATATGATCATATCTGACGCACGTTGAAGCAGGCCGGCGATTGCTGTTACATGTTTGTTAGGTTGCCCTCCCGGGAATCCCGGGTCGGAAAATCCCGGGAAATCCCGACAAAATCGCGAGCGGTTATTCCCGGGATTTCATAACATTTCCCGGGAATTCCCGTACTATTTTTTTTATTGCCAATGTCATTAAAAAGGTAAGAAAAACTGTCAAAAATTTTAGGAAATCGTCAACAAAAAAATGAAATATTGCAAAAATATATTCGAGAAGAACATGGCCATGAATTACAGTTAATACTTGATATTCAGGCAAGATGGAATAGTTGGTTGAAATGCTAGAGAGATTTACGTCTCTCAAGAGATGTATTGCAAAAGCGATGATAGATATAAAGGAACAACTTGATTTTTCAGAAAAAAATTTAGTGCTATAAATGATGTCGTATCATCATTGAAACCACTTCAAATTGCAGTTGAAAAATTAGGCCGAAGAGATGCTACATTGCTATCTGCAGAAGGCATATTTGCTTTCATTGTAGAAGAATTATCTTCTCAAGACAACTCATTTTCTCTTACCCTCAAAGATTCTGTCGTAAAAAGAATTGAACAGCGAAGAAATAAAAATCTAATTGGTTTACTGAAATATCTGAATAGCCCTTTAAATTGGAAGTTGCTGATCCTTATCTAACTTTGCCATCAAAAAGTTCTCTCCAGAATACTGCAAAGAAATTATTTGAAAGAATGTTCATTCCTTCTTCAGATGAATCTCCTGAGGAGCTATCCCATTTCGAATTAGATCTAAATCAAACGAAAACACCATCATCTACATGCAATGAACCAACAGAATCACATTCTCTTTTGGAAAGAATGAATGCAGCTATAAACAAGGCTGCAGGAAGTAACTCACAAATTACTCACTATTACATGTGAAAAACATTACCAAAGAACTCAACATTTTTGAAATTACTGGGGATCGAACAGAAATCTAAATAAACTTTTCTTTGCTTTAAAAACTATTCCCCCTACTTCAGTAGAAGCAGAAAGAGCCTTTTCTGCTCTAGGACTCTTTGTTACCAAACTGAGATCGAGATTAAATGACGAAACCATCGACAACATTTGTTTCTTGAGGCAATATTATAAGTAGTTCTCTATTTTCTTTGTGAATTAAGTAAAAAAGTAATTTTTGTTAAATAAAAGAGATTAAAATTGTTTTTTATGTTAAAAAGATTTTTTATAAGTAAAAGAGTTAATTTTAGTTTTTTGTTTTCTAGTAAAAGGAGCTATCTACATAATTTTTTTTTTATCCTTAACTCTGGCTCAAATATTAATTCTTGGCAAGGTAAAAGAATACAATTAACAGTCAAATTTAATATTGGACTGAGACAATTTTCAATGCTTCCCCGGGAATTTCCCGGGATCCCGGGATTCGTCGATTACGCTCCCGCTTTCCCGGGATTGGAGAGAGCCGGGAAATCGGGCAACCCTAATGTTTGTACATGAATACTACCGTTGCGCTGCGCGCACAGTCTCGGCACAGACGTACTCAGGTTTCATCTTGTATCCCGCAGTTTTAATATGTTTTAACATGATTAAAAATCAGGAATTATACATATATTTGCTTATTCCTGCAAATATATTCATTATGAGGAAAACTTTATTTTTTCTTCGTGAGTAGGTAACTGAGCATACCTGTATTAACAATTTATTTGAAATACATAAATTGAAAAAAATGTGGTTTATTTTATTTTTCCATACCTAAAAATTTTCAGAATATTTATACATTACTTTGTGTTTTCCTTTTAGTTATATCACTATATGAATACTGAGATATGAAGTACCATTGATTTGGCATTTATTTATATCCAGAAAATATAATAATAAACAATTGAATGAGACAACTCGTGCGCTCATGGCTCACCAGGTGAAACTAAACTCAAATAATTATTCTTTCAAAAGTATCTTGTATCTTAAAAATGTATCTTGTATCTGTAACTTGTATCTGTATCTTGAAGATACAGTTTTTTCGAGTATCTTGTATCTGTACCTCAGATACATTTTTGTTGGGTATCTGTATCTGTATCTCAGATACAATTTCCAAGTATCTTGCCCATCTCTGATTATAATGATAATGACAATGGTGTAATTGGCAGGAGACAGATCCCCCAACCTAAAACAAAATATATTATACTGGTATGCAACATATCTGATGTTTCAACATACATAACTGTTTTTTATAAATTCAGGTGTGCTAAATCCAAAAATCACATTCATTTTTTCTTATCACGTACAGTTTTCTAGCAAATACCTATCACCCATTTTGTATGGGTGGTATACAGACATCCACCCAATTATGCAATATATGTATACGATATACGTACATAGAATGATTTATTCATTATATTTGTATGCAGGTACCATAATTATATAATATATATAATATATATATATATATATTATTTTGTCTTTACACCCAATGTATGTCTTATATGCGTATACACAGAATAATGAAATTTAAATTAAAATTGAAGTTAAAATTTCTGTCAGAAATGACGAGGATGTAGAGAAGTGGTTTGAATTTTAATTACATGTCACAGGTCCTGTAATGAGATACACTTAACCCTAAAAGGACGACCGATACATATTGGTAACCTTTCAAATACACGCATTCATAACTTAACCCTACAAACAATTCCGGCGTTAAAGGGTTAAGCTTTAAGCTCCTAAATCTGTTTCTAATATCAATAATTTGCAAATGAAAAGTTGCACAAAAACGCTACTGATACGAATGTTGGAAACGAGGTTTTTTCTTACGAGGCAGCAAATATCCCAGAATACAATCAAGCCATTAAGACAAAGGGCTTAATGAAGGTTATTAGATTCATGGTTGGTGGTCGCAGCCTCGAAGATAATGAGAGTTTAGCCTATAACTTTCTTCGCAGTTCAAAAGAGTTCAAATTATTCGTTCGACAATAAATCAAGAGGATTGCTATCACCCGTTGAGGATATTCATATGATAACTCAAAAAGTTAATAAACGCTTTGGGACGTGCGCTAAATACTTGATTCATAAATTTTCGTTTGGACTCCTTTTAGTGTTGGTGAACTTCATTGGAAAGGAGAACGAGCGCAGCACATTTCTTTCGTGAGATCCATGTGTTCATTGCACAAAACATTCACTATGATCTTTTAAAAAAAAAAAACATATGTAAACAAATAATAAAAAACTGAAATGTGTAAATAACTATAAAATAATGAAATAGAATTATCGAGTGAACTGAGTAGTATGGGAGCATAGCCAGAGTCGGGGAAGGGGCATTGCGGTACCAGTGTTAGTGCCACTGAGGGGAGTACTAGAGTGAAAAGAGGGGGGAAAAGAGCAAAATTTTAATCCTGATACGATATCTTAATCCCTGATACCCACATCCGATGCAACACGATGACATATCTGAGTAATTTAAATATAAAGTTTACAGGCCACCCCTCAGCGTTACAACACGATGACACAATAATAATAATTACTACTACTACTACTACTAATAATAATAATAATAATATTAAAATGTAGACAACATTGGCGTCGTCATGGAGCTTTTTACCACTAACCTACTGGTAGAACATGCCCATCATGGACGGGCACATCAGTTAGTATACAATTAAACAAATGCAGTAAAAATTTACAAGGTTTCATGGTTCAAAATGTCGGGTGCTGGGTAGGCTAAGTGTTCAGAACCTGTGTCGACACTGCAACTTCCAAGATAATTTCGGGCCCTGGGTTGTTCAATGAAGTTAAAACTTTATACCAATACATTATTAAAATATATAGTAGTTAATATACATATATATATATATATGATACACAGAGACCGTGCATGGAAAAAGGAACTCTTCTGGGATAATTAAATCCACTATAGTCCGAATAAGTAATGGTAAATGACAAATACCATAGTTTTTCTTTTTCATGATGCTAGCCCGACGTGGGCAACGGGTCACTCGCAAAGTCTTTTGCTTATATTGAGGTTCTAAATGTAGCAGGGCTAGGCTGCTTTAAACCCTAGATCCATGTCCCAAAACTGGATCCTGTCTGCTTTGCAGATAGCTGGTGAGGGAAGCTATATTTATGGGACCTTTTTGCGAGTGACCCGTTGCCCACGTCGGGCTAGCATCATGAAAAAGAAAAACTATGGTATTTGTCATTTACCATTACTTATTCGGACTATAGTGGATTTAATTATCCCAGAAGAGTTCCTTGTTCCATGCACGGTCTGTGTGTACCATAAAAAACCTCAGGGGACCATTCTGAGTTCATTCCCATATATATATATATATATTATATATATATATATATATATACAGGGTGGGCGGAAAGTAGCTCCCTAATTTAAATTACATATAAATTATGTATAAATTGTGATTGTATTGTTATATTGTTATGGTGTATTCTCTAAAGTGGTACAATTGTAACGGTAATCTTTTTTTCTCTAAAGTGTTCTCTTTGTGTTCTCTAAAGTGGTACAATTGTAACGTTCATTTTTTTTTTTCATTTCAGATTGAAGGGTAACATGGCTGAGCGTTTAACACTGAAGGAGCGTGCCCAGTTGGCGGCACGGTACGAAGTTTGGCAATCTGTCGTTCGAGTTCAAAGATGGTGGCGGGCCATTCACGGACCACGTACCCAAGTGGACCCGAAAACAATGAAGAACTGCCACTCGAAGCTCATGACCACGGGGTCTGTAGCAGATGTTCGAAGATGTGGTCGCCCTTCGACATCCAGGGCCAAGGAGACGGTGCAGGCAGTTCAGGAAATGTTCGCACGGAGTCCACGAAAGTTAACTCGCCAGGCAGCTCGGGAAAGTGGACTCTCCCGCTACTCAGTGCGAACTGTGCTGAAGAAGGAGCTGAACTGGCGTGCGTGGAAGCCGTTGGATGAGTCGTCGTGGTCCACATCAATGGCCAGCCAGGAGCCCCGACTTGACACCGTGCGACTTCTTTCTTTGGGGGTGGGTAAAGGAAGAAGTCTACCGCACCAAACCGAGGACATTGGAAGAACTGGAGGACCGAATTCGGGAAGTCATGTCCTCCATCCCGCCGGAGTTCCTGCTAAAGTCAGTGGACGCCATTCCTGGGCGGCTCCAGAAGCTGGTGGAAAGAGTTGGAGCCCACATTGAATTTTAGAGAAAACCTACCATGTATGCCTACCTTTTCATATTATTTCTTCTGAAATAAATGGATAATATACGTATTTTTTTACCAATCCAAAATAGGGAGCTACTTTCCGCCCACCCTGTATATATATATATATATATATATATATAATGGAAACCCACAAGGAAAAACAAAAATGATTCCAAGGCCTTTCGTGTATTCAGAAGTACACCTCGTCCTCGTCAGGTGTACTTCTGCATACACGAAAGGCCTTGGAATAATTTTTTTTTTCTTGTGCGTTTGCATCATTCATTCATTTCACGTGTTTAATTGTGAAATTCATCACACACACACACATATATTATATATATATATATAAGTGGTGGACCGTATATCCGCATCCGCATCAGTTTTAACATCCGCATCCGCACTTCTGACTGCGGATGTTATGCGGATATTACCTCTAATAAATTATGCAATTTACAATTAAATTAGCTTATAAAGTAGCTTATAAGGCTCAGTCATGCACATTTCATGTAAAGTATTAATTATTAATGAACAAATATTAATTATTAATGAACAAACAAATATATAAACCTCAAAATATAAATACTTGGTAACACAGAAAATTGAATGAAACTTGTTTCATTGAATTTTCTGTGGCTGAAACTCTTGAGAAAGCTATTATTTTTATCATAATGAAAACATTAATATTAATTTTAATTCTTATGCATTGCCTGCCATAATAGTAATATTACGAAATTTGAAAAATTATGTCATATATTCATAATTCTATATTATATTGATAGAGTAACTAAATATCCGCATCCGCGGATATTGAAATTAAAGATCCGCATCCGCAGATGTTGAAAAACTGACATCCGGTCTACCACTAATATATACATATATATACACACAGTTTTCCTGCCCAGTGTGACGGTTACACGTGTTTTGTTTGAAGTCCGAATAAACGTGATATTACAATAAAAATCCAGCAGTTAATCTTTTTAAAGTAGTGCCAATTTTTTAGTGAATATTCAGTGAACACAGTCATATGCCTATTTAAGTGGTGAAATAGCGGCGTTTGTCGAAATAAAGCAAATAAAATTAAAGCAACTTAATCTATGTAACATTTTTTCCGAGTGTTCTCTCTCTGAGGAAATCTAACTGCCCATCGAAAGGCAATATCCCTCAGTTATCCCCCGCGGTACACTCCAGGGCACCAATCAGAGAGAATCTATAGCGTGCCACATCCCCCATCCCCCACCCCACGAAATAACGGAAAAACTTTCCCACCATTTCTAAAGTCAAATCAAATACTTCGCTTAATAAATTACTATTTTGAGTTAATATTTCGTTTAGAAACATGGCAATGGCAAATCAATACATACAACCCTGTGGATACTGTAAAAAGAAACATAAATTAAAGGCAACTCGCTGCGATCTTTGTCAGACCTTAGTCGAATTTCAATGCCTGAGATGGAACGACGAAGAAATCTCTCTTATAACAGGCACTAAACAATTGAACGGAATCAAGTTCTTCTGCAAAAGCTGCATAATCGAAATAAACTCGTTTACGGTTTTTAAAGCAGAACGAGACTATGAGGAAAAGGCAAAAGAGGAGTTGATGAATAGCGAACAGAGAGAAAAAAAATAGAAGGAACGGAGAAAATAAGAGAGGAAACTGCAAAAAACGAACTGGAAAAAAACAACGAAAAAAGCAGAAATAATATAAATAAATGAAGCACCAACAGAGGAAACAGAGGCACAAAACCAAATCCAAAGATTTCAAACAAAGGGCATTAGCAGCAATAGGAAAAAACAAGTAGACAATAATGAAACAATACTGAAACCACCAAAAACAAAGGCCCCAAGTAAAAATGGGGAAGGAACTACATGTAAATACTATGTGAAAGGAATTTGCAGATATAAGGGAGATAATGTATTTACGAGCACCCTCCTATGTGCAACTACTTTTACAATAATAGTCACTGCAAATTTGGTGGAAAATGCAAATTCTACCATCCGGTCATTTGCAAGACCTACACAACATACGGAACCTGCAAGTACGGGAAAATGCTACTACCATCATCTCTCGACAAGTTCAAAGGACAAAGGACAAGTTTCAAATGACAACAGAAGGAATGTGAGGAAAAAAATATGTACACAAATAGCAAACAAAACACAAATAGCACACAAAACTTTTTCAACATCTCGAACACAATACGGCTGCTAAGTCTCATACAGCACATGCAGCTGACACAGCTGGGAACCCTCGAGCCCGAACGCTTCATGGCAAGAAGTTACCAGAAGAGGTAGGCGGGAACGGATCCATCTCGGAGGACCACAAGGCTACAAAACACGCGATATCAAAGGACAACAAACTTAAAATGCAATAGGGGCAATGCAAAACAAAGAACATAAAAATTGTCCTGGCAAATATTCAAGGAATAAAACCGAACAATTCGCTAAACAAAGTTTCGTACCCGAAAGGTTTTATGGACGAAACAAGGGCGGACATCGCATGCCTCACAGAAACACATCTTAACGATTGCCAAGGAAACTGCGATAACTGCGAACACTGTATCGATAAGAAAGAATTGTATATCGATGGATTCAACTTACTAAGAGCGGATAGAACAACGAGACGTAAAGGTGGCTGTGCTATTTATATACATGAGAGGCATATGACAGAGACGGCAATGACTAAATCCAACAGCTTCGTGGAAACCCTTGCAGTGAAAATAGAGAAATTAAACGTGGTACTGATAGTCATCTATAGACCTCCAAACTCTCCAAATGAAAAATTTTCGGATGCCACTGATGATATCAGAACTCTAATAAAGTCCCTAAACTCTGCATCCACTAATATTTTTAATTTCCCATTTATAAAATACAAAAAGGTGGGTAGAAATGTATTTATACAACAAGATAAGGGGGGCACAAGAGAGGACCAGGAGTAAGTAAAAATGCTGATGGCTCTTACAAACGAGTTTATGCTGACACAGGAGATAACAGAAAATACCAGGAAAAATAACTGCCTAGATTTGGTATTCACAAATATACGAACTTGATTGCCGATATAAAAATAACTTCAACTATTATCTCAGACAAAAATATAATTGAGTTATCAACAAATATGGCGATAACTTTAAAAGACAATACACATACGGAAGGAAGAAACAAATTTGGGGCTTTTAACCTAAACTCCAAGACATAAATTGGGAAGAAATCAGATCACACATGGCCCAAATAGAGTGGAGAACAGTTTTAGAGAATAAAACAACTGAGGAAATGCTAACAAACTTGGAAGAAAAGACGCTGAGAATTTTGAAAAAAATATGCTGAAGCACAGCTAAAAGGAAAGAGGAACTGGCTAGAGAGGCAAAAGAGAAGAATACTCCGCAAAAGAAAGAGAGTAGCGACGAAGTTAGCTAATTGCGGAGACAACAATGCCAGGAAAGTAATACAAGAAAAATTGGAGAGTATCGATAGGGAAATACAAACTCTGATAAAGGGCCATACAGAGAGGGAAGAGGAAAAGGCGGTAGAAGCAATAAAGGAAAATCCAAAATACTTTTACAGCTATGCGAAAAGGAAAACATAAACGCGCGCTACTATCGGGCCCTTAACACTTATACTGGATATGGAAAAGATCCCTAGACACTGGGGAAATATCGAGCATCTTGATAAGAGCAAACATCGCCCCTATATATAAATGCGAGGATAGATCTCAAGCAAAGAACTATAGACCAGTGTCATTGACGTCCCACCTCACCAAAATATTTGAAAGAATATTCAGAGAGAAAATGTATGACTTCTTGGAGACACTGGACTGGAAAGATTCAACGAAAATCAGCACGATTCCGATCGGGAAGATCATGCTTATCACAACTTATAGAGCATTATAACAATATCCTAGATACACTTGAAGGCAATGAAAACTATGATGTCATATACATGGATTTTGCTAAAGCTTTCGCAAGTGCGACCATGGTATAATAGCACATAAAATAAAACATATGGGAATAACAGGCAAAGTGGGAAAATAGATCTATAACTTCCTCAGAGAACGACTACAGGTGGTCAAAATTCAAGGTGTATCATTATCTGAATCAGAAGTACGCAGCTCAGTGCCACAAGGTACAGTGCTGGCTCTACTTCTGTTCATTGTCATGCTAACAGACATAGACAGTGGAGTTAACAGCAGCAGTATAGTAACATTATTTGTGGACGATACAAAGAGCAGCAGAAAAATCAGCGATGCAAATGAAGTGGAGGCCTTGCAGAGGGACACAAACAAAATATACAAATGGTCAGAAGACAACAATAAGGCATTTAACACCGAGAAATTTCAGCTCTTGAGATATGGTAGAAATGAGGAAATTAAAGAAACTGCATATTATGCTCCAGATAGACAAGAAATTCAGAGAAGCACGAAAGCGATCGACTTGGGGGTAATAATGACCGATGATGCCAAATTCGAGACACAAAATTAGATAGCAATAAACGAAGCAAATAAAGTTGCGGGACAGGTACTAAGAACTTTCAAAAGGAGGGACAAAACAGTAATGATTCACCTGCTGAGAACACTGATCATACCGAAAGTTAAATACTGCTCAGTTTTGATGTCCCCATATTAAAAGGAAGAAATTAATAAACTAGAAGAAACGCAGAGATATTTCACAGCCAAGATTAATGGCTGCAAAGAACTCAACTACTGGGAAAGGCTACGTAAACTAAATCTGTACTCCTTGGAAAGAAGAAGAGAGAGGTATACTATAATCTACATATGGAAAATGATCGAAAAACTGGTACCAAACCTAAAACTAAACCCAATTACCATTCAAACAACACTGAAAAATAGGAAAGGCAGAATGTGTAGTGTTCCCAAATTAAAGGCCCGACAAGGGTCCTCCTGAACACTAAAGGAAAATAGCTTGGTTGTCAGGCAGCCAAGACTTTTTAACCAGCTTCCAAAGGACCTCAGAAACGTTATAGGGGTCAAAATTGAAGTCTTCAAGAGAAGACTAGATGCCTGGCTCAGGACTAGGGATTGTTTCCCGGGATCCCGGTTGATTTTATGTGCGGGATATATCCCAGGATTTTTTCGTTCATCCCGGGATATCGGGAACGATTCTTGGAGATAAAATCGCCAATAGAAAAAACATTGATTGACTACAAAATGAATAATCCAATATGTGAAGCAGAGTATGTTGCACTCAATGACATTGTGCGTGCTTTGAAACCTGTCGAAATTGGATCAGAAAAACTTTGCAGCCGCGATGCGACACTTCTTAGTGCTGAAGGAGTTTTTTCTTTCATCATACAAGAACTTTCTCAGCAAGATTCTGGCTTTTCAAGAAAAGTTAAGGAAGCGTTAATTTCAAGACTAAATGAGAGGAGGCAAAAACCATTGATTGGATTATTGAGGTATATAAAAACTGGAAAAAAGCACAGTAAAGTGAGTAAACCAACCGTAGAGACCGAGTTGCAAGCATTACCAAACAAGTCTGTCTTATTAGTAACAGCAAAACGAATAATAACACGCCTTGTTGATACAAAGCATGGATTTTCTTCGTCTGATTCATCACAATCTGAGGAAGAAGGAGCTGACGGCCAGAGTCACCAGACACTCTCTCAGAAATTGGAGGGTGCAATCAAAAATGCTTATTCTTTACAAGGATATTATTCTTTACAAGTATTGATTTTCTTACAAATAGCTGTCTTGTTGCACTCAACTGTCTTTTAAGCTAGTTATTTCACACTCATAGTTACCTAATGGAATATGTTTAAATAAATAAATGATGAAATCTTTATAATTTTTATATTAATTCCTTTTTAAAAGTATAAAAAATTTAAATACATATAAAATAAAAATCCCGGGAAATCCCGGGATCCCGGGACGAAGACAGATTTTATCCCGGGATAAACAAAATGACTCAAAACGACAATCCCTACTCAGGACGGTACCAGATGGGCTCGGTGTACCTGGCTATGTACGGTGGAGAGCGCAAGAAAGCAACTCGCTCCTCCACCAAGCCAGAACTAGAAGCGGGCCCACCAACTTGACCTTCGTGTGAAGAGAGACCAACGCACGAAACAGCAACGAGGTTAACGATATATATAAAAACAAATATTATATTGTTTCATTAGGAAAAATAACAAAGTAAAGTAAATACTATTTTCTTTTCCTAAGAAAGATATTTATAAATTGGATGACATCCTCACACTCGCGAAAAGATTGTTAATAACAGAAGAAATAATAAATATGATAATTGGAGAGCATCTCCCTCCACAGTACATGTTTCTTCTGGAGAACTGGTCTCCTGCACATGGTTCAGCTCCTTCCAGTTTGTTTGTCTCGTACGACAAAACTGATACGTTTTGATTGTATTTAGAAAAGACCAGTTATTCCATAGCGTTCGCAATAGTCGGGAAGCTCTAGAATAAGTTACTAAAAACCTATCATGTCTATGTCTAAAGAAATGAAAAATTATGGATGTACAGTGAGATTAAAACATCTTACCATCAACTTTATATATATATATATATATATATATATATATATATATATATATATATATACACATAAACAAATGTTATATTTTCTCATTAGTGAAAATAACATTAAGTAAAATAATTATTATTATTGCGGTTTTTCTATGAAAGATATTTGTAAAATGGATGACATCCTTACACTCGCGAAAGAAATGTTAATAATCAAGAACGTATAATAAATACATAGTACTGCGAAGGAATATATGTACTTGATCGATGGCTGATGGATCTCAACTGCACCATTTTGTACCTCATCAACAAATTGATCTCGGTTCCTGACAACGAATAGAAAACATATTGATTTCAACAATAAGCAATAAATGAGCTTATATCACAACTGGACAAAACAGCACAGTTCACAAGAACTATAAGTAAAATTAAACTAATTTTAAAAGGAATCGTATATATATATATATATATATATATATATATTATGGGAGAGGAAATAGTGTCATTTTAAGGCTGTCGGAACCTTACCCCAATAAGGCGGATGTTCCCTGAGATTCGCTTCGTCAGATTAGTTTTGAGAAAGGAAGCATTTGATGATAAGTACGGCTTCGGATATATATATATATATATATATATATATATATATATATATATATTACAGTATATATATATATATATCGGGTGGCCCAGAAAAAACGCCTTGAGATTTGAACATCAATAACTTCAAAAATTTGCAGTTCACACTTCCAAAATTAATATAACTTTTATCTCAATCTATTGATAAGCCATCATAAAAATTTCAGACCTCTACATAAAATACTTTTTCCACAGCTGAGGGAACAATGAGGTGTGGTGAAAAAAACGAATATCCTAAATCCTAAATGTGTATAGCTGTACCTGGCAACTATTCTAAGACTTGTAGTAGTTTCCTTAACCTATGGATAATCTGTTAGTCTCTGAAAAATGTTAGATGATATAGGCTACGCCCATCTTAAATACTGTTTTTTAAACTTGCCCTTCAAATTATGGTTCTAACTAACGGTGAAAAAGCAATGATTGAAAAGTGTTTCTTGGAAAAAAGATGGACTGGGGCAAGAATTTTGAGGGAATTTCCAGGAATAACTTGTAATGTTACGTATGTGAATATAATAATTAAAAAACTTAAAGCAACCGGTTCGACGGCACGGAAGCATGGAAGTGGTCGGCCTAAAACAGTTTACACTCAAGACAATATAGCAATGATCGAAATGATGAGCCTATCTCAAGAGGATTGACCTGGGTCACAGTGCTCTCAGAGGAAAATTGCAAGAAATTTAGTTAACAGTCGAAGTTCCATACAAAGAATGCAGAGAACGGTAGGACTTAAAACATTTAAAAGGATCCGTGTTTCAAGACGTAACAGCAATGTAAGAGCTAAAAGAAAAATTCGTTGTAGAAAATTGCTTGATAGATTTTCGTCCAATGATGTTAAAAAAATAGTTTTTACAGATGAAAAAGATTTCACCATCGAGATTGCTCGAAACTCCCGGAACGATGTTGTTTATGGTTTTCCAAAAAAATTATGGTATTAGCAGGTGTATCGTGGAATGGAAAGACGAAAATTCATTTCATTTCAGAAAATGAAAGAATTAATTCAGAAACCTATGTAAATCTCTTGGAGGAGAATCTTTTGCCTGATTGTCGGTGTCTGTATTATGGAAACGATTTCATACTCCAACAAGATGGTGCTACAGCTCATACTAGCAAGTTCACACAGGATTATCTACAACAGAATGTAGTCAACTTCATTGGAAAAAACGACTGGTCCCCGCAATCACCTGATTGCAATCCTATGGATTATTGCATATGGAACACTCAGCAGAGAAGATTTATGAAGGCCAAACAGAAAAGTTTACAGAACTGCAATTAAAGAAAAAAATACTCGAATGTTGGGACAAAATAACATTAACAGAAATCAGAAAATGTATCATGTCGTGGAAGAAAAGGTTAAGATTAGTTTGTAAGCAGGACGGCCGACATATTCATCATATTTGTTGATAAGATGTGACTAATAAATTTTTTTTACTTTATGATATTCGTTTTTTTCACCATACCTCATTGTTCCTTCAGCTGTGGAAAAAGCATTTTATGTAGAGGTCTGAAATTCTTTTGATGGCTTACCAATAGATTGAGGTAAAAGTTATGTAAATTTTGGAAGTGTGAACTGCATAGTTTTGAAGTTATTGATGTTCAAATCTCAAGGCGTTTTTCTGGGGCCACTCGAGATATATATTATATACAGTATATATATATATTATATATTATATATATATATATATATATATATATATATATATATATATAAAATCTTTAATTTTATTTTACAAATTATATATAACGAATAAATTTTAGGTCTTTTGAAGTTGTGCTGAATATATTAGATTGCACGCAAAAAAATATACACTTTGTAAGGATAGGAAATAGTGCTTTTTCAGATTGTAGGAACCTTAACCCGATAAGGCGAATATCCCCTGAGATTTGTTTCGTCAGATTAGTTTTGAGAGAGAGAGAGTATTTGATCATAAGTACGGCTTCGCGCATATATATATATATATTTTTTTTTATTTATTTATTTATTGTGTGTGTGTGTGTGTGTGTGTGTGTGTGTGTGCGCGTTTTATTAAACTGAAGTCCGTCATTCAGTTGGCTGTTGATTCGTTCAGGTTAACATGTGCAAAACCTAGCTCTCGAATTTTTTGTAATTAATGTGTATTTGATGAGTAATTTATTTGAAATTCTTAAAACTTAACAGCAGCGTTTAGAGTTAAAACAAACAAACAAACAAAAGCACTCGGTTGTGCTCGCGCGCGCGGCGGTGATGGGCAGACAGAAGCACTAGGAGTGGTTCAGTGGTGGTTATTATTTTCTTAGTTTTTATATTATTATTATTATTAATATTTGTAGGCTAGTAGTATTAGTAGTATTTTTAATATTTTTATTGTGTCATCGTGTTTCATCAATTAGTGGTGGCCTCTGAACTTTATATTTATATTTGTAAACTTTGAAATATTTAAAATTTAAAACTGTGACTCCTAAAATTCATAGTTATTAGTATTAGTTTTTTAATTAGTATTAATATGCGCCTACGTCGGTGTTTCCGGTGGCCTCTAAACTTTATATTTATATTTGTAAACTGAAAAATTTTACCCTTGAGATGGTGACTCCTATAATTCAAATTATTATTACTACTAGTAGTATTAGTAGTAATAGTATCCTTATGATTATTATTAGTAATGATAGAGTGAACCACATGATAGAGTGAACCACAATATTTTATTTAAAAAACTAGAAGACAAGAAGATTCCAATGTACATATTAAATTCATTGAAATTTTGGTATTCCCACCAATCTTTTACCGTTTGGTGGGGCAATGTACTATCCGAATATTTTGGCTCCTCTTGTGGGGTGAGACAAGGCTCCTTGCTCTCCCCTATGCTGTTTAATGTGTATATTGACGGATTAATTGCTTCACTTCATGAGGCAACAGTGGGATGTTGTATAGATAACACAAGGATAAATAATTTAATTTATGCCGATGATATGGTGTTAATAAGTCCCTCTGTTAAAGGTCTGGATCAGCTACTAAATGTCTGCGAAGTGTATTCGCAGAAACTTGATATTCTTTTTAATGTCACAAAAACTAAGGCTATGCAGTTTCATCCTAAAAGCTGTAATCAGCCAGCTGATATTAGGTTTAAAATGAAAGGTGAAGTAATTGAGGAAGTACAAGAGTTTAAGTATTTGGGTCAATCTATTACCAGCTCTTTGAGTGATGACTCGGATATAAGAAAACAATCTCGAAGCCTGTGTGCCAAAGCGAATATGATATATAAGGAACTTTCAATTCTGTACAAGTGCAGCTAAAGACTCTCTTTCGTACTTTGTGCAGTAATATTTACGGACAGCAACTCTGGGTGAATTATAAAAAAGGTTCTGGCAGAACCCTAAATTTGCTGTACAACAGGCCTTTTAGACTTTTACATAAATTACCCAGGAGATGCTCAGCTTCGCAAATGTTTGCTACCCGCAATGTCCCGAGCTTCCCGGAGGTAACAAGACGTGCTCAATACAATCTGATGGAAAGAATTAAAAAATCAACCAACTCGATTATCCAAGCTATCCATGAGTCCTGCCGTTTATCCCCTAAGCTATGGAATTCTTGGTACGAAAACGTCTGTCTGTAGCTCCACTTAACTTTGATATTACTGTATTATTTCTAATCAACTGTGTATATTTCTATCCTTAGTATGTGAACTGTCATTGTATTAATAATATTTGTCATATGGACTATAGTCTGCCAATAAACCTTTTCATTTTCATTTGTGCCTTTACGTTGGTGTTGTGAGTGTCCTCTTTATATTTATTTTTGTATATATTATTATTTTGTAATGTGTGTGTGTGTGTTGTGTGTGTGTGTCTCTCTCTCTCTCTCACGGTTGTCTTATTATTGTTTGGCACTGTGTGTGTGTGTATATGTTGGGGGACGGGTCCTAAACCTAATATTTATATTTATTAAGTTTGAGCATTTTTTGCCATTAAAATGGTGCCGCTAAAGTTCATACTGTGACGTCACGCAATTTTTTATGAAAGCCCATTAACGGATTAAGATCTTACCAGGATAAGGAGATCAAAGATTAAAATTTTGTTCTTTTCCCCTCTGGCACTCCCCTCAGTAGCACAGGCAACCCTACCACACTTCCCCGACTCTGGCACTATGCCCCCATACTACTAACTGTTACAGGTACAACTTTTTCTGACTAATAAGGGGGATCCTGTCATACCCCTTACGCTATGCTTGTAATCATGGAAGTTACAATGACCTCTTCTCTTTTCATAATTCAATTCAATTAATATTTGATTTATCCTTCACCCATTAGCTGCATTTTATGATTAAGTAAATCTATATTAAAAGGTTTGAAAGTTATCTTTCAATTCTCCTCAATTTAGTTCGCTAGTAAGCCCTTAAAGCTTAATTGGTAAAAAGTAGAAAGTAACAAGCAAAATCATTAACCTTATTTCCTAACCATGATAAATATACCAAAGATATAAATTATTATACCAAGGTTATGGTAAACCCCGGATCACTGAATATCAGGGCCCCCAGCCTTCTTTAGTTAGCCTTATAACTTCAAGCAGTGGCGGCTCGTGACTAAAAATTCTAGGGGTGCTGTCTCTACGAATGGGTTGAAATAATTACTGAAATAAAAGGATGAGCATTGAGCGATGAATAAAAGTTTCAAAAGTTATTGAAAAAGTTATTCAGTGAGCTCATCCTTATATTGTTCTTGATTATTTCAATTGTAAATAAAAAATTTAGGGGTACTGCAGTTCCGCAGTGCCTACCGACGAGCCGCCACTGCTTATAAGGCTAACTAACGAAAATATCACGACTTAACCTAACCAATCGTCAAGGGCGTACAGTTGACCCAACGATTGGTTAGGTTAAGTCGTGATATTTTCGTTAGTTAGCCTTATAAGGTTAACTAACGAAGGCTGGGGGCCCTGATCTTCAGGTGATCCTAAACCGCTATTTCATAACCGTGGTAAATTACACTAAGGATGTATTTTACCCACGTTATGAAGTAAGGGTTAATAAAATTTCAAAACTAGATTAATTAGCAAAGTAGAATAAATTGATAAAGTGCAGAGAAACCAATAATCATTGAAGAAAGATTATATATTTTTTCATGACAAAAAAAAAAATATAAACTATAAGTAAAAATTTATAAAACAAATAATTTTAAATATATTTTTGGCAGTTTGCAGATTAAATCCTTAACCTTTAATTCTTACCCATTATAAAAGTTACACTAGCAATACCCGGGGTACTGGAGTACACTATACAAACCTGCATTTCAACTTGACGAGAGAATTCTGACATATGAACACCATCGACATAAGAGCTCAAAGTCAGTTCACCGATGCGCCTCGCGCTATGCCAGAGTTTGATGGACGATCCACGGAAAATCTGCAAAAATAAACTCAAATTACAGATTAGGTCCGAGGAACAATCCACTCTGATTGGCCCAAACTTAACCTCATAATATAACTGAGTCTGCGCTATCTCTGCCTAGCCTAATGTAACCCTTCCCTTCCTGTAAATCATGGCCAGTGTCGTGACCACGCTTCCGTCGATCAGCGAAGTTAAGCGACACTGGGTCTGAAGAATAGTTGGATGGGAGACCGTCCTCCACGTCCAGATTGTGTACTGACCCTCAAATAATTTGGATTCCTCGTAAAGGTGTACGACACGTACGTCCCATCTGTTATATGACCTTAGGTGGTGCGAAGGAGGTTAAAAACAATTTGTTTACAAATTTTCATCCATCTTCTGGATGCTGTTTTCATTATTACTTTTCATCCGCAGTTGCCTTTTCTCGGCTTTACAGAACGTGTGAATATTTAACAGATAAATGATATAGACAGAATTTGCAAGAATGTAATGAGAGAACAGTCGGTTACTAAATTCGGGACACGTTTGGCCGTACTCGTACGTATGGACCAGTGTATCCCGGCTTTTGTAACCGATGACACATCCATATCTAGCATAATGCCTTTTAGCAAAAAACAAAAACAATCCTTTATAATAATAGTAAAATAACTTACATTTATGTTATAATATTTATATTTACTGTAGTAATAAAATAATGACTACAGTAGGATTAAAAACCTAAAATTTATCCATTCCATTTAAAATAATTCGAAACATGAATGGATGTTATTTGAAAAGATAACTTCACAAAAGGATAATAGAATCAACAAGCGGTAGCTCGCTATCGCCCTCCGGATTTTTTTTTCACTTCTTTTTTTTTATTGGTTGTAGATTTAAAATTATATTATATGAAGCCCTCATAGGAAGAAGTGGCTAAGCGACAAAAGTAAGGCATATCACATATATCTCATATAGTCATATATATGGCATATCTTTTTTTTATTGGTTGTAGATTTAAAATTATATTATATGAAGCCCTCATAGGAAGAAGTGGCTACTGGCTAAGCGACAAAAGTAAGGCATATCACATATATCTCATATATATGGCATATCTTTTTTTTATTGGTTGTAGATTTAAAATTATATTATATGAAGCCCTCATAGGAAGAAGTGGCTAAGCGACAAAAGTAAGGCATATCACATATATCTCATATATTGGCATATCACTGGATGGTACAATCGTAACCACCAATACTTTATAAAATATCGGTAATATAATTACAAAAATTGTAATGAATCGTAACTGCAAAACGATGAAAGAATGGAGCTTAATATCCCAATTAAATTGGGAGTCCTTTCGGGCTATCCAATCAATCACAAATGTAGAGAAAAAGACATTTTTTTTTCACTTTTTCACGTATTTTTTTTATTATATTATATGAGGTCCTCATAGGAAGAAGTGGCTAAGCTACAAAATTTTAAAAAACGCCATTACCCCCATTACCCCCACCCCTCTACTTCATTACCCTCCCACCCCCACTCCCCCATTACCCCCACACACAAAAGTAAAAAGCTTAGAATGTATATTATCTTAGAATGTATGTAGAAGGAAACATGCGAAGACAAGTCTGCTTTTATCTTTAAAATACCCTAAAGCCTAAACTGTCCATATTGCGAAATTAATACTATAAACACCCAGGAATGTCTGTCAGTCTGTCACGCTCGAAAAGAGAAGAAGATTCTTGATATATATGGCGATATTTGTATTTTTGCATTAGAAAAAGGCGTAATGAATCTACTTTTAATTATAATTTTAAAAAGTGTAAAAATATTTGCTTTTGCGTTCAGCTTTGAGCAGAAATTTAATCTGCGGCTAAGTTCAAAAATTTACCAAATGAGTTCTTTTTATGCACTTTCATACTGGTGCTGCAACCATTACAGAATAAATATTTTACGGCTTTCAAAAAGGGGGGTTGAGGTATGGGAGAGGGGTGGGGTAATGGGGAGGGGTTGGGGTAATTGGGGAGGGGTGGGGATAATGGGAGGGGGTTAGCCCCCAAGTTGCATAAGGGGGGGTGAAGGTTTTTTGGAGGCATTCAGTTGACCTAACCGGGCATTCAATTAACCCGGGCAACATTCTTTTCTATAGTTTTACTGATTGAATAATTGACTCCCCGGTAACTGGGGGGGGGGGGGCCTGCGGCTCCCTAATTACTGAGGCCAAAGGCCCCAGCACCACGGGCGTAGCTAAATGGGCCCGTAGGGCCCACTTTAGCTAGTAGATAAATAATTAATAAATATTAGCTGTTTTGGTTTAAATGCCAATAAATTTTTATTTTAAATTCTGAAAATAATATTGCTTATTTTATTCATAAAATTGCAGAGAAATCGTACACCATTTTATGTTAGAAGGCTATGCTAGATTACATATACGCATTTATGAACCTTAAACAAAGGATTAGCCTTCAGTCATTGCAATTCTGGGTCTATATTGGACTAGGCTAGCGTTGATCGTCCTTCCGATGGCTAACCGTCTTCTCAAATCAACTTTCTTAATTTGAAATTTTTTGAAATTGTGAAATTAGACGGCGATCTAATGAAACTCCTTCACTCTTCTGACAAAGTTGCAGAGTTCAGAGCAGTGGTTTCTCAGTTTTTTCTCCCTACTCACCACAGGAGATGCTCTTCATATATCAGGGAACACTTTCAGTAAATAATATATAGTGGCGGTAGGAAGTTCCAAAAGTTACTAATTAGTAATTTTTGTCTTAGTTTTTGAAATCTTATATTTTCCACGAAAATTAATGTAATTTTTATATAAAACTTTAATTTTCCTTAGTTCTAAATAATATACCATGTTATAGCACATTCCTAACATTTTCACGCCCTCGTTGCCGAGACCCCTCAAATTCTGAGAGGTCCGAGGATCACACTCTGGGAACCACTGCTGGATAGGTTATTCCGTGATAGCAAAGGGATTTAAAAATGAAATAAGTAAAATCTTACACGCTTACATGCTTATACTTTACATACTTGTAAATCAGGGTTAACAAGGTTAACAAAGAAGCATAACAAAATTACAAAAAGAATATTGGAAAGAAAAATTTAGAATACTTTCACATAATGTTCTGCTCCATACATTTGTTTTAGAATTTTTAATAATTTATTTACTTAAGAACAGTATGGAAGTATTTCTCCTTACTTGTCTGAAAAATGCGTCCTGCAAAAAGGCCTGAAAAAAAAACTTAAAAAGAACGGGACAAGACTAATACGCCAAAAAACATTTGGCCTTAAAAATTCAAAGTTAAAAAACAAAACATATTTAGCGGCAGCTTTTAATATGTACAAAGAGAGTGAAGTTTTCATCAAAATGTTGAAAATTCTTTCATCGAATAAGTCCGCTCAGGTGATGGCAGTATTTTCATCAAACTTCAATGCTCAATGAAATACTTTTGGGGGAACTGATTCTTTGAAAATAATTTAATCGATGTGGGTAGCGCCATCTATTGGAGGAAATGTCAATTAAATACCATTTCAGTTTATTTTCATTAACCCAATGTAATTACATGCATATCAATTTTATGTTAATCAGGAACAACATACTAACAGCAAATTAAGTTTGAATACATTACAAATAAATTTATCTATCTCGGTGAGATTCGAACAACTGAAGATTCAAATTTTGCGAGCTACCACGTTACCCATTCGATCATGAGACGTAAAGAAATACTGAGACATACTCTTTCGCATTGGTTTCAGTATGTATATTTTAATGTGTATACTGTTTCTGTTTATATACAATATACAGGGTGATCAAAAAGTCGATGTGCACCTACATTACTCTGAGAGACAAAAGTGCATACATACAAGAAGTTAGATATTTTAATAAAAAATTATCGATATCGTGCAATTTGTGTTACTGTAATATTGCACGATATCGTATAATTTTTTATTAAAATATCTAACTTCTTGTATGTATGTTTTTGTCTCTCAGAGTAATATAGGTGCACATCGACTTTTTGATCACCCTGTATATTTTCTTAGAGTTGCCCTAAATATTTTCTTAAACTGGATTTTTAATGCCAATTGTTTTTTTTGTCTTATTCTTGTCCTGTTCTTTTTAAAGTTTATTATTATGCACGTCCTTTTTTTGTAAACACAAATTTTGCACAAAATTAGCGCTGATCCTACCCTTTCAACAGAAGTTTTAAGCCAGTGAGAACTTGATACTTACTTTAAGCTCACGAATCACTTACATTTTGAGTGCAACTTCACAAATTTGGTCTCACTGGCTTTGGATGTGAAACTCAAAATTTTTATGGATGTGGTATTTTTGTGAATTTATGGAATGACTTGCTTTAACGCGATTTCACAAAAGAGTATAAAATTTTGTACAATCGTGGTCTGACTAGAAGCACAAAATCATTTATTTTTTTACCACAAACAACACAAATTGTAAAATAGCCGAAATTTTGTTTTTGCTTCCTGCCGACAAGAAGTGTGACTCTGGACGGAACTTAGAAATTCGCCCAGCGTCACGCAGATTGACGGCTCGCTCAGCTGAACAACTCTTTGACCACATAAACTTTGCCCTAAACTTTTTTGTAGTACACGAATTTGTTTGATGTTTAGATCAAATTATTCGCGACGACGTCCTCTATCTTTTGGTGTAAAGTGCGTGTAGTGTAGTTTCTTCCAAAAAAGTTATAACCTTCGGAAGAGTTGTCTGCGAAGTACTAATTGGGGTCAAAAAAGATTTGCCTACGCACTATCGTGTGTGGACGATTATATTTTTCATGTAAATTACCATTTCCATTTTTGTTTCGTCTGCACGTTTTGTCGTATTAGGAAAAGAAGAAGAAGAAGACAAAGAAGAAGCAGCAGCAGCAGCTGCTGCTGCTAAGTACAACAAACTTTACAAACTTATGGTATATACCTTTATCTAAGCTTAAGACCGCAGAAACAAAAAATTTATTAACAATGACAGAGGAATAAAGGTTATAATACTCAGAAACAAGTCAGTTTAGAGGTTATTTTCTTTGGCGTCTGTTCTGTTCATTATTGTAAATGTGGTTTGACAATTAAATCTTGAGAAAGCATTACCTTTTTTGCGGCTTCGTTATATTTAATTACCAGGTCATCAGTAATGTTGTTTTTATTCCGGTACATCTTCCGCCTGTTGATGGGTTGTTGAACGAGCCAAATAACTCTAGTTTCTTTACCCATATTATCCAAATCCTTTGAAAGATAAAAAAAATTAGCAATTTAAAGCCATGAAAATAAGAACTCATACATGCGATGTACATTTTCGAAAAAAGTTCGTCCAGAAACGTAGAATTTCTAAAACTAGTAAAAAAAAAACTAATTGGTAATAGTCTATTTTTAGCTGCATTTGGGGGGGGGGGGACAGTAATAAAATTTCAAAAACAAAATCTAGTCATTACTGACTAGTAATTTTTTATGCCTTTTAGAAATTTTAGGTTTTTAGGTGAACTTTTTGCCGAAACTGTACATGGAAGATACAAAAATTACAATATGCAATTATAAGTTTGTTATAACTTTAGTGAAAATTAACTGTAGCTGTGGTAGTGCTTCAGACACTTCTTCAGACACATTCATCATTATTCCTGCAGCGACTCCTACAAGCAGACAACTGCAGGCATTTACGCCTTCACAAAAACTCCGTTTTTTCTCTCGATTTCCTCTCTGCCTCACTGATTTCAACCAGAGACAGCATATTGGGGCCACACATAACACATCGAATCGAGCACTCCATGTCAACGTTCCTTTCATTCTTTAGTCATACACTGGCCTTCGGCCATGTAACAGCTTACTGTAACAGGCCCTTCGCCTGGACATATTTGTTATTTATTATTCAACTGTAAACATTCAAATTCATTTCGAGCGCATTCTTGTAATTCATTTACTAAGTTACTGTACATTGTCTTTCGATGTAATAACATTTAACATCAACAATCCATTCATATTAACTGTTTATCAACTCGTGCAGTTTCCTTACTGTACAATTAATCAAACAACTGTAACACTTATCATTTATTCGTTTTGTTAATTAAACTTAAATCCACGAAATTTATTAATCTCTTTTTATTAATGAATTATTTTGGTGACCCCTCAAACAAGCATGCAAATAATATTTAATCTAATTACATTAATTATAGGGCCTACAGTCTACAGGCTACTAAAATGAATTATGATATATTAACGTAATTAAAAAAACAAAATTCAGAAATGTGCTTAATTAGAGTGTGCTAAAGCAAGTAAGCCTTCATTGATATGTTTCATGATGCAAAAATTGCATACAATAGCTGAATATTGGTTACTATCATAAAATTACACTTGCAATTACATGATTTTTCTTGTTAATAAGTGTGTGAAATGGGTGGGTCAGAATGAACGACCTGTACGAGTATTTATAACGTGATAATAATATTATTTGCCGTTATTTGACCTCCTCCATGACATTTCTGGTCAATGACGGGACTCAAACCCAGGATATTTAGATTAACAGTCTGAAGTTCTACCACTATGCTACCCTAGCGGGTATAGTAAAGAGGGATTTCTGCATATTAAACCTCCATTATTATTGTTCAGTATATATACTATAAGGGATAATAACGGTACATCCTCTTTATACAGACATTCTACACACAACACTGGATGTTCAGTAAACGTTTTCAGTATAATATATGCACCAAATTGTCTATATATACAGTATATATATATATATATATATTGATGAATAATTTAATTCAAATAATGCAGCTGAGGTTTCCTTAGGGAAAAAGTGATGACATTATGTTTATAAAAAAATAATTCCATGAAAAGTATTTCATCAAGCATTGAGGTTCGATGAAAGTATTTTCATCATCTGAAGGCACTTACTCGATAAAAAAAAAATTCATCATCTTGATGAAAATTCCAGTCTAAGCGTACCTCTGAGACATCTGTAGGCTACATCGTAATGCTTCAAACAATACGTACCGATGTAAAAGCATAATGTTTCATCTGTATCGCCAGCGGTTAAATTATGCAATAACAGCATCCCTGTGTATGAAGTCCATACAATGTGTCCCATATAATCACATGAAAATCACAATAAAAAATAATATATATATATATATATATAATATGTATAGAATATAATATAAAATATACTCGTACATGTAAAATTTTTGTTTTGTTTACTTTATGTAAAGATTCTTACCACTTTTGCTTGGGATAGGTTCTTACCACTTTCGCTTGGGATAGGTTCTTACCATTTTCGCTTGGGATAGGTTCTTACCATTTTCGCTTGGGATAGGTTCTTACCACTTTCGCTTGGGATAGGTAGTGCTCAAAGTTTCTCAAGGCAGAAGCGGAATCTTTGTTCTTCTGTATTGTCCAGAGACCAAGTCCCAAAACGAATATATTTTTGGGGGAAATTCCCTTTCAAGGGGGAAAATTACAAAAATAGTGTCAAAAAATCTCTCGTGAAGTCTTGCATTCTGCGTCTATATTTAAAGTCTAAGCATGGGTATTGGGTATGGTGTAAAATGACTTAATTTGGGCGTAAAATAAGTATTAAAACGGCTAACAAAATGTGTATCAGATAATTGACGCCACATTACTTGGTCCACGATTAGGAATATATATATATATATCTATATAATATATATATATATATATATATATATATATGAGGGTAATTCAATAAGTATCCGCACTTTTTATTTTTGCAATTTTATTTTCACATCTGATAGATTATAAACACATCACTTCTCAACATAGTCTCCCTGTTTCTCAATACACTTAGTCCAGCGATCTACAAGCTTCCTAATGCCATCACAAAAGAATGTTTTTGGTTGTGTGCGTAGCCAGTCATGCACCGCCTCCTTCAGGTCATCATCGCCTTGGAATCGCTGACCTCTCAAAGCGTCTTTTAGTGGTCCAAACAGGTAAAAATCCGAAGGTTTCTGGACTGTAGGCTGGATGGTCGAGAACTTCAAATTTAAGTTCTTGAAGGCATTTTCTAGTCTGTGCAGCGGTATGAGGGCGCACATTGTCGTGTAACAGAATAATACCTTCTGACAGTCTCTTGTTGCAAGGAAGTTCAAAGCGCAGCCGTCAGCAGGTAAAGTTATGCGAACACTGTTTTGGGATACACGAGGCCCTATCTTTGAACATTATCTAGAGCGTGGAACTACAGTAACAAGTGCATCGTATTCTGACATGCTTCGGAATGAGTTAAAGCAAGCAATTTACACAAAAAGGAGAGGGAGATTGTCGGAAGGTGTTATTCTGTTACACGACAATGCGCGCCCTCATACTGCTGCACAGACTAGAAAATGCCTTCAAGAACTTAAATTTGAAGTTACCAACCATCCAGCTTACAGTCCAGAAACCTTCGGATTTTTACCTGTTTGGACCACTAAAAGACGCTTTGAGAGGTCAGCGATTCCAAGGCGATGATGACCTGAAGGAGGCGGTGCATGACTGGCTAAACATTCTTTTGTGATGTCATTAGGAAGCTTGTAGATCGCTGGACTAAGTGTATTGAGAAACAGGGAGACTATGTTGAGAAGTGATATGTTTATAATCCATCAGATGTGAAAATAAAATTGTGAAAATAAAAAGTGCAGATACTTATTGAATTACCCTCGTATATATATATATATATATATATATATATATATATATATATATATATATATATATATATATATATATAAATTATTAGTTTTAAAAATATAGTTACAAAATCCTAAAAAGTTAAATTATGTAATTGTTTTAGTGGGACACACTACATGATACGCACCATATATTGTTAGTTAAAGATGTTTACATTTGTCCCAAAGTTATTATATCACAGTACAGTAAATATATAGCACTTCAAAGAAGCAATAACGATATTGTGGCGAATTTAGTTTTTACCTTGATCTTCTTAAGTGTTTCCAGAGTAGAGGCATTCATAAATGACTCCCAAAAGAGGATGAGCTCGGTTCCAGTCTCTTTGTGATAATAGCTGATATCAATGAAGGAATATTTTTTTCTCTCCATCCGACGTCTGAACATCTGCAATATAAATGCAAAATTGGGAGCACTGTACGTACGTGTATACACACATATACATAACCTTGAATATTTAAGAACTGACATAATGCGCCTCGGTGGTATAGTGATTAGCGTCGCTGACTACGAATCCATCTGTCCCGGGATCGAGACTCGGTGACGGAAGGCGGCGCGCAGCAAAACCCAGCTGTTCATCCCTCCACACAATAAAAATGGGTACCCTGGGTAACTTTATGGTTAAGAAGCTGGGCTGCTGGTTGGGCGTGGTTCGAATTCCACATTACACTGTAGGTCTAAGGTGGAGTGACAAGCTTAACCTTGATCAGAATGAACAATTCGGGCGGAAGCTAAATCAAAGTTAATGCATCTACTACTACGAATAATAATAATAATAATAATACATTATCTCTCACACTTCTTTGTCGAGATAGATAAGTGGTGACACTAACCACGTATGTATAAATAATTCAAGAGAAAAACACACACACACCTATATATATATATATATATATATAATAATAATAATACCTACAAAATCTCTGAGAGCATAGAATAGGCCTCTGATTCTGGAGTCTCCCATGAAAATCAAGTTCTTTTTAGCGTTTGAGAGCTTGTTCAAACAGCCGGAGAATTCCCTGAATAGAAGATAAAAAGATTTGTAGTGGTCGTCCCAACAGCAATTAAGGAAGGTCTTCCGAAGGTTCGAGTTTGGTCGCTGGAATTTATCACTTAAGCTACAAACCGACTTCGACAAAGAAGAAGAAATTGGAAGAGTTTTGCGCCTCATCGCGACCTGATAGCGGTGACTGTTTATCCACAAATGGACCAGAAATAGAAACTTCGAACCCACCGGAGTCAACAACCACTTCCTTGATAAAACCGCCAAAGGTTTATCCCAAAGGGCATTAGAAGAACAACAAGCACAACGTAAAAAACAAAAAAAAAATTAGCATCCTACTTTGAGAACACCGCAAAACAGGGTTGCCAGATTTATTCTAACGAAAATTGCCAAATAGGCATAAAAAAATGTCCAAAAATGGCCAAATGTTTCTAACAAAAAAACGTTTCCACTTAGGCATTTTAAAGGGCTACACAAATTATGAAATATATAGGCACTAGCAAACAGCAACAAGACACCATCAACCGCGCAGAACTAACTGGACACGAGGTTGATCGGTGCCACGAGAACCGAGGGCGAAAACGTAAAATAACGTATAATTACGTTTTCCAGCATAACCCACAAAAACTGAATCGCAAATTCTTGTGTAATAAATTAATAAAAAATAATATAGGAGCATATAATATATCTTATACTTTATTCATATTAATAATAAATAAATAAAAATTAAGAAATAAATTATATACACTGTATATATATTAATGGATTTTGAAAATTAAACGCTGTCATATTTTTAAATAAATTATCACATAAAATTATTATAGGGTATGGACGTTATTCTTTATCGTATAAAATAATAAATTGTTGCGCTTATACGTTAATTATCGTATATCGGGCCACCTTGTATAATGCATTCTGTTTTCATACAAACCTAGCGTTCATCTACAGTGGAGCCAAACCAGTGGGTCATAATGAACTTTACTCATTGTGATATGACCGACCGTGGGTCAGCACCTTTTTCAGAAATGGCCAAAATATGGCCAGATTTCCCAAAATGGCCAAATCTGTTTTTCTATGACCAAAGTACTTCAGAATTGGCCAAATTTGTCTAATTTGGCCATGAAATGGCCAATCTGGCAACCCTGCCGCAAAATACTCTGCCCGTTTCATTTCGAGAACAATTCTTTCGTCAGTGTATCTCTGATCACGTCGTTACCTTTCACTCATTTCGCTGCAATTTCGTGTCGCGTATATCTTATATATTTCGTATATTCTGTTCAACATAATTTTCTATAATTATTATCTCGCATTATATCATTATTGACATTAATTTGTATCATTAACTGCTATTAGAAGAATAGCAATTTTGTGTCGGGTAAATTTAACAAAATAAAGAGTAAGAACAGTTACTGTTATTTTCCTACCAAAAAATAACACTGATATAAATTATGGCAACGCCGCCATAGTTTAAAAATTAAGAGGAGAAAAGAAGTACAAAAGATAAAGAGAACCCCCCCCCCCACAACTATTTTCTTATATTTTGATAACAGTATTGAATATTAGACGGTAGCAAGGATGATCAAATTTTAGCATCCATTTTCCAGTTGAGGTTTCTCTTTAACGCTTTGGTTTTAAACCTTCATTCTTCAGTTTTCATTTGACAACTTCATTTCTTAATTTTGGCTTTCGCACAAAAGTATTATGGACAATCTGTACCAATATATACTATTAGTGTTACTATTATTATTACTATTACCATCTTGTAAATGTTTTAGTTGTTATCGATCTTTACAAATGAAATAAAATAAGGTTTTTACAAAACCCATCTTTAGGATTCGTAATACTTTAAATAAATTTAAATAAGAAAATCCATACGAAAGTACTCCCACAATAATTATTCAGAAATAGACTGCGATACCCCAAGTCAATATATGAGGTCTCTTTGTGTTTTCTCTACAAAAATATGTAAGAAGAAACAGAGATACTTAGTTTATCTCGCATACAGTGACAAACGTAAAAGAAAGTTGGTAACACTTACTGTGATGTGTAATAATACATTTTGCATCCTTTTGGTTTCCAGCAACGCCTCCTGCAATTGGTAAAAATATGGAATCGATCACACTACCAATATTACACTGGTATGATTAATTATTATAGTAACTAGTCTAGTACATTACCCGTCGCTTCGCTGACGGTTAGCTAAAGACCCGCCCTACGTGCGGGTAGTAAAAATATCCAAGTAGAGGGCCGGAATATTTTTTGTAGTTCGAAGGCTGTTATTAGCTGTTATTAGCTAGGTTAATTGAATGGTTAGGTTAGGTTAGGTTAGGTTGGTTAGGTTAGGTTAGGTTGGTTGGTTAGGTTGAGTCATGATATTTTCGTTAAAGCTTAACCTAACCTAACCTAACCAATCGTCAATCGTCAAGGGCGTACAGTTGACCTAACGGGCATTCAACACCCAGGTGCACAACCTCGGACCTAATCATATGTGTGTGAAGTTTTATGTTTGTAACTGCTTTCATTTTGGAGCTATGGCTGGAACAGACACACACACACACACACACACACACACACGCACGCACATACGCTGAAACACACGCACGCACACAAGCTGAAACACACCCACGCACGCACGCACACACGCTGAAAGTGTGACGGACGGACGGACGGACAGACAGACGGACAGCTCTCTTTTATATTATAGTAGAGATTAATATTACTAATATTGGTAAAACTCAATTGGTAACGAATAATTTTCCCCATCTCTTCTTCGATATGAAGAGGAAAATGCAGACATAGAGATTATTACAAGATTCCAAATTCTTCGCGAAGATAAGTCTGGAAAGAATGAAAACGTTGGAGGTATTTCGTGATTATACTCGTATTATTAAATAATTTCCTACTTCCCTTTCATTTCCGAAAGATAAACAAAAAATATTTGATACGTGTTTATCCAATAACATTTTGGTTATATACAAAATTAATTTTTTGTTATGTGGCATTATTCATTAGTAGGCCTACTTTATTTTCCCAATGGACCATGGACCAGCCAGATTTGTTTATGAATTTATAATAACAGATAAAGCAAGAACGTGATAAGAATTTCCCTACGATTCGAATTATTGTTAAATAGTAAATAACTAGCAGAAGCCCGTGGTAAAATTACCACGCTTAAACAATCAAAAGGGGCAATTTTACTTTTTTTTTATATTTCCTGGAATGAGCACATGCACAAACAAACAATATCCGATTTCAGCTTTATATATTATATATATATATAGATATATTATAATTTTTCCGTAGGTTTCGATTAATTTCGAGTAACTTTTACCTAATCATTTTTTCTCTCGAGGAGCCATTTCCGTGTTTTAGGGTGGGACAGACAGACAGACAACATTAGCTTATTATATACAGTATATAGATAAAAATTCAAATTTTGTCTGATTGAAAAAATTATAATTTTCCCGTCGGTTTCGATTAATTTTAAGCAACTTTTACTTAATGAATTTTTCTCTCCAAACCACTTCCTTCTCCAAATCTGTCCCTGTGGCGTCAGACAGACAGACAGCATTAGCATATAGGTATATGAAATCTACTAATTGTATCTGTCGGAAAGGTTTCACTGATGTCTTTGGTAAATTGGTCCCTGGATATTATCCGCCTTGTCACATTACAGTATTACAGTTCATTACAGTGTCACTTAGGGAAAAATACACTTAAAAGGTTATATAAACTTACGGAGCATCTTTGGCTGTGCAAAATCTTCCTTCTGCAAATTCACCATCGGTGAGTATTGCATCGCACTGGTCTCCCTGAGTGAAATTTCTAGGAGAAAGAGATGCCACGTCGGAGACAGTGAAAACTGAAGCGGTAGGATCTTTTTTGAGAAAGCCTATTTCTTGTAGGGATATATTAATTTTAGTTAATGTTGGGCTGTGAAGGACAGTTTCATAAGTTTATATACAAAGCCTATCTATCAATTCTGAATGGAGATATAAGCTTTATCGTACCCTGAAGTAGCACGTGCATGGATTATTTACCAAGGAAGCTCTATACAATTTAAAATTCAGGCACGAAAGAACCAATGCCATACAGTGATCGTCAATGAAGGGCCAGATAAATATCTCCGACATCAGTGGCAACTTCAGTAAGACAAACTTAGTTTCTGTACATTCATAGTTTTAAATACTTTACGTCAAAATTCCTATAAAGATTAAATCTTTTTAAAAAATGGTTAATTTGCTGAATTTCTGCTGGATATTATAATGAAAATCAGGGAAAATTGTTAAAATCTATGTAACGTGGAACAGTTCACAAATACGCTAGGGAGTTTTTCTTAAGACCTACACAGTACACTGCAGTGAAACATAATTTGTGTTTCACTATCACTCTCCCGCAAGTGATGATTTAACACTGAACTATGTAGAGAACTAAATTCAGCTTGTTTTTTTCTGTTTAAGGTGCTTCAACCCTGCTGGATTATTGACACCATTTTTTTTTGGTCTCCCCGAAGGGAGGTTGCAAAATTAAAGTAACTGTTCAATTTATTTATTCATTTATTCAGCGTTTCTCTTTTTCTTAGTGTGAAAACATAATGACTTTACTGACGTGAAAACTTAAATAGTAAATTTGGTATGTTTTCGATGATAAAAAATATTTAAAATTTTCAAATTTTCCTTAAAAGTAGTGTTGGACAAACCTTTGCTTGCTGGCCAAAAATTTCTCACAATAACTTTTTAAATTTCCAGTTCCAGCAATCAAAAATTAATTTAATTAAATTTAATTAATTTAATTAAATCTTATAGGCCCTATCATCAAAGAAAACGAGAGAACCCTGATCTTCCATAGAATTTAGTAAATACAATAGACCCTCGCTTTACATGGTCTCACATCACACGGTTTCGTTTTAACACGGAAATTTTTAACAAAATTCTATACAACACGGTAAAATTCGATAAAACACAGTTCGCGCCGAAAGAAATTTCCGCAGCCGGGACGAAAGCGCACCTCCCAGTATGTATGTTTTGCCCATAATGCTTTGTTACCTCGTGTCCATCGTGGCTTCCCTTCGTCATCTATCGAAGAAAAGTTGAAAGATGAGATGGTGGAGGAAACTGAACACCAAGGCACATCTCGTTCCGGGGATATACAAATTTGACGATGTCGACGATGACTTGGAACAACTTGAAACGTAAGTACACTTTCCCCATAAGAAGTTAAGTTCATTTAACGAGGTTTCTCATAAGGCAGGGTTCTCTCAGAACCTAACCTCCGCGTAAAGTGAGGGTCTACTGCATACTATTTAACATGACGATTTGGTAGTACTTATACTTGTGAACAATCATTCTCGGCGGTGAAACTCATCAAAATCAACACCAATGACAGCTAATGGTCGCAATTTGTCCATTGTTTTGCAGTTAAAGCAACTAATCACAAACATTGCACTAAATCAGATAAGATTCTTGCAATCTAGCACCTATATACAAAATATACAAACGTATGTTCCTTTTTATACTTCAGAATTTAATTATTTCTGCCATAAATACTTGGCCCCTGATTTTGCTTCAGATGTCGAGAGTAATCCGTGATAAAAAGGGTTGCTTCACTGCTTTAATTTGTGTAAACATTTGTGTAAAATGCTGTTTTTCCCCTAAACAAAACTTCTAATTTACATTTCCTTAAATTCCGTTTTACTCTAAAGAAAATTAATTTTTTTTAAATTAAATGATTTTAATTTTATTCTATCACAAACTCATCAAGTTAAAAGTTTTTGTATATTCTTTGCGACAAATTACAAACGTATGAAAGTAAATTACCTGAGCCTATAATCTGTTTGTGTAGTAGTTCAGATGATCGATATACAGCGAAAGGAAGAATGCGATCGTGACAAACAGCAGAAGAATGAGAAAACCATTTCTGTTTTCGACTGAAAATATTCTTCAAAGGCTTTTTAATATCGCCAAGCACAAATTTTAATATTGTAAACCTTTTATGTTTGCTGGACATTGTACTAGATTTATTTTTTTCTGTATATTAATGAAAGCAAATCACTTTGCTACGAGGAATTTTGTTGCCAAAAAATCTTAAACCTAAGAAATCGGGACTTTAGAACATAAACTCCTTCACACGATTTATATACAAAACTATTTTACTCTTCCATTCTCTTGGATAGTTTCAAAAATGAACAAAACCCTCTGTAATGAAATATAACTAGCGCAGTTCAAATCAGTGTTTACACATTATTTCTAATCAAACATGGAACCTGAACCGCTACCAAAATCACTACTCACTTACAAATGAATGATAATGTTTAAAGTTCATTGATTGTTCACTGAACATTTTACTGCCTTGACCGTCAATCGGGCAACTGTACAGTTCAAGAAAAATCAAACATATCTTGGACACCCAAGAAATTCAGAAGGTAATATTTCATGCTATGAAAATGTCATTTGGAAAAGATCATCAATACACTGCAGCAAACGTTTCAGAATGAATCCAAGGATCAACAAGAACCACAAGAGGTTATTTTCATCGTTTATCAAGATGTTCTCTTCTGGTCACCATGACGTATTAAAAACAGATATCAGTAAGCAAACGGGATGTTGACTCATCCATCGGATTTTGGGGTATTGTAGAACTTATAACATCGCTAGGCTATGATCCGTAGCATCGTTTACTTATAAACAATGTGAAGACGCTGAAGTTGGGGTTTGGGGTTTGGGGGTTGGGGGTTGAGCTCTGTACTAGTTTATGGCCGTCTTGACTGACTATTATTACTATTATTTATTAACATCACAAATATAATTATATAACCCATATACAGAGGTGGATAAAGTACTTTCATTTGTTACTTAAGTTAAAGTACAAGTAATCTTTAAAAAATGTACTCAAGTTAAAGTAAAAGTACACGTTATCAAAAGTACTTAAGTTGAAGTACAAAAGTAAGTGTTTTATAATGTACTTAAGTACTGAAAAGTAAGAAGTACTTTTTCAAAAATTATATAAAATACACTGCAAATATATAATAATATAAAATAAACATCATTATGGCAAACAGACTTCTTTAGGATACAGAATTAGGATTTTATAAGTAGGAATTATTATATTAAGAACTATAATTATTTATCTAATAATTTATTATAATAAGTATGCATTATGTACAAGATTTCTTATTGAGTTTCAGCAACAGCTGATGTTCAAAGTTTTTGCAATCTATCCTGGCTCTTTCTAGACTAGAAATTAGTCCAGCAAACTGAACAGTCGTTCACAGGCTGCAGATGCAGCAAGTGGCGTATTTAGCAGTATGGATATGTCCATAAGTGATGGAAATGACTTCAACATATCCATACGGGTGTTAATTCCCCCTCTCAGTACCTGACACTGAGAGGGAAAAGAAACATGACATATGTTTGGGTACACTACAAGAGGGTAAGAGGGGTTGATAAGTGGAATACAAGTAATGAGCTCTATATAAAAGGGCCTGTACAGAGTTTACTTTATAAATGAAAGGGCAAAAGTTTAAAAAAAAAACAGGTTTCAAGACCAAAAAATTTATTTTTACTGAAAAATGGAGGTATAGACATAACGCTAACTTTTCAAGAATGTTATCCAAAACAAGTAGCTTATTATCACTAGTAGTATAGTGGCAAAATGCCAGAGTGCAAGTTGCAATTGCAATATTACGTAATGTTGCGAGTGCCAACCTCACCCCCTTTGTTGCAAAAGTACCACCCCCCACTGCCAACCCCACCCCCCTTGTTCAAAACTTCTTTGGAGGAGAAGGTGGGAATGCTTCACCCCCCCAAAGGGGCATACCTAACCTAAGGGGCCTCTTTGGGGGAGAAGGGACGCCTCACCCCCCAAAGGGGTAGAAAGAGACAGCAAGAGAGGAAGGAAGAGGAGGGTCCTTGTTCGGCTTTATTGCCGAGCTCATATGGGGTTCTTCAGCCACCCGCCGCTACTTATAGGCCCCTAATCAGCCAGTGCCTCGGGCATCATCAGCCAGTGCCTTAGGCTGTCATCGTCTCAGACCATCAACAGCCAAGTGACACAGTGCGCTAAAAGGAACCGGGCACGCACCCCGTCTGGACTCGGACCGGATGCTGGGCGCCCTGCACCTCACCCAAGCGCCAGTGCCTCCGGGGTGAACCATATAATAATTACCCAGTTGGCTTAGAAGACGGATTTGGCAAATAACAGTTAATTATTTATTCTGAAAACCAAACAAATTATATAATTGTGTACAAGGAGCAAATAAAACGCCGTTACATCACTCTGTTTATGAGTTAATGGATATACAACGTAGCACATATATATGACCAATTAATAGATTTGAAGTTATATAATCATTGAAAACGGGGTATTAAAGAGAACTAATTAATTTAAAAGAAATTGCGCTAAAAGGAACCGGGCACGCACCCCGTCTGGACTCGGACCGTTTGCTGGGCGCCCTGCACCTCAGCCACAAAACGGGGCATTAAAGAGAACTAATTATTTTAAAAGAAATTGCGCTAAAAGGAACCGGGCACGCACCCCGTCTGGACTGACTCGGACCGGTTGCTGGGCGCCCTGCACCTCATCCAAGCGCCAGTGCCTCCTGGGTGAACCATATAATAATTACCCAGTTGGCTTAGAAGACCGATTTGGCAAATAACAGTTAATTATTTATTCTGAAAACCAAACAAATTATATAATTGTGTACAAGGGGCAAATAAAGAGCCGTTACATCATTCTGTTTATGAGTTAATGGATATACAACGTAGCACATATATATGACCAATTAACAGATTTGAAATTATATAATCATTCAAAACGGGGCATTAAAGAGAACTAATCATTTTAAAAGAAATACACTCGAGCTGAATTAGATAAAACACCGTTGCTTCAATACGAAACAATTCGTGCGGTAATACAATAGACCAGTGGTCCCCACCCCGTGAAATAATAATAATAATTATTATTATTATTATCATTATCACCACTACCAATATATATATATATATATAACATCCAATTCTGAACAACTCCATAATTTATAACATCATTCTGTTTTTAAAGGGACGTTTAAACCTGTAACTTATATTTTTGTTAACTCTTATATATATATATATATATATAACACATTTCAATTTTGTAAATGTACAGGTAAAGACGCGTTTTATGTCGTATCTTTCGGTTTCGGTATACGGCCAGGAAGGTAATATTATATTTGTGGCACATCTACAGATTAAATTATCGCAATCCTTGAAGACAAAAGGTGAAGCAACCTTTCTCCGCTTAACAAAAGAATATTCCAGGTAAAAGGTTTCATTTTTACGCACAAACTTACAGTATATATAAGCAGGTGTCCCCAAGTAAGTATAAATTGTATTTAGGCCTAGAATATCTGTTTGCGAAACAATCCTGATATTCTATTAAATATTTTGGTATTTATATATACGCGATAATGGTGGACCACGTCGTTTATTAGCATTTGGCCGAAAAAGGTCTCTTGTACCAAGAGAGAAAAGTATTCTAAATTTAATTTATGACAGGCTGTCACAGGACAATACAAAAATCTGGAACCTTGTAAATATATTTCCTTTGCAAAGCATGGTCTTCACGAAGAAATAGGCAAAAAGACTTGATACGTCCTAAATTTTATTTTTGCGCTGAAATGGGACACAATGGGATCATATATATATATATATATATATATATATATATATAATATATACGGTCAAACAATACACACACACACACATATATATATATATATATATATATATATATATATATTGGCTTTTATCCACCCGTACAGCTTTAACTCATTTTTTCCGAAAAATGTAATTGTTTTGTAATACTTGTAGAAAAACCTTTCCAAAATATACATGTCTTTCCTATTGTTAAAGGAGCATAAGACATTGTTCGCCCGGCACGGTCACAGACCCACATTTCGCTGAAAAATAATGTTGTATTGTCTGCGAAATAGACAAAGGGAAACGGATTCTTGCAAGTGATTAAATCTAAAATAATAATAATTTGGCAAACTTCAGGAAAACGAGAATGGACAGGAATCATCAACGAGTGGGACCAGAAGCCCCACCCAGATTTGCCGGGGAGTAGCCAATCACAGTACGGAATACGCGTTTCATCTGGTTCCAAGCAAGTCTATAGCTAAACTCCTCCCCCACCTTTCGTGGAGCCCCAATCAACGTTCTTGAAAAGGGGCGTTGCTCTCAGATTGGCCAAAAAATGCAGGTCTAAGTACTAGTCCCTCCTAAATCCCGCAGCAGTCCAATAGGACGGTAAGATTACCGCTTGTGGGTTGGTCACATATATCCCTTATAAAATGGGGCACTTCGCCGCTTAGAGTAAGTTTTTCGTGCAACTTGCTGCAACACGCGATCCAATGGATCAACTCTACGTTCCCCCTGAATTGATTGTTGATGGAGACCGTTACAGTCATGCAGCGCTGTATCTTTTCAGTGTTGCAGATCGGGGAGCTCTCCTCCCATCGCAGAATGTTATGGAGATTTGCGGCGATATGCAAGAACCATTCGTTGAAGACGCCATTGAAATGTGAGTAATTTGTAATGTCTGTGCCCCATATATTCAGTATATATATATATATCAGCTCTCGGCAGTTTTAAATTGTATAGAATTTTAAGCCTAACTTTGTTCATTGTATGTTTCTTGTCAAATTAAAGATGAAATTTTCCCTCGCAATAATTGAGATTATTTTCATTTATTCTCTAACTCCGTCATTATATCTGTTTACACTTCTAATTTGCTGTTAACCTAGCCTAGCTTTATTTTAATTTAAAAAACTGTGATATTGCGAAGTGAAGCAAAGCCCCAATAGCGAAATATATACTCATCATAACCTAACCTAACCTAAACTAACATATCCTACAAGTTATAGGCAAATTGAAATAATCGCGTTTCCAAATTTAATTTTCATTCTCTGATATATATATATATATATATATATATATATTATATCTCGAACACTGATGAGATGTCATATTAAATGCTTTGAAATTAGATTGTATTGCTTCTCGTTTATAATTGCCAGTCTAATTTTCTTTTTGTTCTGAATTTTCTACAACGTAAATTAGTCACATTGATTTATCTGATTCTCGCTAATTGAATTTTTCTCGCTTATAATATAACCTGACATCCATCGTTGTTGTTTCCGCATATATATATATATATGGCTTGTTTATATTTCTTGTACAGTTAGGCTTTTAGAAATATTAAACTTTTAAGAAGTGCCTTCGTTTTGAAAATAATTTTCTTTTACCAAATTGCAATAAAAGTGCTTTGAAAAACGTGCTTATTCATGATCCCTATATATATACTGTATATATATATATATATATATATATATATATATATAAATATGGTAGCCAACACTTTTAACTGCATCCAATTCCATGACATTTATTTTAATTACAGGACCGCACGGAGCTAGACCATGTTATAAACACTTTCGACGAAAGGAGAATGAGTGCTTCGCCGACCAGTCTGCCCAGAGAAGCAGAGGACGTGGTGTTGGCGCAGGATAGCGAGCGTCAGGTTGTAGAGGAAATAATGTAAGTGTTTTGATGCTATATAGTATGTTTTTATATTTCTCTTGGAATTTAACAATTTGCAGTAAGGATGTTTTGAAAAACGTGCTTAATCATGACCCATATATATATATATATATATATATATATATATATTTACCGCCATACACAACACTTTTAGACGCATCCAATACTTTTAGCAGCGTCCAATTTCATGCATCTATTTTAATTACAGCACCGAGACGGAGCTAGACGATATTATAAACACTTTTGGGGAGAGGGTGATAAATGAAGTGGTATCCACACCGGCTAGCGAACCAGAAGTCGTGGTACTGGCACACAACCGTTCAACCGAGTGCACTGTCATCGAGGAGATTATATAAGTATTTTTTGAGGTTAAGAACAAAACACAATATATTTTCATTTTATTAAACAGTAGAAAAACATGTACAAAAAGGGGCAGTTCCCAATTCTTAATTGGTACAAATGTGTATATATAGGTTTACACAATATAGATCTTACACATTACAGGGGTTACTAACATATGGAAACTTTTTTTTTAGCTGTCTGCACACATATTTATCATTCATATTTGTGTCGCACAAATCGAATAATTTTTAAAAATTCATAAATCCCTTCCCACGCGACATGTGCATGAGAAACAAAATACAATACAAGCCACATGTTTCAGTATAAAGTCCTTGGAAACGATATGGATTCCAGATAATCTTAGGCACACGTAATCGCGCTATAAACTGTACAATTGTCGAGTTATGCCATGGTGGGAAACCGAGTGAATCGAAATAGTACATTCTTTCCTTAGTTTTAAAATAGATCGCAAACCAATGAATACCCTCACCCCCACAATGTCGGTGTTAATGATAGCCCCGTGCCAGTTTCCCGTGCTATGCATCTTCAATATTTCATTTTTCGCATACACACCGATAAATTTTGATCGCGCGAAACAGTCACTTTCCATCACTCTCTGGAGTGTATTTGCATCCATTTTAAAAATCTGTCTTTACGTTCCTAAATCTATCTACTTTTATTAGGGCCTTGTTTCTAGATACACGAGTGCACTTAAAGGCGTGTCTATAGCTTTAGCGAACTCCAATCTTACTGAGACTGTCCCAGTCTGCTGGGCGTTTAAATGCGTATTTACGCCAGCAGTTAAGTCAGGCGTAAGGTCGAACGAGTAAATATTAAACTGTTCCACAAATTCTTTCTGAGTTATCCCGAAACCGAGCTCATCACAAGCACCTGTATTATGCGCCAAACTGCTATAAGCTCTCGCGCAGAGCGGGAATACTCCAGTTGCTGAGTAATCCATATCCATTACCCCACCCAGGGCGATACCATTCACGAATAGAGTAATATTTTTAAGCCCAAAATTCTCGAATTTCAGGGCACTCTTTTTATAATTTCCATTTGTTGAGGCGTGGTCTTGCAGTCCAATTAAAATCCTTTTAGGCAGGACTCCAAGAGCAATGTTTTCTATCTGTTTCGATGCCAGGCCTGCCGGGATCGTGCACAATTTGATCTGTACCCTGTTAATTGGATATTTCACTGTGGCGTGTATGAGATCTTTCTCGATTTCTATTTGCTTCGAGGAGCTTAATTTCACGCGGCATATACACAAATACGTTTCCATGATGTGTATCACAACGGGTTTCGCTCCTTCTTCTTGATCAGCCCCCAGATTTATACAGATCTCAGGGTTCGTGCGGGTAAGCTTCAATTTCATATCTACTCCATTCATAAGCAGCTTCTCCTGGAAAGTAAAGTCTGTATGCAGGCGTCCAAAACATTCGTATATCTTTTTTTTAGAATTTTTAAATTTATCCTTTATACTACCCTCACCTTTAGTGTAGTAGTACCTCTCGGCGGATAAAAAGGTGTCATTCGCTTCTTTTGAAAAGTTGAGGACATTTTCCAGATGTGATAGTACCCCGTGCCTGCCGAGATGTTAGTCTGATTTAAATGACTGAATATAGAGTGCAGAAAGTTGGTTTCGGGGTATGCAACATAATTATCATCGCAATCCGTTTCGTCAGAATGAGCTATGCGAAGTTTAGTATACATGTGCATACATCTCGGATCAAAAAAGTAAGGGCCTGAGCTGGGTATCACGAATTCTATAGGGGCACTGGGTGAACTAATTGTGTTTAAAGGGTTAATTGTAATAAAGTCACTGTGCTCAATAGAAACTTGCGTTGGAGACATCTCAAAGAGGGATAGCTCCGATTTACGGCATTGTGAACTACACGGATGAATGAAACGTGCCATAGTGAGTCAGAAATAGTGCCACCTCCCTCGACGAGTATTAATCAATCTATGAATCGTGAGAGTAGCGTCCTCAGTTTATATCAGTTTAAAAAAATGATCGGCCATAGGTCTCATACGCTTTGAACACTTCTTTTTTGGTACCTTTTTACGTTTAATGCCACGTGATCCCTTCTTCCTAACAGCTCTCTTCTTCTTTACACCACATGATGGTAATCCCTTCTTCCTAGCAGTTCTCTTCTTTACACCACGTGTTGGCAGCCCCTTCTTCCTAACAGTTCTCTTCTTTCCACCACCACGCATTTTTCTCTTCGCGTCTTTGATGATTTCATCCTGCGTACGCCTTAAATGTTTTTTTAGAGCTTCTTTAGGCTTAGTTCCCGCGAACATGTCCTCTGCCGCGTTAAAACCTGTTTGTAACGCATTCCTTCCTAGGTACCTGGTCCCCCTCTTCAACAGTGGGACAGTGGTGCGTAGTATGGATGAAAAAATGGATCGAAGTCCACTACCACGCTGGTATCTCACCCCTCGGTATACCGTGGAAGGCTTTCTGGCCCTTATAACTCAGTGCGTCGAAAGTGTAGCTTCACTGTTAAGCTCCCGTCACCGAATGGGAAATTTTTGCCCTCAATCGTTCTTATAAAGATTGAGATATTAGTTATTAGGTTATGTCATATGTAATACTCAAGCTCCTTCCTCTATGGTTGGGAATGTGGGCCACGCGTAGCAGGCATGCCTGGGTATCCCCAACAAACTGGTGTTCCGCTATATTGCTGTAAATAGCACAGTGTGCTGGAGGCTGAGAACTTACATCCAGCTTCTCCATCCTCAAGTGATACATTAAACTGGATAAGTCATGCGGTGCCTCGTGAAAGGTGTCTCTTTGGATGGCTGTACGATAACGTCCCTCGGTTATAATTTTGAACACTCTTCCGTCTTTAAGATTTCTGTTAACTTTTGATTTTAGGACTAGAGTATGTGTATGGTTTCCTCTGTTTACGATTTCGTATAAGTCATTCGTAAGATTGAGTTTTTAAAACTTATGTTTAAGTCTCTCACAACATCCTCAGCCGAACCATAACGCCCTGGCCCTAGTGTCACTGTTGTACTGAAAAACTGTGCAGCCTTAGTCCGGGCGATACGTATAGTAGCATCCCGAGTTAACCCGGCTTTTTCACACCATCATTGTCTCTAAGAATGGTAAATACGAAATCTTTATAATCAATATTTAAAAAGAGGGTATCCAGCTGAAATTCACATATCCCCACCTTATACGAATCACGACCCAGTTCAATGGGCCCATGGAGTTCTGTTACAAAGTTGGCTAGTGTGTTGTTAGGGTATACAGACAGGGATGAGGAGGACGGGAGTGTGACGTAGAAATGGTTGGGTGTCATGCTGCTAATTAAGCTTCATTATTGCGTCAGCTCTTATATAGGTATTGAAGCTTTCTGGGTAACCTAGCCACTTCACCAGGTACATTTTTCTCTTTCCTGTACCTTTGCTTCCTAAAATTTTCTCAATTTTAAACACATTTTTCCCTAAATTAAATGCCACTTTCTGCAGTTCCTCGTATCTTGTAACGACCCTTCGCGAATTTATTTCCCGAACGTGACAGCCTTATATAGTCATTGATTTTGAAACGCTCAGAGGGTGGTGGTGGTGGTACTCCATCTCTTCTCGGGCGCTTGCCTCTTTCTAAAACATCGTATATTCGTTAGGCGTTGTACCGATCGTGTGATGGTATGAGCGGTTGTAGGATGAAGCCAATGAATCGAGAACATTTATATATCTGTACGTGTTTTTATGTGTAAAATATCGGTGCATGCGTTCCTTTATGGTACGTTGAACTCTTTCAGCTAAAGAAACCTTATGTATAGAATTGGTTGTGTAATAGCTGATATTAAACTCTGACAACATGTTCTGAAAAGCTCGCCCTAGAAATTCTTTTTCATATCCGTACAAAAATAGCTAGGAATCCTGTTTTCTTTCAACATCAGCGTTTTGGCTGCTTTAGCAACTGTTTCGGGCGATTTATTTTTCAGGAGAATTAGCTACAGGTATCTAGAGAATACATCTATTATAAATAGGATGTAGTGGTAGCCGTCGTTGTACAGTGAATATCTTTGCATGTCTGTTAAATCTGAATGCCAAATAGAGTCAATCGAAGCGGCTGTTGTCTTGGCTGTTTTAAACCTTTTTCTCACCGGTTTATAAAGTGTATAAGCATCCTGGGCACGCGAAAATCTCTCAACATCTTTTTCCCTTACATCATAAGTATCTCTGTACAATCTATTAACGCTACCATAGGATGCATGGCTCGAAATGTCATAATAGTGCTTACTTAATACGTTAGCCATTTGCGTATTTTAGAGGCACGTGGATAAGGTTGGCCGTCTACTCTCTTCTTTCTCCTCTTCAGAGACACTGCAGCTGATGGGGGCGAAGGTGTACTCAGTTGTAACACGTGCGATGCATGTTCCAAGTCTTTTAACCTATTCAGATTACCTATCAATGTTTTCGGTACATTTATTTGTTGTAGTCTTGCTTTAATATTTCGCCATCCTGCTGGTGAGGGCCTATCCCACTTTCTCACCAGATCATGGACAATATCAACGATATTGGACCCTTGTACCCTTGTTCCATCAACAATGACCTCGCCTGTGTCGGTCCACTGTATGATGGGGTCCTCACTCAATAGATTATAAAGACTTAACCCTTTATTCCTCAAGGTATGGGGTAGGCTGTTTTTTAGCACATGTTCGATGTGCTGTGTTCCGCTACTCTTTGGTTGTTCAGGCCCTGTGTCGCTATGCTCTGCGCTACTCGAGCTGTGCTTCACGGCGAGCTCTGTAGGATGCTTATAATCTTCGTACTCACGAAGAAATTTCTGCAAAGCCTCTTGATACAAGATCCTTTTCTCATCAGGTGCCTTTTCACTGTTTAATAGGTCTAGCAACTCACTTTCCATTCTTTTAAGTCTACTTTTACGGGGCTCTAGAACCGCATCTGGACTCCTTTGTAATGAAGCATACACCTCGTGCGGGATCACAACCACCTTCTTCATTATATTAATCTAGTCAGTAAAGGCCCCAAAATTGAAAATAAGATGGGGAGGAACGAACCGCCTCTCTGTAAAATAATACGCTTTTTCTTACCCACAGTCTGACTTTTATGGGCGAGCGTCTGTATTATGTTCTTGTAACGACGTAAGCGAGCCTTCCGACAGGATTTCATTGGAACATTACATTTTATAACATTAAGGCAGATTTCAGGGATGCACTTTAAAAAGTCAAGAGTCGATATTTTTAATAAACATTCGCTGAAATGCTCAAGGCAATCCTTGATAGATTTTTATTAATTCGCGGTATTTCTTTAGTCTATTTGTCATTCTGAAATACATGGTTTCAGGCTCGTTTGGAAATATATTCGTTCTTAGAAGCACCCTAAACCTTCAAAAACTCCTTACGCTGATTCGGGAACATTTGACTGGCTAATACCCCAATTTGTGACACATCTCTACGCTGCGCGAATAAGACTAGATATTGCGTATTTAGCGACACATCGCGCATGTATCTATTTTTGAGAAATAGATTCTAATTGATGAAGAACACGCTTATTTTAAGGCGGTGGGAGAATACTGTAAATGTCTCGGTAAACGTTTTATCCATCTCCAACATGAGGTCGTCAATTACGATGACTGTATGTTCATTTCCCTTTAACGAATTAACGTCATAGACCCCCTTGTGGAACAAAACAGCATCTTGGTACTCGTTGAACACTGATTGGTATGTCTAGTAGCACCATATAACTTTATGCACAAATTTTGAGAACATTTCACCCTTTTCTTTAATGATATTAAGCATAAACACCGTTTTACCACAACCTGTCGGGCCAGATATAATACATGTGGATGGGCTCGTGAATCTGAATTTTTCTACAGATTCCATTTCTAACACGTCACACTCCTAAGTTAAGGTGGTGGGAGAATACTGTAAATGTCTCGGCAAACGTTTTATCCATCTCCAACATGAGGTCGTCAATTACGATGACTGTATGTTCATTTCCCTTTAACGAATTAACGTCATAGACCCCCTTGTGGAACAAAACAGCATCTTGGTACTCGTTGAACACTGATTGGTATGTCGAATAGCACCATATAACTTTATGCACAAATTTTGAGAACATTTCCCCTTTTCTTTAATGATATTAAGCATAAACACCGTTTTACCACAACCTGTCGGGCCAGATATAATACATGTGGATGGGCTCGTGAATCTGAATTTTTCTACAGATTCCATTTCTAACACGTCACACCCCTAAGTGGGTCATTTACAGAATATTACAAATAGCGAGTTCTGCTCCTTATATTTTGTTTTCTTCTTCCACAGAACCGTGAATGACGACGATGTACAGCCCCCTCATCGATATCACGGATGAACCCGTTGACCATGCATCTACAATGCCCATACCCCCGATGAATCCTCACCAACACCTGTTGCACGTTCAAAGCGGAGACATGATGAAGAGGCCTCCACGTCAGGTATAAATCGCGCCAGGAACGCGCCGGTTGTTAGACCACCAGTAGTAGAGCCCCAACCCTCAACGTCTTACGCAACCATCCCCACACCAGCTTCTTCAGCCAATATACCCCTTGTTCATCCTCCACAGTTGCCCCCGTTCTGTTGAGTCTGCAATAATAGACCCCCAACCCTCAACGTCTTACGCAACCAACCTCACATCAGCCAATATAGACCCTTATTCATCCTCCACAACTGCGCCCCGTTCTGTTGAGGATGGTGTAACGTTTGAGTTGGTGCGCACCGCAACCCCTACCCCAGCCTTGACTAGAAATCGGTATATCGTCAGGGTTGACCCTAAATCCATGTATAGCAACGGTATTGAACACGGACTACGTCGCGTTGTACAGCGTATTGTAGAGTTTGCCCTTCAGAACCGCGACGAGCGTGAAGTCAGAACGAGTCTGTCTTTCGGATTCGGCTCAGATGATAACGATATAGATGACTTTTGGATAGTAGTACCATTCAGACGTTTGGCGACTGAAGATGTAGAGTATATATTAGGTCGAATAATGCAAGCCTCCCAAAGTAGTATAGCTTTTAATATGGACAACGTCACGGTAAATATTGATCGTGTATACCGTGTTGAGGGCCATAGCGCAACACCCTACACTCTTAACTTCAATTCTCAGGCTATTTACAGACGGCATATAAACGTCGATCGTGGTTGCGGCTTTATAGCAGTAGTCTTGGCTCGCATGTTTACTGTACAAAATACGAAATCCGAGCAAATTTGGTTGCCCTACGGTCGTGGAGCGTGCCCGTAAACTAGCTGTAGACCGTGAACTTGAATTTGATTGTAATATGGGTCCTGAAGAGCTGAGAAGGGTAGAACAGAAAATGAATGCCCGTATAGTGGTATTTGGACTGGATGATCGTCGTAGGACTGTGTATGTTTTTAAAAGCTGTGTGAGAGCTCGTACAAGGCCCCTACTTATTTTAGGACTGTCAGGTACAATATATCTCCCCATCCGTAATATAAGGTGCCTTTACGCGAGTTATGATAAAAGTCGAAAATATGGACGACATCATGATTTGTGTAAGGGGTGTCTCGAGTTTGCGGATGATATAGTGAAACATTGTAAAGAATATCACATGGTATGTGAGCAGTGTAAAAGCCCCAAATGTGAAAGCCGTGTAGTTGATGCTGAGAAGAGGGACTGTAATGTGTGTAGACGCACATTTTTCAATAATAGCTGTTTTGAGCTCCATAAATCAATTGGTACGTGCAGGAAAATGAGAATCTGTGAATGTGGCATGTTTCACACCTTGAATGGTAGCGGGGAGTTCAAGCACAAATGTGACGAAATTCACTGTCCTACATGCCAGGAGGTATATAAGGCGGATGGAGTAAAGCATGTATGTTATATGAAAGATGCCAAGCCTAAAAACAAACCTTGTATAACTGTATACTACGATATAGAAACATACACGAACGCTGAAACCAAAGAGGTAATTCCACATTTACTCGTGAGCCAAACTATCTGTGATGAGTGTATGGTATCGAGTGTGTCGAGTGTGATGAGTGCCCCAAATGTGGTAAACGGACAAACGTTTTTAAAACAAATGTCCACGATAGTCCTGTGAAACTATTTGTGTCCTATATTGTCAAGTTAGCCGACAAGTTAAAAAAATGACTGTGTATATTCTTGCCCATAACGGGGCAAAATTTGAGACAGTTCCTTTATAAGGAGTTGCTTGAGCACGAGTCCTCTGAGATATTTACAGGTGATCCATTGAAAAGAGGCAACAAATTAATACAGATGTAAATAAGAGGTAATGTACAATTTAAAGACACTTTATTACTCACACCTTGTAAATTAGCAAAGCTATCCAAGGTGATGGGGGTAGCAGCTGAAGTTTCAAAAGGATACTTCCCTTACACATTCCTCACTAGCGAAACTTTAAATTACGTAGGCCTACCTCCACCCAAACATTACTTTAACTATGATTGTATGAGTACAGCTGAACGTGAAGACTTTGATCGATACTACAGCAGTTTTAATGAACGTAATCCTTATAATATAGCTGATGAATGTGAGCGTTATTGCGTGAATGATGTACGTGTGCTTAGAGTATGTTTCCAGGCCTTTAGAAGGATGTACATAGGCCGTTTCAAATGCGATCCGCTGCAAGTCGCAACCACCATCGCGTCATTATATTTTACGGTGTTCAAGAATAACTTCATGCCTAAAGATTCCTTAGCCATTATTCACAGAAACAATCCCCGCAGTTATGGCCACAAGGCTATTTACTGGCTCATACACCTACAACAACAGACAGGTGTATACATAAAGCACGCCCGCAACACGGGTGAAGTACCCATTAAGATTAATGGTCGTGTTTTTTGGGTTGATGGGCTAAGTGAAAACCGTGTCACTGGTGTGAAGACTGTGTACTCCTTTAACGGTTGCTGGTGGCATGGATGCCCCCGTCCTGAGTGTGGAATCGTGGGAGATATCCACGGTAGATCTCCTGCCGACTGTCTTGCGTGGACGCGCACCCGCGATCAACTTATAGCTCCCAGTTCACTCACAAAGTCTTGTGGGAGCATGAATATGATGCACGGATGGAGACAGATGGGGCGTACCGTGAGGAAATAAACACGATCAAGCGTTCAATGGTACTGGATCCTCTCAAATGCGGTGATAGCTTGTTCGGTGGGCGTACAAATCCCTTCAAGCTATACTTTCCACCTACGGAGGGTGTGAAGCTTCACTACTACGATTTCTGTTCTTTATACCCATACGTGATGAAGAACAACCCGTACCCCGTGGGCGCTCCTGAGAAACTGGTGGGGCCTAGCCTACCCTCGCCGAGTTTTCAAGAAATTTGAATGATCGCTACTTTGGGCTCTCTTTCGTAGACGTGCTCCCCCTAACGATTTATGGATGCCGATCTTACCCGTCGTCATCGATCACAAGCTCATGTTTCCACTGCGTGAAGTGTGCAGAAGAGAATAATGGTGATTGTGACCATACACCCAACCAGCGTAAGATCAGAGGTGTATACACAAGTCCTGAGCTGGCCCTAGCCGTACGCCATGGGTATAGAATAATGAAGATACATGATGTGTGGAGGTTTCAGAAGCTACCCAATTTTTTCACACCGTATATAAACACATTTTTGAAGGATAAGGTTGAGGCATCAGGATATCCTCGAGGGGTTGAATCCGAAGACGAAAAAACGTCTTATATTTAGCGTTACCGCGACCACGAAGGTATACAACTTGATCGTACCCAAATTGTAAAGAATCCTGACAAGCGCTTTAGTGCAAAATTGTCTAAACAGTCTTTGGGGAAAATTTGCACAGAATACTGGTAAAGGGAACGTTCATTTGGCGAAAAGTTATAGTGAAGTCTGGGATTACGCCAACGCACCTGATAAAGAGGTCATGGAGATTGTGAATGTAGGTAATACTTACATAATAAAGTACAACAACACTGAATTGGCCACAGATACCTCACGGGTTACAAACATCCCTGTAGCCAGCTTCACAACAGCCTATGCCCGCATCAAACTTTGGGGTCTATTACATTCTCTTGGGCGGAGTGTATTGTACGCCGATACAGATAGCGTGATATTCACAGCGAGGAGTGGTGAATACATGCCTGCTATTGGGGAGTTCCTCGGTGAGTTAACTGACGAGATCAAGGATGAGTATGGGGACAACGCATACGCCGACTCGTTTGTGTCAACGGGTCCAAAGACCTATGGGGTACGGGTCAGGATAGGGAATGAAACGAAGTATATCGTGAAGGCTAAGGGCATCACGCTTAACCAAGCGAATCGGGGGGTCGTCAACTTTGATTCGCTGAAGGAGTTAGTGTGCTTGGATGATGAGGGTGATCGACCGCCCCAACTGACTGTAGGCACCCACAATTTTCGGGCGCAGAAGCTGGGGGGCGTGAAGGAACTTAGGGGTACAAAGGTGTGCCGTAACACCTATAGGAAACGTTACCAAGTGCCTGGTACCTATGACACCGTGCCCTTTGGATACCATAATCTTTGATATGCCTATTGCTAACTTATCTATTACACGTATTTGTAAATATGTACATCCTGATTATTTCGTTTATTAAATAAATCGTGTTTCAACTTGCGTTTCACTTTGCGTGTGTGCATGTACAGTAAAAGTTAAGCCGCTCCCACTGTAAGACCGGCGACGTGAATCACGCCGCAACCTGAACAGACCTCTACCCTTCCGTACTCAGTTGACCTCTGTATACCCTTGCGCTCAGACGTGTATTCTCTCGCATAGAAGAAAATGGCCACCTTTAATATCGCGTGTTCAACATTTATGAAGTGGTATTCAGCAAAGTGCGTAGATGTAGTGGATACTGAAAAACTTCCTATACCCGCCTCCTTTGCATCTTTTAAGGCTGCATTGAATCGTGCGAAGAGCCAAGCTATTCAAATACTCTACGGATATTCTGGCGAGGGGATTGTAGGATTTGGCAGTACAGACGATGTACTGAAGTATATTATAGAACTAAGCTTTATAAAGGCTCACGTGCACCGCGTGGTAGAAGAAACAACACGATCAGAAGATAAACAACAGTTATGGGTAGTGAGTCTTGTGGATGAGTGGTGTGATAAACGGTATTATATCATGCTACACCATGTCGATTACTCATACCCTACGACTGAAAATGTGAATCTCGTCATCATGGACAATCTTAAGTATTTTTACCACTACATTAATATATATCATGATGAGGTTTGTAGTGAGGTTGTAGCTAAAGGGCTATGTGAGTTTTTAACAGATTTTAGAGATGAGTATCGCCTGTTAATTAAAAAGGATAAATATGAACATATTTTTCTCTCTAACAGCACCCCGCAATGTGAAGATGTTTAGGAGAGATAAAACATTATAAAATGTGTTTAGTTCGTGAAATACCCTGAAAATGTCTGGTGCGTATTCGGGAAGTGGAGTGATAAAACATTAAAACCGAAATTAATTCTTGTACCGGAAAATTTCTCAAGACACCTGCCCAATATAATGGGATACAACAATTCATGTTGGATCAACGCCGCACACGTTTCATTAGATTATGGTGCGACTCACTCCTCACGGATCATACGAGTTCGAACAAACCCATTCACGTTTCATCAGGGTGAATCACCCGCCCGTCGACCCGATCCTGCCTGCCTGCCTGCCTCCTGTGGCTCATAGTCTTCTCAGAGCTTGCGCCGAGTGGACGTGTCATCTCCAACTGTGTGAATACGATGGAACTCCCTTTGAGAAGCATTCTCAACGCCTCGTACGACGTCTCCGTGACGAAGTCGTTGCGTGTGTTCAGGTGGGAAACCGGCACCATTAACTGTGTGCTTGAAACGAACTGTAGGCGTGCGAGCAAACGCAACGTTATTTATTTAAATCTTGAGGAGATGCATAAAGTCTTCGTGGTGGTTGAGAGGTGGGCTGAGGACCGTTATAAAATACCAGCTGACGTAAGTATAATAAGAGAGGTGATTAGTGACGCCTCCTCATATACTATTGTTTGTACATTGAGTGTAAATAACAATCAACCATGTATTGATATACGACTGATGTGGAAGAACACAGCTGATAATGACGTTCTTGTTCCTACACGAAACCGATTCATCCTCGACAGAATGTCTGAGATCGTCGGATTCCGTAAGCTGAAGCCTATATTAGATGCACGTATTACAGACATGGTTTATTTTGACACGGTACTTGAATACGCTTACATCGCTCTGCTCGACGGATATGTTGAATGTAGAAATGAGCAGAGGGAGAACGGACTAGCTCTGGAAGCATATTTAAAAGGCTTAGATTCTTCGAAATATCCTGAGCTTTGGTACAAAACGCTTGAGAGGTACAGGGCTGAGCTCGCCTACACTGTTCACCCTGAAGAACTGTACCTCTATATAGTGGATAGGTGTCGTAATGATTTGGTAGAATATTTCAATTGCCGCTATGCATTGTGAAGAAGAGTTCACAATTGAAAAGTTCTGGGCGTTAAGAAAAAATCCCCGATTGTAACGGCCCACGATGACGTTTTTGTGCGTGCTTTTGAATGTGTTCTAGCTGCGCTTAAAGACAATTTGCCTGCCGAGTGTAAAGTGAGTACAAAAATAGTATTGAACGATATGAAAGCCATTTATATCGAGTATAAACCGCCGTATCAGTTAAACGGTGAGGTGATGCTTGGCCGGTTTTACCACATCGTGCAGAGTAATGGCGATGTGGATATAGCATCAATCACCATTGAATTTAACGTTTTGCACCGTAGGCCGTAAAGAGATATATATATATATATATATATATTTCTGTAATAATGTGCTTACACGCTTTGTATATATTTTCCTGTACTAATATTTGATATTACAACTATATTTTTCCTGTACTAATATTTGATAATATAACTATATTTTTCCTGTACTAATATTTGATAATGTAACTTTTGATAATATAACTATATACTTTTATAATATTTTGCTAATACTGTGCTTTGTATGATTACTAGGGTGGTTCACAAGCATAGGGAAAATTTAGCATCTGAGATTTCACTTTTGGTTCATTGTTGCTTTTGTTCCTATACTTAGTGTGAATAACTGTGTGAAGTATGGTTGGTCTACGGTATCGTTAAGAGGTCGCTCAATCATGCATGACGTGTCTCACTAATGATTGATTACTATAGTATGACTAAATTTGGCTTCTTCTTTTGTAGGAATGTGTAGAAATGCCGCCGAAGCAATCAAAAACACAGTCTAGCAGTGAGGTGTGGTTACTAGGGAAGGCGGAGGAGAAGTTAACTAGGGCAGGACTCCCTACCAAGCTTCAAGTCCTCCGGAAATTCATGTTCCACCATCTGGAGGAGAGGAAGACAGAATATAACAGTGCGGTGACGACCATTGAGGCTTTGATCCCGTTTTGGACAAAAGCAAACGTTCCAATGACGGATACCAGATACGCTGAGAAGAAGCTCCTGAAACTGTACGAGCAATACAAGGGGCTGAAGAAGAACCGCACGAAGAATTTCCCATCCTACAGAATGAAGGAGGACATATTTCGCGGAGACTTTGACGATGTGTTCGATCTTTCACGTCATGACGCCCTCGAGACCATGATGAATGAGGAGGACAAGAACTTCCTTGTCGCTCAGCTCGATAATCCCACTTCCTCCAGCTTTGGCCCGATTGACAAGAAAATGGCTGACCAACAAACGAGGAAGAGGATTCGGTGTGAGGCGGAGATGAACCGAGAGGAGAAGGCCAAGCGCGAGGCGGATGCGAGATGGTCTCAGGGAGAACTGGAGGCTTCTAGTTCAAGCACATCTGAATCATCAGATTCAGATACTGTAGTTTTTAAAAAGTCAGCACGAAAACGTTCCACTCCTAAGCGATTGAAGTCTGTGATCACGCCTGACATTTCCTTAGCCTTAGATCGCCACAACATCAGTGACAGGAAAGGAATGACAGTGGTCGCAGCAACTATTAAATCGCTGGGGCACAACTTGGACGAAGTGTCAATCTCACGCAGCACCATTCGTCGCCTGAGACAATGTACACGTGAAGCGGTGTGCCGCGAAGATCAGGCCACTTTCAAGACCCATGAGCCCCTTCTCTTGCACTGGGATAGTAAGCTGCTTACAGATATCTCCCATGGGTTAGAGGTGGTGGACCGTGTGGCTGTGCTTGTAACCGGTAACGGGGAAGAGAAACTCCTTGGAGTTCCAATGGTAGCTGCTGCAATTGGAGCATCTCAGGCTCAGGCGTGCCTGAAGCTTGTGGACGACTGGTCTTTGAGGGGCAACGTTCGAGGTCTTGTTTTTGATACAACTGCGTCCAACACGGGACTTCATGCTGGAGCTTGTACTCTCATTGAAAAGGAGTTGGGTATTGATCTGGTGTGGATCGCTTGCCGACACCACGTGGTAGAAGTCGTCCTTGCTGCGGCCTTCGGTGCTTGTTTCGGAACATCCAGTGGACCTGAAATTGGCCTATTCAAGCGCTTCAAGCAGCACTGGGTTTTCATTGATCGCAGCAAGTTCGAGAGTGCACCCGACAGCCTGTTCATTGAAACAGCAGAGCAGAGGAAGGAAATGGTCTCCTACTACAAGGAGGCTGTCAAGAAGAAGAGCCAGCGGGACGACTATGATGAACTGATGCTTCTCTGCCTCCTTTTCTTGGGAGGGAAGCTTGACGGTCCTGTGAGAATTCGAAGCCCTGGAGCTATGCACCATGCGCGATGGATGGCCAAGGCCATTTACACGCTCAAGGTGTTCCTATTCAGAGATCAATTCACCTTGCTTCAGACCGAGAAACAGAACATCGAGGAACTAAGCCTGTTTATCACGCGCCTTTACGGCCGCTACTGGAACCAGGCCAGTGTTGCATACATGGCTCCATTGAATGACCTCACTTTCTTGCGCCAGCTGAAAGCTCACCCAGGAAAGACGAACGACGCGGCATTTGCCGCGATGAAGCGCCATTTGTGGTTAATTTCTGCGCACTTAATCCCCTTGGCACTCTTTGATCCTCGAGTTCACGCGTCCACGAAGGAGAGGATTGCTCACAACATCGTAGCTGTTCCCGGAAAAAAAAAGGACTCAAGCGCGTGGACGGAAAAACGTTCTCCTCGAGCAATCCCTTGGAATTCTAGGCCACCAAACGTTCAGCAATCTTCTTCAACCTCGTCATGCAGCACGGAAGTGAACAGGCGCAATCATTCCTGTCCAAGACACCAAATGATTGGAACACAGATCCAGCTTACCAAGGAATGAAGGAACGTGTAGAGAAGATGGCAGTGGTTAACGATTGCGCAGAAAGAGGAGTTGCGCTCATTAAGGCTTTCAACAGCACAATCACGAAGGATGAAGCGCAAAAGCAGTACCTTCTCCGCGCAGTCGCTCAGCACCGCAAGGAATTCAAAGAGCCAACTAAAACTGGTCTCAAGAAGACCTAAAGATCTTCAACTGTGTGCATTATTTGTTCCGCTGTTATAATTTCATAATATATTAATATATAAATATATAATATATATATATATATATATATATATATATATATAATATAGTCATAAATTGTCAAGTCATTATTATCCTTGTTCAATAAATGTTCCAGTCATAAAATGTCAAGCCATTATTCAAATTGTTTCATTTTGAGCGAGTGCATAAAAAGGTCCTAGAGCAAAGATAATTGGCACGTTTATTCTTGTGGGGGAATAGATTAAGGGCAGATGTGACCGAATTTAAAATTCCAAAAAACGCTGTTGTGGACCACCCTAATGATTATGTATATATATTTAATATATAAATAAATTTTTCTAATATTTTGTTAATACTATGCTTTGTATGATTATATATTTTCCGTTCTATTATTTGATCATATATACACCCCATTGTATAAACATTAATTAATAAATAGAACGTTGTAATGGTGTTTTATTTATTCCTTGAACACGTTTATATAATTTGTTTCTAAAACAGAATAATTAATTAATTGCTATTTGTCAAATCGGCCTTCTAAACCAACTGGAATATATGCGTTAAATAAAATACATGGCGTTATCTGGTAACTCAGCAGCCAAATGGCTGAATAATAATAATTAAACACATGGCGTTATCTGGCAACTCAGCAGCCAACTGGCTGTTTGGGACCCTATAAGAGGGCGGCGGGTGGCTGAAGATGTCATATGAGCTTGGCTTCCAGCCGAGCAAGGACCCTCCTCTTTCTTCCTCTCTTGCTGTCTTTTTCTGCCCCTTTGGAGGGTGAGGCTGTCCCACCTTCTCCTCCAAAGAGGTTTTGCAACAAAGAGGGTGGGGTTGGCACCAAAGGGGGTTGGCACTCTTGCAACAAATGGAGTGGGGGTTGGGACTCTTGCAACAAAGGGGTTGGGGGTTGGCACTCTTGCAACATTACGTTATATTGCAACTTGCACTCTGGCATTTTGCAACTATACTACTAATACTCACTGAGAAAATCGTAATTTTTATATGGAGACGTCGGGAATTCAAATAATGCAAGAAGTGACTAAGTGACAAAAGTAAAAATGCCAGAAAACGCAGTTAAAGTTGTACCAATTTGAAATATGCCACAACTTTTGAACTTTTGAAGATATTTCGTCGAAATATCCTCAAGATTTTATAGTCATTTTTTTAAAGTGACTTTAAGATGGGCTCATTCTTCTGTTTTAACCCTTTCTTTGCCGGTGGCCCGTACGGGGATTAAAAAATTCGTATCATTACGAAATTCGCCGCAGCGAATGGGTTAAGGATAATATTTCGCTTCTTATGTGCTCGTCATGCATTTATAGAACGAAAAGTAAATAGGAACACCGTTAAATTACTTAAATTACGAAGCTGGCTACGAGGGCAGGATGAGAGTGGAAAGCATCTCTCTACCCCATCAAATCCCCCAAATGACGCGGGATGCTGCAGAGGGGTCGACCTTCTGCAGGTTGATCCTGAGTAATCTTTCGAAGAGAACTAAAGTATTTGTTTGGGGATCAACCAACAGAGCATTTTTTAAGCTTTCCACACGGCGACAAAGGCAGATCGGGAAGTGGGGGTGGGGGAGGATTAAGCATTAAGGATACTATGGATCCATCCGGATGTTCCCTAATCAGGCCACCATCCCCGTGTGGTCTGCAATAACACTAGCATTATCTATATATAAATATTCAATGTAAATTTCATATTTACATTTAGGATAAACAGTTCTAATTGTGGCTTATGTGCATGTATTGTATGTATTTATATGGCTTCCAAGACAATGCTCCCAAGAAAAATCCCAAGACAACTCCCAAGGCAATTCTATTTTTACAAATTTTTAAAATTCCTTGTTGCCCAGTACCCTAAAATTTCATTTACTGGGCGACAAATTTTCTTCACTGGGTGACATTCATGTCGCCCACTCACTCGGTTAAAAAATGCTCTGCAACCAACCATATATATATATATATCAGTGGCGGCTGGTGGTCAGGTAGAGTAGGGAGGCCCAAAATTGTCTATAATATATGCTACATAATTAGAATAGATTACAAAGTGTTAGATGCCCCACATTCTGCATGTCACGATCGTAGAGAATTAATACTATGAATAAAATCCTCTTTCATAGTTTATAGTGATAAAACAGAGGAGGCCCGGCCTCCCATGCCTCCTCTGAAAAGCAGCCACTGATATATATATATATATATGTACTGAGAGAGAGAGAGAGTAGTGATTAATTGCTTGTGATAAATCGTTATGACAGTGAAAAAAAAAAGTCTAAAAGTGGATGTTCTAATTAAAAAATAAAGCAAAAACGTGACTCAAAAACCATAAACATTAAACGTAATGATGAGAAAACAACCGGATCACCTGAAGATCAGGGCCCCCAGCCTTCTTTAGTTAGCCTTATAAGGCTGGGGACCTGATCTTCAGGTGATCCAACAATCTAATATAGAGATACACTCAAAATTTCAAATATCATACTAAACCACCAATTTTTTTAAATTTTAAGAAAATAGAAACTGGGTTGGATTAAAGATGTTTTTGTTGTATAAATAATTTGGAGTAAGTGTAGTTTACGTCCCCCTGTGGTGCCTAGTGTAGTTTACGTCCCCCTGTGGTGCCTAGTGTAGTTTACGTTCCCCTATACTGTATTATCCTAGTGTAGTTTATGTTCCCTTACATTATCCTAGTGTAGTTTGCGTTCCCCAATTTTGTCCGCGTATACCTAATCAAATAAAACGTTAAAACTAACGAAAATATTACGACTTAACCTAACCAATCGTCAATATATACACATATATATATATATATATATATTAGTGATGTAGGTCACATCCGCATCCGCATCCGCGGAACATCCGCACATTTTCTCGCATCCGCATCCGCGTCCTCATCCGCACTTTGGACTGCGGATGTCGTGCGGATGTGGACCGTTGAGATAAAACGTCATTAATAAGCGGAAATTATCAAATTCTACTATATTAATAGAACTAGTTCATTGTGCGCAAAAGTGATGCAAGCGACAAGACGAGAGGCTGTTCTTGTATGAAGTTACTCTCTTGCAACCTACTTAGATCCACGTTACAAAGCTAAGTTATTTTCACCTAGTACATTAGAACGAGTTAAATCATCACTTGGCAAAGCAGTTGAAGCGCTTCAATCTCTTGAATCTGTCGCTTCGCCACCCACCAAAAGAATAAAAGTTTCAGTGACAGAACCAACACCTTCAACAAGCAAATCTATCACAGAATCTGTCTCAGTTTCTTGAGTCAAGCAGCAATGACGAGACCTACGCGATGTCAAAAGATGTAGTAAAAATGATGGAGAGCTATCACCAAGAAAAACGCCTGGCTGCATGTGACAATCCTATTAGTTGGTGGAAAAATACGCAGAATATCTATCCATACTTGAGTAAACTTGCAAGGAAACATTTAGCCTGTCCTCCAACAAACGTACCAAGCGAGAGATTATTTAGCAGTGCTGGATTAATATATGATGAAAAGAGAAACAGACTGGCAGCAGAAAAGGCAGAAAAATTAATGTTCCTTAAGCATAACCTTCCTATAATTAAGTTTGAACATTAAACGATGAACATCTTAGTTTACTTTATTTTAATTACTCATTTATAAATATGCCTAATAAAACTTTAAACTTAATATAAATAGTTATCAAGCTAATTAAAGATCTCTTTCTATAAGGGTGGAGGTTGGGGAAAGAGGTCGGTGGGGTGCATTTGAGTTGGGTTCACGTCCCGCATCCTGGTAACACAATTATGGTTTCTAATTGTGGCTGAAACTCAACAAAATATAACGAATTTATTTGCAGACGAATTCACTAATTGATTTCTATATTAGTTAGATGCTTGATATTATTTTATATGTTCAGAGAAAAGTACAGCAATTATTGTACAATTAATCAATTATACTACATTATAGCTACAGCTCTCTCTATATAATAACTTATTATATACGTTAAACACAACAAATCTCGAATTAATTAAGTCGTAATATTTTCATTAGTTTTCATATATTATTTGATGGATTCATTTAAAAAATGTCTCCTAAAAATCATAGTGTACATAGTTTACGTTCCCCAAATTTGACCTAGGATGCTCTTGTTACACTATGCAATAGTAACACGCACAAAATTTTGAGCAAATTGGAACAGATGTAGAGGTCGCTACAAATTGAACATTTTTCGTACTAGAATTATATTGATTTGGATAATTCCTTTTGTATGTATGTAAGCATGTGTGCATATGTGTGAGTATGTGTGTGTAATATATATATATATATATATATATGTATATATATATATTAGTGATGTAGGTCACATCCGCATCCGCATCCGCGGAACATCCGCACATTTTCTCGCATCCGCATCCGCACTTTGGACTGCGGATGTCGTGCGGATGTGGACCGTTGAGATAAAATGTCATTAATAAGCGGAAATTATCAAATTCTACTATATTAATAGAACTAGTTCATTGTGCGCAAAAGTGATGCAAGCGACAAGACGAGAGGCTGTTCTTGTATGAAGTTACTCTCTTGCAACCTACTTAGATCCACGTTACAAAGCTAAGTTATTTTCAGCTAGTACATTAGAACGAGTTAAATCATCACTTGGCAAAGCAGTTGAAGAGCTTCAATCTCTTGAATCTGTCGCTTCGCCACCCACCAAAAGAATAAAAGTTTCAGTGACAGAACCAACACCTTCAACAAGCAAATCTATCACAGAATCTGTCTCTCAGTTTCTTGAGTCAAGCAGCAATGACGAGACCTACGCGATGTCAAAAGATGTAGTAAAAATGATCGAGAGCTATCACCAAGAAAAACGCCTGGCTGCATGTGACAATCCTATTAGTTGGTGGAAAAATACGAAGAATATCTATCCATACTTGAGTAAACTTGCAAGGAAACATTTAGCCTGTCCTCCAACAAACGTACCAAGCGGGAGATTATTTAGCAGTGCTGGATTAATATATGATGAAAAGAGAAACAGACTGGCAGCAGAAAAGGCAGAAAAATTAATGTTCCTTAAGCATAACCTTCCTATAATTAAGTTTGAACATTAAACGATGAACATCTTAGTTTACTTTATTTTAATTACTCATTTATAAATATGCCTAATAAAACTTTAAACTTAATATAAATAGTTATCAAGCTAATTAAAGATCTCTTTCTATAAGGGTGGAGGTTGGGGAAAGAGGTCGGTGGGGTGCATTTGAGTTGAGTTCACGTCCCGCATCCTGGTAACACAATTATGGTTTCTAATTGTGGCTGAAACTCAACAAAATATAACGAATTTATTTGCAGACGAATTCACTAATTGATTTCTATATTAGTTAGATGCTTGATATTATTTTATATGTTCAGAGAAAAGTACAGCAATTATTGTACAATTAATCAATTATACTACATTATAGCTACAGCTCTCTCTATATAATAACTTATTATATACGTTAAACACAACAAATCTCGAATATATCCTAAAAAATAACGAAAATGTAGACATCCGCATCCGCGGATGTGAAAAAAATGACATCCGCTACATCACTAATATATATATATATATATATATATATATATATATAGGTTTCGAGAGATAGCTGCAAAGGATACACAATATACAAAATTATACATGTACAAAACCCACATATTAATTCGGTGGGTTGAGTGACCTTGAATCAAGCACTGACTTGATTCACCCTCTGAGTTTGCAGATTTTGGCAAGCAAAGGCTGGAAATATGAGGCTTCTTAATGGAATGTAGGCAGCTGATTGATGTGGGTGAAACATTGATTTTGTGATGTTTTTGGTAAGTAAAAATCTCATTAAATATATAATATGTATATATAAAAGTTGACTATTCATATTATGAATTATTTTAGAATATTTAGGAGCTACAAAGCTGCTACATGTATATATCCTAAAATGTATATAAACTATAAATTAGTGTATATATTAAATATTCTTTGCATATCAACATATGTATAAAATAAGTATATGTACCATTAGCCCTGTTCAAAAATCAACCTTTTCTTATTTTCATAGGTTTCTGTACTTTTTCCCATGCTTTTTGACCTGAAAAGGCCGAAAATCACAACCATTTTGACCTAGGTTGTTGGGAAGCATTGCCGCATGGAGCTTTAAGTTTTCTGCCTTGAAATCGGCCAAAAGCACCAGTTCCGGGGTCCCTTGAATCATGTTTTGCACATAACATTTTATCTAAACAAGATAGAGCAACAAAATATGCACCAAATTAAAGTGTTTTTAATCCTCTTTCTAACTTATACAATTATGATAGTCTTGGAACAAGAAATGGCACATTGGTACATACAAAGATTTCAGAAATATCACAAAATTCGTTTTCTCACACTCAAGGCAGACAAGGCGCCTTATTCATGACACAAATTTGAGATTAACATTTTGTCACAAGTCTAATCGATCAAGAAGTGAAAGCATTACATGATGATTAATTTCATAATGACATTTACACAGTCAGTTGTTGAGAGTTTGTTTCTTGAAGCTGTCAAAGCGGCGTCTGTTGAACTCCACAGCTTGAAGGAGATACTCCCTTTGCTTGGCATCTGTTGTTATGACATTTGCAAAGTCGCTCATCATCTTGACACCACGTTCAGCAATGTCATTCACCGCTTTCAGATTCTTAACATAGTCCAACGCTTTTCTGTAGTCCTCATTCTGTGGCCAAGACGTGACAGGTTCCAGAAGCCACTCGGATCCAATGTTCAGTGTGTCCAGCAGGAAATGTGATTCTGGGCCAATGAGATCAACCAGGGTGGTCTTAGCTGTGACTCTCTGGAATAGAGGCTTTCCTGTTCTGAAGCTGTCTGGCTTCTCAGTGGCATGTAACTGGGCAGCAATGTCGTGCTTCAATGTGTCACTCAATCTACTGCTGAACAGGGCAAATGGCACGACTTCCTGCGTCAGGTACCATTTGTGGTTTTCCATCTTATTAAGTACTGCATCAGCAAGCTCTGGGTCAGTTTTCTTGTACGTCAACATGTCCTGGATTAGACTTAGATCATTCACGGGAGCATCTGCAGCAGACATTGACATCATCCATACAGGAGTGTAGAACAGCGCAAGGAAGGTGTTGAGTCTTTCCAGCTTTGATACAGTGTCTTCGTCGTACTCAAGTTGATCTGCAAACATCAGCATTTTCATGGAGTACAGGTTTCTGGCCATCCATCTGGCCTGATGAATGGCGCCTGGTCGACTCCAGTGAATACCTCGAGGAGGCGTTCCTCCAAGAACAATGACTGTCAGTTCAGCCATTTCCCTGTAGTCGGCTCTTGGAAGCCTTTCTGCTGTTAGAATGTCTTGGAGTATTTCTTCACTGTTCTTCTTCTTTTCCTTCAGCCATTTGCTGTTGATAGCCAGCATCTTTGGGTTTTCATTGGACAAGTCCGTCCAAACATCCTTCAGATGCTCAAACCAGGGATTATCTGGCCCCTTCACCTTCCCAAACAGCTTCTCCCAAACTGCTCCTACTAGGATTTCCAGGATGTGATGTCGACAGGCCAGATAAAACACCTTTTTGTTCAGCATTTTCGCTAGCAGTTTGGCAGCTCCTCTGTGAACTCCACTGTTACTGGATGTAGTGTCAAAAACAAGGGCAGTAACATTATCCGTAAGTTCCCATGTCTCCAGTAAATCCATTGAAGCCTCAGCCTGAGCTGTGCCAGAAGAATTGTTGATGACAGGTACTCCCAATAACTTTCCTTCAGTGTATGAAGGTGGACCAGACACTAGCACAGCTAAAGTCTCTGAGGTACTTCCAGGTTCACTGCCCAAGACATCTTTGAGCAACTTTCCATCCCAGTGTAAGGCAGCGTACTGTGGGGGGTTTTCACAAAACTTGGACATGTGACTCTGGCTGATATTATACCTGGACAGCATTCTGTTGCGATGTGTTGTTGAGGTTGAGATGACGAAATTATCCAGATCAGTCCCTCCAGCTTTCAAGGTGGCAGAAACCATGGCAGTAACTTGATTGTCTGATAAACCAAGACGATCAGCTGTATTGCAGATGACATCACATTCCATGACCTTCCTTGGAAACGTCAAAGTCACACTAGTCACAGTGTCTTGATGGTGAGAACATCCAGGACGAGGCTGATGGTAATCCATGTCCTCTGTGTTAGCGTCGTTGTCAGTTGAGTCACCCCAGGTAATGTCATCCACATGAACAACTGCCTCTTGTTCTGCTGCAGCTGTAAAATAGTACAATATGTTAAGACAGTAATTGTTAAGTACATGCTAAATATCGCAATGGAGTAAAACTTAAAACTTTTTGTGGCGTTCAAAGTAATTAGTTTACCTTGTTCTTGTCTATGCTGCAGTCTTCATTCCTCGCTGCTTGCTGCAGGGATCTTGTCTCAAAAATCTTGTCATGACCAGACATATGACCTTTCCTCTCAGTCTTTTGGTCTTCGTAGAACCTGATATCCTCATCTTTCTTCTCTCTGGATAACAGTCTGTTGTTCTGTATTTCCTGGATTGCATCTGGAGCTCCTATATCGAACAGGCTGTCTAATTCCAGCACAAATGCTCCTCTTTTTCCTCCAGGGTTACTTGCTCTTCCTTTGCTTTTCACCAGAGCACGATGTTTCTCATGTAGTTTCATGAAGAGCTTCATTGCGTTGTACTTGGTCATTGTCTTGATCCTAGCCATCTGCCAGAATGGGATGATAGATTCAACTGTTTCATATGCAAGGTCTTGAACCATGGGCCTCCCTGCATTTTCCGGTAAATTCTGAAGATTAAGGAAATACTGGAACGCCTGTCTGTTGGTGGGAAGCTGGGAACCACTGATAAAAGCTGAAGGGTATCCAACCAGGAAAGTTTCAGTGAGAGATCTGGTAGATGGCCCAGTTGACACTGCCTGTGGACAGTACGTGAGGTTCTGAGATATCAACTGTGCGCCCACGGAGCTCCCTCACAGCTCCTTGCTTAATGCCATTGTGAAGTTGTAACTTGTAGATGGTTTTCTAGATTCTGATTGAGTTTCTGTTGTTTCCTGAAAATGATAGATAATTATTATTATTATTATTATTATTATTAATTATTATTTATTTATTATTATTATTATTATTATTATTATATTATTTATTAATTTTATGCTCTTTCATTTGATACCTAATTTGTTGCTCTCTTGTTTAGATCAAAAGTTAAAGTGCAAAACATAATTCAAGGGACCCCGGAATTGGCGCTTTGGCCGATTTCAAGGCAGAAAATTTAAAGCTCCATGCGGCAATGCTTCCCAACATCCTAGGTCAAAATAGTTGTGATTTTCGGCTTTTTCAGGTCAAAAAGCATGGGAAAATGTACAGAAACCTATGAAAATAAGAAAAGGTTGATTTTTGAACAGGCCTAATGTACCATATCCATATATATTATAGTCTTATTATGTACATTATACAATAAATATACATATGAATGGACCGAGCCGGGTTTAAAATATGCGATTTTAGATGAGGTTCTTCTCTTTTCAGTTACATACCTCATTGTAGGAAAGAGACTGATAAATTATAAGTTATTTATTATATAGTTATAAATGTAAGTAATTAAAATATTGATTTGTTTTCTGTTTGTTACAGTCACTCATCGCCGGTGGACGCCAAACGGCCGACCCGAAGTTCTGCCAGTACCTGGCTCATTGGAAAACCTACAAAAGATCTTTTAACCTCGCGATTACCTTTAAAGCGTGAAGTGTTAAGCAAGTTATTATTTCATCACATCGAGGAAAAACGAACAGTCACTGCAAGTTTGAAAGAGACTGTCTGCTGTTCTTTATATCTGGGATAAAGCAAGGATTCCAACTCAAAGATCGGACAATGCTGAGAGGAAACTGAGAAAACTATTCGAACAATATTGCGCTCTAAAGAAAAATAGGAAGTCATCCTCAAAAAGCATTGATCGAGCCTTGGCTAAAAAGGAGGATCGGAAGAGGCAAAAAGAGAAGAATCTGAATATAATAGAAAAAAGCGAAGCGACGATGAAAAACAAAAGAAATATCAACTTATGGCATCTGACAAAGTGATAACTGATGTGGATTAGCGTGTAGCGTCATGAGCGATCTGGAGGCACATTTCAGGTTTTGTACAATCAACCTTGCTGATTTCAGAAAAGAAATCAAAAATTTTCTGCAACAAGCAGAACACCTCCTTTTTAGCATGTAAAAAATATAAAATTCTTGTTAATTACAGTTGGCAACACTGACTCACATGGTACTTCTGGCAGCTTTCTAATTATTCTCAGTGAGTCATCCCCTGGAATTTCTTAGTTCTACGCTAGCTCGCTTGAGAGAAACGAGTGTTTTTTCTGTGGATTGGGTGTTCAAAAACCCCAAGGTACTAACGAAAGGTGCGTTTTGTGATATATACATTATACACATTTCTTTGTTTTGTTGTGTTTTACATTGTTTATAAGTTTGTTATATGTCTTAGGGTATATATATACACACACACCTATGGATATTTATATACGTAATACATATGTGTGTGTGTGCAGTATATTTTTATATATATATTGGTAAACTTATTGTTTACCAATAAACCAAGCCTTATATATACAGGGTGTCCCAAAAAAAACTATATACTCTTTAGAGCATCATATATTTTATAATTTAAAAAACCCCCAAACAATATATTGTTATAGCAATTGCCAATGAAAGGTAAATTAGTAATCTAAGTGATCAAAATGTTATAGCGAGTTGTTTGCATATAAAATTTAATTAACTACGCCAAGTGCTCAAAATGTTCTCCGGCGGCATGAATGCACTTTTGAATGCATCGACTAAGCCTGGCCTTGTTTTATCAAAGGCCTTGTAATGGCGAAGCCTATGGACCGAACGTAATCTAGTCACTCACTAGCTTGCTTCGGACTTAGCCTACGCACTCATTCCACGATACAAACTCTACAGCATTCAACTTTATTCAGTTCAACAAAAGAACCCATGTTGCGTAAACGTTTGACACTAGAGCAACGAAAAAGTGTTCTGAAATGGTATTGGAAATTTGAGAATGTGTCCGAAGTCCAGCGGCAATGGATCCGGGAATTTGGTACAAAGCCACCGACACGTCTCGCCATTACAAGCATCCGTGACAAGTTTGAGGCAGAGGGATCTGCTCAAGATATGCACAAGCGAAGATCTGGACGACGCAAATCAAGTGCGAGTGATGAAAACTCCGTTTTAGTGTTGCAAAAATTTAATGGATCACCACAGAAATCAGTTAGGCAATGCGCCCGTGAGACCGGAATCAGCAAATCAGGTGTTCACCCGATTTTAAAGTCGGCAAAATGGAAAAGCTACATTCCAAGTCTGTTACACGCCATGACTGAAGATGACCCTGATCGCAGACTCGAATTTTGTGAATGGTTTCAGTCAATGGAAGCCGAAGACGTACAGTTTTGCCAACAAAATCGTGTGGTCTGATGAAGCTACCTTCAAGCTGAATGGCACAGTAAATCGACAACTGCAGGTACTGGTCACTTGATAATCCACACGTTTATGTGGATAAACATGTTAATTTACCAGGATTAACAGCATGGTGTGGTTTATCATCCAGGGGTTTGGTTGGACCATTTTTCTTTAATGGGACAGTAAGGTGTCCCAATTTTTTTTCTTAACACGACCTGACCACTCGTGTCATGCCCGGATGTGGTTTGGGCTAAAGCATTGGCTGTGTGATTTTCAACTCGATCAGATGATATTTAGAGGTCCCGACGTTTGATGACTTTTTTTGGTTTTCAGAATTGATCATTATGGCGTTGACAAGATCAAACATCAAGTTGTGGCTTCTTGAGAGGTTTCCGATAGCAGAGCTGGCTAAATCTCGATTACCAAGTAATATGGACGTGTTGCTCCTTTTCTTCTACCATCACCGCGACCAAAAGAAGACAGATTCCAACAGTGTCAAGGCTGTAATATCGGCTGTATTAGAAATCTGGGCTAGAGCCAACTCGAATCTGGCAACAACCTCCGTTCATGCCTCGACTAAACTGAAAGCTTTGGTTCAGAGGTATCGAAATTTGCATAAAAACAAGAACAAGACTGGAATGACTTACAATATGCAGCGGGATGTATTCTTGGCTGATATGGAGGATATTTTCGATGTCGCCCACTCAGACGTTCTGGATCGGGGAGATATCCCTCTTGAAGACAAGGAATTCCTCATTTCCCAAAGGGAAGATCAACATACGAGTTACATGGGAGGTGAAGATAGAAAATATAATGCAGCCACAATGAAAAGACAAGAAAGGGAAAGAGCTCTTGAGCGGGCACACCGGCGTCAAACGGAGGAGGCTCTAGCTGTAGGAGTCACAGAAGAGGCTACCGACAGCAGTTCTAGCACATCGTCAGCAGCTGACAGTGGAAACGAAGCCGTCACTTGTGGACTTAAACCTTCGAAAGCTCCCAAACATGACAGACTAAAAGAAAGTCAGTGATCTTGACCTGGCAGCAACTTGGGATCGCGAGGGCCTTTCTGTTCGACAGGCAACATCAGCGTTTGCTGCGACTGCAAAATCCCTAGCTCTCGGTCCTGACAGTGTTCCATCAAAGAGCACTGTTCACCGCTTCCGACAAAAGGCCCGTACAATGATAGGGACCAATGTTATTGGCCACCTCGAGCAGCTTCCACCTCGACTGCAGATCCACTGGGACACAAGATACTCACTGACATCGAACAGGAGGGTAAGTCAGTCGATCGGATTGCTGTTGTGGTGACTGGGGATGGTGTGGAAGAGCTATTAGGAGCACCGAAAATAATAGACGGCACAGGACAGCAAATGGCAAGCGCAGTCCATCAAGCGCTCACCCTAGTCGGAATTGAGGACAAGATCATAGGCATGGTGTTGACACGACGGCATCAAACACAGGGATAGTGCAAGGTGCGTGTGCGCGTTTGGAAGCGGCATTGGGAAGATCTCTTTTATGGTTTGCTTGCCGTCATCACGTTCACGAAGTGATTCTCAAGGATGTCTTCGTCGTGTGCCTAGGAACACCACCAAGTCCTCAAATCCACTTTTCAGGAGATTCAAGGAGGCCTGGCCATCAATGAACCACTGTCAGTTGGATGCATTTGACAAGGACGAGGTGGCTAAAGCCTTCATAAATGACAATGCTTGCCTTTCACAAGTGCGACTTGAGGTAATAGACTATCTCCGCAATGCCCTAAGAAGTGGTAATCATCCTCGAGAGGATTATGAAGAACTTCTTCGACTGAGCCTCTTGTATCTCGGAGACGACGTAGGACGTTACAAGCTTCGGCCTCCAGGGGCTTACCATCAGGCCAGATGGATGGCCAAAGCTATTTACTGCCTGAAAATAGCATTACTGCAGTCCCAGTTCTCCGAATTCGTCTCCAAGAACTGCAAGGGGTTCGCCGTATGGCTCTCTTCGTGAGCCTTGTATAAGTGCGTCACTGGCACGAGGCTCCCATCGCCATCAAATCTCCCAAAAATGACGTTAGGCTGTGCAATCTTCTTGTAGGTTACCCTGACAAGGACGTTGGAAACACAGCTTACCGGCTGTGCTCCGTCATCTGTGGTATATCTCGGAGGACTTAATCTGTCTTGCACTGTTTGATGACAGAGTTGACGACAATGAAAAGCGTAACATGACGGCTAACCTGAAAAAGCGCCCTGGGAAAGGACTCAGACGGGTCCAAGGCAAGGGACTGCAAGTGGATGGCCGTTTAAGTCCGTGGGTGACGAGTCGATCCACCACACTCTTCCAGTTTCTCCAAGTTGAGCCCACGTTCCTCACCAAAGACCCTGAAACATGGCCTACTGACGAAAACTACCGTCTGGCAAAGAGCCGAGCTGCAGAACTGATGGTGGTCGATGATGCAGCAGAGCGAGGCATCGCCCTCATTGAGAAACACACAAGCAAACCTCTGTGCCGTGATGAAGAAGACCTCCAGTTCCTCCTTCGAACTGTCCACTCACACCGACGGAATGTGAGCCGGAAGGGAACAAAAACGGATCTCATGAAACACGTGTTTAGTTAAAATACATAAATGTGATGCTTTGAAATTGTTGTTTGTGTGTTAAGATTAAAATACATGTTTATTTTGTATAATCATCTTTGTGATGGAACTTTTGAGAGAAATATTTCAGTTAATTTGCCTTTCAGTTAAGAGGAGAAATAAAAGTGTTCAAAGTTCGGTACTTTTAAATTTCCTTCGATCTCTCTGAAATTTACAGGAAGACTTCTAATGGGAAACATCAAAAGAGCGCAACACGAGCGAATTTGTATCCCGAAAACAAATTTGGCCCCTTATGAGTTTGGGACACCCTAATGGGACAGTTACCGGTGCCGCATATCTCGACATGCTGCGGACAGAAATTATACCTGCAATTCGGAAGTTGTTTGGAAACGACGACTTTTACTTTCAACAAGATGGAGCCCCCCTCATTATCATTGTGATGTTAGAAGGTACCTCGACGAAACGTTGCCTAACCGTTGGATAGGACGAAGAGGAAGCGTTGAGTATCCTCCACGTTCACCGGACTTGACTCCACTTGATTTTTACTTGTGGGGCTACCTGAAGGATGCAGTTTATGGTACAAGACCTGCAACACTCGAACACCTTAAGGATGCAATTAGGGAAAAGTGCGGAACCATCACAGCATCCACATTAGTCCATGTCTGCGAATCAGTTAGTCGACGCATTCAAAAGTGCATTCATGCCGCCGGAGAACATTTTGAGCACTTGGCGTAGTTAATTAAATTTTATATGCAAACAACTCGCTATAACATTTTGATCACTTAGATTACTAATTTACCTTTCATTGGCAATTGCTATAACAATATATTGTTTGGTTTTTTTTAAATTATAAAATATATGATGTTATAAAGAGTTTATAGTTTTTTTGGGGACACCCTATATATACTCATAATCATATATATTTTTTATTTATACGTTTGTCTTTGTGTTTCAGTGTTCCTGTGTGATACTTGTTGAGTTTTGCTAGTACAATGAGCACGCAAAGAACACGGGGATCTGCCAGCCACATTGTCTTTGGTTCTCCACTATCAGAGCTTCCTCTGTCTGAACTTCCAACCCGTATGAAAGTTGCAAGGCATTTCCTCTTCTTGAAGGAGAAAAAGTACACCAGCAACAGGGAGATTCTTCCGGAGGTATGCCAAACACTCATTGACCTTTGGAATCGTGCTAACATTCCATCACAGCCAATCAAGAATGTAAAAACCAAGCTGTTCCAATTGGTGGAAAAAGGCTCACAAGCATCGAAGCAAGGCAAGCAGGCCACAAAAATCAAGAAGTTCGAGGAAAGCCTGAATCAATTGTTTGACATAGCTGTCTGCCAATGCGATGATCTGTCTGCATGCCACTGTGAAAAAGAAATGAAAGTTCCACGACGAGAGCATGCCTTTCTGATCGACCAGAGAACCACGCGGATCATGCAGATCAATCGGGTGGATACCAATGTGATGATTCAGATGATGGAGAGAAGGAAGTCAAGAGACGATTGGATGCAAGAAAGACAAGAAGAGAATAGAAGAAAAACGGAACGGCAAGAGGTAGCATCATCTGCAGATGTGGTCGAATCAGCTCAAGCAGAAGCAGACTCCAGTGGTGAAAGTGTTGGTGATGAGTGGATGGGTGATAGTGCCCAGGAGGACAGAAACATCGCACCGATTCCCACTGTTGCTTTGGAAGCTGACCGGTATGGTGTATCGAACAGGGCTGTTGCAGCTATCAGCACTGCAACATTGGTTGACTATGGCATCATTAGTTCTGATGATCAGATAAACGTAATTGACCCCCACAAAGTATGGAGAGCACGGCAGAAGGTACGGAGGGATCTGAAGGAAGCAGTAACTTACCACGATGTGAAGTCACTGCTTTATTATTTGATGGGCGGAAAGACATGACACTTGTCAAAGAGAAAAAGGGGAACAAATGGTACAGCACAAAGAAAGTTGAGGACCACTATGTGCTGGTCGGAGAGCCTGGAATCTTCTATCTAAGCCATCTGACACTGGAACGAGGAACTGGCACTGTCATTGCGGATGGACTTCAAAATGCGATTGAAGAAATGGGTATTGCAGACAAGATAATTGCAGTGGGAGCCGACAGCACAGCCACAAACACAGGGCACAGAAGTGGAGAAATACACCTGCTAGAGTGCCGCCTGGGTCGCCCTTTGCACTGGTTCATCTGTAGTCTGCATCTAAATGAACTCCCACTGCGCCACTTGTGCAAGGAACTCATCGGCCCAACAGAATCTGCAACTCAATGGAAAGGACGAATTGACAAAGCTTTGGCCACATGTGAAAGTTTGCCACTTTCCTCTAGAGGAATTCAATGTATCGCTGATGGCCACACTCTCCCGAATGTTGACCTTACTGAATTGAGTCGTGACCAAGCCTACCTCTACAGAATGATGAAAGCGATAAGGACTGGTGTCATTAATGAAGATCTTCTACGAGAGAAGCCTGGACCAATCTCCCATGCAAGATGGGCTTCAACTGCCAGCAGAATTTGTCGGCTATATGTAGCGATGGCGCAGCCAAGTGATGAACTGTATTCACTCACACAGTTTGTCGTGTGCCACTATGGACCCATGTGGTTTAGCATCAAGTGCCATCCAAGGTGCACAGATGGCCCAAAACATTTCCTGGAGCAAATCAAGCTGCTACGATTACTGCCACCAGCTAGCAAGACTGTCACATGGCCTGTGATCCAAAGAAATGCATATTGGGCTCACCCTGAAAATGTTCTACTGGCAATGCTTGCAGATGCAGATCAAGCAAACCGGAAATTGGCCATCGATGTAATCAAGACCATTCGACGAGCTCCCAAACCTGCTCAACAGCAAGTCAGAAAATTTCAGCCACCAAAGATCAAACAAAGTGCTCAGAATTTGAAAGATTTACTTCCACCAGTGGAGGAGTGCACAATGGAACCACCACTCACGAAGCAGTTCTCTATCGAACAACTCGATAAGATCACTGAAGAGCCCCTTGTTGTTCGGATACCATGTCACTCCCAAGGTGTAGAACGCTGTGTTATGATGGTAACTGAAGCGACTGGGGCAGTGTATGGAAAGGATTCAAGAGATGGTTACATTAGAGCAGTACTTAAATCCCGTGACTTTATGCCGTCATTCAAAACTAAACAAGATCTTAATGTATCATTTACTAAATAAAACTATCTAGTCTACCTACCTACCTACCTACAGTGTATATGTTTATTCCAAAAATAAATTTTTCTATTTTTCTTGAAAAGCAGTACATTGTAATGAGTAAAATGATAGCTCAAACCCGAGGAAAGCAAGTGTCTAAAAGTTATGGGTAACTAGCAATTTTCACGATTTTCACATGCGATAAAGAAGCTGTTGCACTTGTCACAAAATTTTTTTTTCATTTTTGAATTTAGGGAGGTCAATTGTACAAAACCTGAAATGTTTGTTTGGTAAACGGAATCTTTCAAAAACATGGGGTCCGTGGGAAAAAAATAAAAATAAAAGGGGTCCTTTGTGGTGAAAAGGTTGGGAACCACTGCGTTACACTTTGCCCAATGACGCTACACGCTAATGTGGATTCTTCCTCCTCGTCCACCGATTCTGATGCATCATGTCGTCCATCTACATCATCATCGAACCCTCCTTCCAAATGCAAGAAAACAGTCATCTCAGATGAGGTAGCCCAGGCACTCGACCATGTTAATCTAAGCGATCGCAATGCAGCCTTTGTTATTGCAGCATCAGCCAAGTTTCTTGGCCATGATCTGGGCTCAATGTCATTTTCTCGAAGTACAATTCATCGATCTCGAATTGAAGCTCGTGAAACTATCGCAACTGCTGAAAAATCAAGCTTTTCTCCTGACACTCCGCTTCTGCTTCACTGGGATGGGAAAATGCTTCCTGATATAACAGTGGGACATGAAAATGTGGACCGCATCGCAATCGTTGTTTCAGGAGGAGAAGAAGATAAACTACTTGGTGTTCCACTTATCCCCCACGGAACGGGACAAGCAGAAGCTGATGTCTGCCTCAGGATGTTGGATGAGTGGGGTTTGAGAAACCAGTTGCAGGGGCTTGTATTTGATACAACAGCATCAAATACTGGGCTGATGTCTGGAGCTTGTACCCTGATAGAGAGAGCTGTAGGTCGCTCTCTGACATGAATAGTATATCGTCATCATGTGTATGAAGTCGCTTTGGCTAATGTATTTTCTAGTATTCTTGAACCTTCAAAAGGACCACAAGTCTCATTGTTTAAGCGATTCATGGCACAATGGCCAGTTATCAAGAAAGAAAACTTTATATCAGCAGGAATGGAACTTTTTGAAGGAAACTTGTGAGAACTTTGTCAAGAGATAATACAGTACTTCTCTGACGCTCTTTAGAACAGCATCTTCTCAAGAGATGACTACAGTGAATTCCTCCATCTTTCTCTAATTTTCCTGGGAGGAAGTTTGCCTAAGAAGTACAACATCAGAGCTCCATGAGCACTTCATCAGGCTGGCTGGATGGCAAAAGCTAACTATGCTTTGAAGATCTTTCTTTTCCATGACCAAATGAAACTTACTGCTCATGAAGAAAAGGGTCTGAAAGATTTTTGTCTCTTTGTGGCACTTGTTTATTGTAAATATTGGCATGAAGCACCCTTGGCAGTGAGGGCCCCTAGAAACGACCTAGCTTGTCTAACAGTTATGGAGACTTATCCAAACAGGGTTTTGGCTGAAATTGCACTCAAGGCATTTAAGAGACATATCTCTGGTACTTCTCGGAATAGCTGATTGGACTGTCACTTTTTGACGATGGGTTGGACAGTAAAGTAAAAGAAAATATGATTAAAAAATTATCTCATCCTGCAAAAGCAAAAGGTCTGAAGCGCCTCGATTCAAGGCTATTCAAAACAGCAAACCCATTGGAAACTTACGTCAGCGAGAAGACGGCTCAACTCTTCGATGTAGTGGATAAAAACGGAAAGAAGATTGCTCAAGAGTTTCTTTCGAAACCACCAAGTGATTGGCCAAGTAACGATAACTTACGAGTTGTTGAAAGAAAGTGTATCGAAGATGAAGGTTGTCAATGACTCTGCAGAGAGAACGATTGCTCTTATTCAACGGTACAATAAAACGCTTACCAAAGATGAGCAGCAAAAACAATTCCTTCTCCGCATTGTTGAGACCCATCGACGAACGTTTCCTACCCCCTCTAAAGCGTCTTTATAGAATTAAAAGCCTTTTGCACGTTCTTTGTGTCAAATTTCGTTATTTTTTTCATTTAAGAGAAATTATTCATTTTGTAGCGACCTCTAAATATAGTCGGAATAAGCTCATTTTTGTAGCAATTATCCTTTTATGATTTCAAACAAGGGCAGCCTTAAGGAAGTACAAAAATAAAACTTTTATTTCTTGGACCACCCTACTACACTTGCTCCATTAATTTGAGCAAATCTATTTATGTTTTATGGAAATATGTAACTAAATTTTGGCTTCAACTCGTAAATGAAAAGTGATTCCATCAGTTTTAGCTTTAGGTTGAAATTACTGCCGACTTGGTTTAGTACAGTGGTTCCCAACGTGGGCGCCACCGCCCACGAGTGGGTGTTTGAGAGTCTTAAGGTTGCGCTAGGAAACTGTAAAATTGTTACCTTCTATTAATAAATCACTTATCACTTATCCTGTTATATTATTATATTTATGAGGGGGGCACCAGCAAATATTGATGGACATAAGGGGGCGTTGGCTTAAAAAAGGTTGGGAACCACTAGTTTAGTACAATGAAATTTGATTTATGTTCTTTTGTGGCTTACTGAGTGTTTGATGGTCATCTGAAATGAAAAGAACACTGCTTACGAGGACCGAGAAACTACTCTGTCTCAATCAATGCCATACATTCATTAGTTACAGTAATTACTAAAGCTGCTTCCAAGGGTTTATTTGCAGGAATGGTTTCTAAGAATAAATTAACATATTTTTTAACTAAACTTAACCATATAAAGAGTTCCCTTTTACTTTTAGAATTCATTAGGATATCTTTCCAGACTTTATTACGACAATGATTCTCTATTTTCATTCTGATACAAACAACGGACATTCATGAATATGTTAAGAACGTAAGTCCGCTGTAATAATTGTGGGCCCAAGCTTTGTTTTAAGTTAATATCCCCAATTTTCGATAACAGGTGTGCTGCACGGTATCCGGACAACTGCCACCTGGAAAACTGCCACCGGACAACTGCCACCCGGACAACTGCCACCCTGGAAAACTGCCACCCAGACAACTGCCACCCGGAAAACTGCCACCCTGGAAACTGCCACCCGGAAACTGCCACCCTGGAAAACTGCCACCAGACAACTGCCACCTACAAAATTGCCACCTGAGTAACTGCCACCGGGAAAACTGCCACCGGGAAAATTTCCCCCAATTTTATATTAATTCAAATAAAAGCTATAACTGACTAAAAAAACGTTGGATCAAATGTAGAATTCGGACCCAGCCTTCTTTAGTTAGCTTTATAAGGCTAACTAACGAAAATATCACAACCTAACCTAACCAATCGTTAGGTTAACTGTACGCCCTTGACGATTGGTTAGGTTAGGTCATGACTCATGATATTTTCGTTAGTTAGCCTTATAAAGCTAACTAAAGAAGGCTGGGGTCCGAATTCTACATTTGATCCAAAAGTTTATTAAGTATATAATAGTCCCAGTGATAAGCGTTTCTATTTGTGAAGATTCAACTTTGAAAAATCTATTGAAAAATTAGCTACTAGAAAATATAGATATTTTAAAAAATAAGATTGTAATTTAAGGGAGTTCCGTAGGGGTTAGGGACATTTAGTTGTATTTTGCACCCCTATAACTTAAATGAAAGGAATAACACCATCATATAATTTTCATATCTGCATTAAACCCAAAACTCGCTACAAGGTTTGCTCATTTTATTTTTAATTCGATAAATATATTTTAAGAAAAGTTAACTTAAAGATGGCGTTTTCTGACCAAAAATTAGCAATATTTGAAGCCCTAAGGCCTTTTAGATATAGCAACGAGAAAAAAGAAAAATCCATAAAATGTTATATGAATGTGTCATCTAAAAGCTTTGCTCATTTTAAATTTTAAAATTTTATGAAAAGTATTTTTAAATATTGCAGAAGTTTAGCGACTAAAATCGATCTATAAATGGCATAAAAAAGTTTCTAATTGGCGTATTTTTTTTAAAACAACTGAGTGTAAAGTGTACGTACAGTCTTTGTTGCAATGTCATTTATACTTGCCACATAGGTATAGCATAGACAAGGAAATTATGACCTTGATTGTACGAATTCCGTTAGTTGGTTTGTGTTACTAGGTAATACAATATAATTTCATACTCTAAAACCCTGCTGCACTGTTCCTATTTACTATACACTTATACTGTTCGGGTCAATATGACCCGTACTTTATTTTTTATTAATTTAGGGGTTATATAAATATAAAAATGATGTTAGATGCTTTTATTATTTGTTTTGAAACCCTAAATGGCCAAAAAATTTATTTAACCCAGCCAGCAAAGTTGGGAGGGGGTATTGTTTTAACTTTTTATTTTTTTTTTAGAGGGATTACTCAAAAAATATCTAACAGATTTTAGTAAAATTTGAAAAACAACTTGATTTAAGTCCAATAAAAAGACCAACAATTTTATTCTAGATTCCATCAAAGTTGTAGGGGGGGGGGGGGGTAATGTTTTCATCCTTGTTTCTTTTATTTTTTCAGGATTACTTAAAAACTTGCATTGGTATGTAAAAAAAAAAAAGTTATTGAAAGGAATCTGATCGAATCTTGTTTTATTTATAAAAATTTTGAACATAATCTTAATCTTAGCTATAGGCATGTCAAGGTCGATCCATTGCTATCTTCTTTGGTCACAAAACAGGTCGCACCTGGGTGACCTTCCCAAAATGTACGAAAACCTCCTCCTCTTCCGGTCATTTGCTATGTGATAACTTTTGTTTTTTTAGTTACTCATCTCTGCTTGAAAATGTCTTAATAGACGAAAGATCTCGCTATATACTTCTTTCCTTTTCCTTGTGGCTATATCCTTTACATAAATCACTTCACGGTTTTAGTGAATTTTTGTGCAGTATTTGTTCATGTACGACCTCTATGTCCGGAAGCTCCTACCTGACTCCTTAATATATACTCGTAAACAAATTATCACAGCTGCTGCCGAACACTTGAATAAGTCATTTGGGGCAATGAAACAAGATAAGGTAATTTGACCTCAAGGTCTCTATTTTGGAGGTTCATTGTATACTAGCGACCGGGAGATAATCCGTCAGGATCGCGCGGAAGGATTAACATGTGATAAAGTGAGAAACGATTTTGTGGGAAATATGGCATTCCTTGACTCACCCCACCCTTAACCAACCTATAAATGCAGGATTATAGTAAAAATGACCAGTCTAACTTCCAACGCCTTTAAGTCCTTACAGTCTGTCCACAGTTCTCCAAATTTACTTCTTCGCTTGAAATCACCCCCATCATGGATTTCGTTAAAAGTCAACGTGGTCAAGATAAACTCTGCCTTGATGGTTACATCTATGTCAAGCACAAAGAATTGTCATCTGGTATTATATCCTACGAATGTGAACGCCGTCGGCATAAAAACTGCAAAGCCCAAGTTAAAATATGTGAAGAAGAATTAGTCAGCCATCTTCATGAACATAACCACGCTCCTGATACTAATCGTCAAGATGTCTTGCTTCTACGGAACGAAATAAAGCAGAAAGCTATTGACACCCAGGAAACCGCTCAACAAATCATCACACAGGCAGTACAGAGCATTCCAGAAGGAGTTTCAGTGCAACTACCATCCGTTCACCATATTAGGCGTGCAATAAGAAGACACAGGCAAGTTGTGAACGCTCCGCATCCCATTCCAAAGAACTTAAATGAGATGGTTATTCCCGATGAATATAAAATGACGGCTTCCGGCGAGGATTTCCTGCTTTACGACAGTGGATCAATTAATCAACGTATGCTTATATTTTCTACAGCCAAAAACATGAGACTCCTGGAAACCTCGACTGATTGGTTTTGCGATGGGACATTTAAAGTTGCGCCAACCCTCTTTTACCAGCTTTACACAGTTCATTGTCTAGTCTCGAGTAGAACAATTCCATGTGTTTATGTGTTGTTACCAAACAAACGACAAGACTCCTATCAAGATCTTTTCCACCAACTTCTTACTATCAACCCCAGGCTCAATCCGAAGACCGTCCTCATCGACTACGAACAGGCTGCTAAGAGCGCCATCCAAGAAGCCTTTCCCAACGCGATAGTCAAAGGATGTTTTTACCACTTGTCTCAAGCCGTATATCGCAAGGTGCAATCGGAGGGATTGCAAGCAAAATATCAGAGTGATGCCGACTTTGCTCTCAGAATTCGCATGCTACCAGCACTAGCATTCGTACCATCAGAGAATGTTGTTGATGCATTTGAAGAACTGCAAGAAAATATGCCTCAGGAAGCAGATCCAATCACCGATTATTTCGAGGATGTCTACATTGGTAGAGTACGTCGCCGTAACAGAGCAACTCCACGTTTTCCTATCAATGTGGAGTATGCACCAACGCGTAGTTGATGACCTCCCACGCACTAACAACTCTTTGGAAGGATGGCATAACCATTTGCAAGCAAGCATTACTTCATGCCATCCAAATATCTGGACCTTTCTTCAAGTGTTGAAAAAGGAGCAAGGACTCACCAACGTCATCATAAGCCAAATGCTTGCAGGACATCCGCCCCCACCCAAGAAGAAACGGTATCAAGATTTGTCGACCAGAATTGCAACTATTGTAGAAGATTATGAGAACCGTGAAGTGTTGGATTTTTTGAAAGGAATAGCACACAATTTGCAATTTTAATATACAGTTTTCCATTTTTTCTAATATTATTTTATGTATGTATAGATATCTATTAATAATTCATTGTTAAATATCCATTTTTAAAAAGTCTATTTTATAAATAATATTTTTTTACTACTTTTTTTGTTAATTTTCATAAACACTAGGGGCAGTTTTCCAGTGTGACCGGGAGGGTGGCGGTCGAAACCGAGCTTCGAGGTTACTCGTGGCTACCCTGGTTTAACACCATCAACTTGTATAATCCAACGAGGGCATGTTGACCTAGTAGGAAAAGAATGGAGGAAAACAAATAAAAGACACCCCTCCAGTTTTTTTAACTTAAAAAAGGCGAAAACTAACGAGGGCATTTCCGCCAGAAAGTCTTTGAAAAGAAGTTCGTAAAGAAAGTGGTAAAATTAGAAAAGTGATATGTGTGAAAGATACATAACCCGAGTAGCCAAAAGAGAAGACTTTGGGCGGTAGGGACCGGGAGGGCGCGCAACTCTCCTGAACCCACCCCGGAGTGGTGAAAACTGAATCGAGAATGACAAGGACTGCTATCAGCGAGTACCTCGTCCCTCCCCCCCAAACCCTATAAACCAGCAGGATGCATTTTAACCCACCCCCCAACACAAGTTCGTGTCAGGAACAAGGGCATAAACACTAGGGGCAGTTTTCCAGTCTGGCAGTTGTCCGGGTGGCAGTTATCCGGGTGGCATTTTTCCAGGTGGCAGTTTTCCAGGGTGGCAGTTGTCCGGGTGGCAGTTGTCCGATGGCAGTTGTCCGGGTGGCAGTTTCCAGGTGGCAGTTGTCCTAGAACCTGGTGCTGCACAGATTTCTTTCACGATGATATGGTAAACATTCACCAAATACACACTAATTTGTCCCAAATGAGCAAGACAGAACCCTTACAACTGACTAAAATTAGAGAAACTTCATATTTGTAAACATGAAAAATGTCTTGAACAGTACTGTGTTCTTTTGGATTCAAAAGATATCGCTACGAATTACAGTAAAATCAACCAAGTTCTATTTGTCACAGCATATATCTTCTTTAAATTCATGTGCTTATTGCAAAGTGTGTTTACTAGTATCTGTAATAATAAGAAAATGGAATTAAAAATATTAAAGTAAGAAAGAATCATTTTTAAAGTTCTCGTTATTCCCTGATCTCTGAACTTTACAATTATCTTTGTAAAGTTGATAATGGATATTAATTTTCTACGATATTACAGGAATTATACTGTAATGAAAAACGTTCTTTCCGACTGGAATTTTCTAGACTTGAAACATCCTGAGCTGAATAAAATAATATTTTGTCTCGTGTTTTTGTATATAGAAGACAATGGCTTCAGAAATATTAACGGACGCTTTATACTTCTTGTAAAATTATGAACTTTAGGAAATTTGTGCCAAATTTGTTAATTAACGTAAACTAACTCACAACCTAACCTTATTGAATCTGATATAATCTTGCGTAATTCAGTCATAGAGCTAACAACTCACATACGTAACCTAAACTAATGAAAGGATTTTAAAATTCTTTTAAGGAAACCAAATTAGTAATTATTCCAAAACACCTGGCCGTCATTATCATTGGCGAATTTGGCGACATGTCTCATCTTTGTAGAAGTGTTAGGGAATCCTCTCCTATCCTTCTTGCACTGTGCAAAGTTTCACTGAAGTTCACTCAAATCTGTGAACAAAAAGTTTTTATTCTGGTAATTATGGCAATAACATCACTCTCGACATTATGGATATTGATTATCATGCAGGGTGACTTTATGAAAGTTTATTTAATGTGAGAGGGTGGGCTGAAAAGTAGTCTCTCCACTTGAATAATTCTGGATTGTGTAGAGGTAGCCAGATAAAACCGGTTTTGTGTTGTAACTTGATATCCCCACCCCATTCCAGATTGTGTAGAGGTAACCAGATAAAACCGGTTTTGTGCTATAGCCTAATATAGCCTACACTCATTCCACACGTTGGTTCAGTATCGATTACAATGGAAAGGAAAAGACGTTCGCTTCAAGCAACGTGCCGTAATTGAATTTTTGACCCCGAAAGGTGTTGCTCCCATAGACATTCATCGGCGAATGCAAGCTGTGTACGGCAAACAGTGTGTGTGATGTGGTACCGTTCGACGCTGGGCGAGGTAGTGTAAAGAAGAAGCAGGGCAAGAAGCTATTGAGAGACAAACCACAAAGTGGAAGACTTGTAACGGGCAACCGATGAGTCTCATCGGACTACGTTTGACGAACTGATTCGTGGAAATCGTCGCAATAACAAAATGAAATGCTGCAATGCTCGATATCTCCAAAGAGCGAGTGGGACCATTATCAGTATTCTCGAGTCAGATGGGTGCCTCGCATGCTCACTGCCGAGATAAAAAACTGAGAGACACGCATTTGGCCAAGAAAATCTGCAGCGCTTGGAAAATGAAGATGAATTTCTGCACAGCAGTGTGACAGGAGATGAGACGTGGGTCCACATATGACCTGAAAATAAACGGCAATCCATGGAATATCGGCACAAAAATGCAGAGCTGGGCACTTGCGGCATATTTTGCGGTACTGCGGTACTGCCGGTACTACCGCAAACCGCAAACCGGAACCGCATAAACGCAGTACCGCAAAGGATCGCTGAAAGTACCGCAGTACCTGCTACCCATTCAAATTTCCGCGTACCGGTTTGGTACCGGTTTGGTAGTGCGGTAGTACCATGCCGCAGTACCGCAGTACCGCATATGCCGCAAGTTGCCCAGCTCTGCAAAAATGCACCGCAACCAAAAAAATTCAAAGTTTAAAAATCGGCTGGAAAAGTGATGATTACTGTTTTTTGTGATATCAATGGCGTTGTCCTCGAAGACTTTACGGAAAGAGGGACGGCAATCAACTCCGCACGTTATATTGAAACTTTGAAGAAGTTGAAAAAACGGATCAGAAGGGTTCGCATCCACAAAAACGCAGTCATTGTTCACCATGACAACGCGAGGCCTCACACTAGTGTTCAAACGCGAGAAGCAATTGAGGATCTGCAATTCACCGTCTTGCCGCATCCACCATATAGCCCCGATTTAGCACCATGCGATTTTCACCTCTTTCCTAAACTTAAAGAACATCTCCGTGGAAATCGCTACGAGTCTGATGAAGAAGTTAAGGCCGCCGTGAAATTTTGGTTTCGTAGTCAAAGGTCCGAGTTTTACCGGGATGGATTTCAAAAACTCATTTATCGTTGGCGTAAATGTATCGAGGTAGAGGGTGATTTTATAGAAAAGTAAACGTATCGTTTTGAAGAATAAACTCTAAGGTACATATCTGCTTTTGTTTCGATAAAATCCTTCAACCCGTTTAAAATTTACTTGAGTGGAGGCATTACTTTTCAGCCCACCCTCGTACATCGGTTTGACGCAATTACGGAAGCTGCCGCTATATCCGCGAGTTCACAATCCCCGATTCTCATATCTGTGACGGTGTGACCATTTAAAATGCATATACAAATTTTATCCGCGAATCCTAACGTCATATTCGTGAACTTGATTGCGAATAGAGGGCAAAAGCCCCGGCAAAAATGACAAAAAAAAATGCCGGAGCGAGGAATAAACACGGTTTTTGCAAATCAACTTAAACTATACACTGGTTTAACTGGACGTAATTTAAAAATTATATTGTACTGTACAATATTAATCATTACATAATGGCTTGTTCTGTTGAGTGAACCGTATTTTCATACTGTCAACTCAGTTTGGGTTAAGTAAGATTATGTTATTAGGATTAGATTAAGCTGGATTAGATTAGAAGGCCTTCGATTTTGTACGAGTAGACATATAAAAATTCGGCTTCGTCAGTTTTACAAAATTTGACCAAACTACTCTATACAGGAGGTCACGCCATATCCGCGAGATTATGTCCCAGAAGACTTCACGGATATGAAAACAAATTATATCGCGCTTGCAAAGAACTAAACTAGACAACAACTGTTAAAAAGATCTGAAAGTCGAAAGGAAAACCAACTAAATTGATCGACTACGATTGGAAAAAGAATTAAATTACAGTAATCATCTACGGTTAGAAAAACAAATCCGAATTAATCAACTACGCTTAGAAAACTAAAACTAAATTAATCAACAACGGTTAGAAAAAACTAAAGTAATCAACTATGGTTGGAAAATAAAATAGGGTTCAGTTCCAACCCAACCCAAAATTTAAATAATAAAGAAATTATATATACAATAAAGCCAGGGGCGGATTAACTGTACTTGGGGCCTGAGGCTAATTTTATTTTGGGGGCCCTTTCCTACAGATTTTTATTAACAATACAAGTACATTTACAGTACATAGTACATTTACACGAATTATATTTATGGTGCTTAGGCTAATTGAGAAACAAACTTAAAAGTACCTTAACACAGTGTATTTTGCCGTTTGCTAAAACAAAACAGTATTAAACATATTTTACTTTAGGGCCTATAAAACATAAAATAAGAGAGATTTTGTCAGTTTGTGTACTCTGTCATATTTAATCAAAAAAGTTTGTGAAATCTCGAATTATATCGTCGAAACTCAGTTGATTGGGGCCCCCTTCAAGCATGGGGGCCTGAGGCTTCAGCCTCAATTGCTTCAATGATATAATCCGCCACAGAATGAAGCAAAATGGTTTAATTAAAGAAAAGGCATGCATCGTTATGTAGGACAATACCATTGTCGTTAATTTGGTGGATGTTATGACAGACAGTGAAGAGGAAATAGAGGAAAATAACACTTAGAATTAAGATAACTTTTTATAATTGACCAAATCCAAGGACACACCACGCGTTCGAACGCATAAAGTAAACATGTAATATGTAATTTGACTCGATTTTCAAGTTGTATATTTATTTCAGGTTTAATGTTATGTATTTCTATAATGGAAGTCTCCTTTATTCAGTTTCACTATATTGTGTACATCTAACAATGTTATAAAGAGAATTTTGATTTTGTTACAGGTCGGGAACCCTATAAAAAGAATTTTGATTTTCACAAATAAAAAAAAATGAGCTTTCATAGGCAAATTACCTTATCAAGTGTAACGTGAGTGTAGATGACTTGCGATATGCTTTAGGATTGTATTTCCATACAATTAAGTCAATGATATAATAAAATCGATCTGTCAGTCTTTCGTCACTAATGATCTTCATCAACTTGAAACCGACCTCAATTCCGTGCTGACTAAAATACAATTTTAATTCATTCACTGTTTCTTTTAATTTCCCTCTCTTTGAAAACGTACATATTTCAGCGTCGATTAGGATATCTTATTTTACTTTTACAAGTCTACGTTATAGCAAGATTGCTACATCATCCTTATGTTGCTTTATCAACATTAGATTGACCACAGTGTGACGCAAGTCTGAAATAGATACAGTATGCTGATTCAATGTTGAAAAGTCAGACTGAATGATGTTAATCGGTTTAAAAATTCAGTGATTAAGTAAAACTTACTATAGTTTTCCCAAGTCGTATTTCCAACAACATGTGTCTGTGATGTTTGTGTGGTTTAGATGTTTCCTATTAGTTTATTCAATGTTACTTCAAAGTCTTTATTCTGCCAATTGTACAAAATTGATGTAACTGTTACAGTTACAAACAAATAGATTTGATTGAGGTTAGTAACTACACTCTCAATGTTGGAAGTACTGGATATATTTCTAGTTGAAAGCATAAGGTTTGGTTAAATTATGTTTGGTTAGGTTAGGTTAGTAAATAGTAAATATATCGTTTGAATAGAAACTATCTCCGAATGGCAACCTCACAAAATAAAAAGTATGGTAGGTCCCAACGAACGTCTTTGTCTCTCATATCTTTAATGCTAACTCAAAAAGAGAAAGACAGTAACCTTTTACCTCTCTTGCCGCTTGATTGTATCGATTAACTTGAAAATCTGTCATATTTTTCTTTCGTAACGGAGGGTACTCGATTCTTACAGGAGGCTGAATCATCCAAAGAACTAAATTTTCTTTACCCATCGCATCTAAATACTGTAAATAAATACTCATTTAAGTAATGCATAACATCAACAGGAAACTATTTACACACACTAAGCATAAGAATTTTCCTGAAAGATACAGTGATTCGAAGGAAAAGGGTATTGGTATAGGGTTCATAAATTCAAGGATATTGGGTCATAAACTGATTGGTCTTCACACACACATACACATACACACACACACACACACACACACATTGCTCCTTATAGAACTATGCACAAAATGTTCTTTTATATTTATGCAGTGTAACTCAGTACCCGGGGTATTGCTAGCGTAACTCTTATAATGGATGGAGATTAAGGGTTAAGGAACCAATAAGGAAGTAAAGAGGGTTTCATAGTCTTATTTTGGTGGGTAACGTTAAGCGATAAAGTTTGGCCCCAGAAAACCATTTAGCAGAAGCCGTAATAACGGTTGAGAGGAGGAATTTATGTGTTGTATATTGTTCCAATGGTATTCTTAAATTCACTAGTTTCAATATTAATTCTAAAAGAATGTGTTGTAGAAAATGATGATTGATGATGGATGATGATGACGACTGATGATGATGATTGATGATGATTGCTTTCGTTTCATGAAACCACAGTTAAAAGATGTTTACTTAATGACTGACACTTTGATTAAATAAATCTACGGATAAAATAAAACTGTCATACACTATAAGTAAAATACTTAATACAGATAACTCTGCTTTTACTTGGACAGAGTTTCTGTATGGAAACTAGGGTGCTTTCCTGTTAACGGGAATACCCAACCGCCCGCCACCAAACTGTTTATGTATTTTTGCTCCCGTCATTTTCGTTTAAACTAACGAAAATATCACAACTTAACCTAACCAATCATCAAGGGCGTACAGTTGACCTAACCGAGCATTGAATTAACCTAACAGGTTAATATAACGGAAAATGCCCGGTTAGGTCAACTGAATGCCCAGTTAGTTTAATTGAATGCCCGGTTAGGTCAACTGTACGCCTTTGATAATTGGTTAGGTTAAGTGATATTTTCGTTAGTTTAAACGAAAATGACGAGAGCAAAAATACATCGTAAACAGTTTGGTAGTCCCGATAATACGTAAGTACCGAATTTATTAATCATTTAAATGAAATTAGTTAATATGTAAGCGATAATCAGTTAGTAGGGGGCCAAAATGTCTTTATGTCATCTAAAATCGCAGAAAAAACGTCGCTGCTTTCGGTACGTTGTCGCCACATGAATTCCGCAAGATACGAGTCCAGATGATGACGGGCGGTTGGGTATTCCCGTTAACAGGAAAGCACCGAAACTAGTAAAAAAATCATCAAGACATTTAACATTAGACAATAGAAAACAAATGATACAAAAGGTAAAAATAATACTATAACTGAAACCTACTCAGGTTAATATTCCGCTAAACTCAAACCAACACCTTAACAAGACAACATAATATTCTGAATTGTTACGAAAGATAACGTGGAAAACTGTCTTATATAGTGTGCAAAAAGTTAAGTTAGATCTGGTTAGCTTTGGTTAGGTGAGGTTAGGTTAGAGGGTTAGAGTTAGGTTAGGGTTAGAGAGTTAGGTTACGTGTGGTTAGGTTACGTTGTGCCCTCACCAGTAAATATTTTTTCTGGTTAATGTTGATGTATTTTAAAGGAATTTGACCTCCATTTCGTTTCTAAATTTGCGATTCTTTAAATACGAAACTGAAAATATCTCGAAAACTGCTCATTTGTACAGAAACAGATGTCACATTCTTTCAAAGCACATCAAAATTGACCAGAAAAAAATCTTCTGGTCATTACTTGCCAGTTTGAGTTCAGCGGAATATTTACCCAAACTCAAGCATACAAATCATGAACTCTAGACTGAAATCAATGCATTAAAACATGGAAATAACTAAAATAAAAAAAAGTCATTAAACTATATCGCGCTTGCAAAGAACTAAACTAGGTAACTAATGTTAAAAAGATCTGAAAGTCGAAAGAAAAAACAACTAAATTAATCACCTACGGTTGAAAATATAGTTAAATTAATCACCTACGGTTAGAAAACTAAAACGAAATTAATCAACTATGGCTGGAAAAACTAAAATAATCAACGGAGCTATTGAAGAATAGGGACCCCAGCCTTCTTTAGTTAGGCTTATAAGGCTAACTAACGAAAATATCACGACCTAACCTACCAATCGTTAGGTTAACTGTACGCCCTTGACGATTGGTTAGGTTAGGTCATGATATTTTCGTTAGTTAGCCTTATAAAGCTAACTAAAGAAGGCTGGGGTCCCTATTCTTCAATAGCTCCTAATCAACTATGGTTGGAAAAAGAATTAAATTAATGAACTACGTTTGAAAAAAGAACTAAATTAATCAACTACTGTATAATCGTTCATTCAATAAACAGATAAATAAATCTTGGATCACCTGAAGATTAGGGCTCCCATGTATTCTTGTTTTTTGCTTTACAGTACCAAATGTAATAATAAATTAAATTGAATGCCCTGTTAGGTCAACTGTATGCCCTTGACGATTGATTGGTTAGGTTACGTCGTGATATTTTCGTTAGTTTTAACGAAGATATCATTTGGTAATTGAGGCTGGGGGACCTGATCTTCAGGTGATCCTGAATCTTGGTATTATTATAGTATTACACCCGTCTAACGTCCAGCAATTATTATATATTCATTAGGTAGATTTTTTAATTCTAAGACACTTTTCTTCTATAGCGTTTCCGTCGCAAATGCTTCGTTTTCGAGATATAAACGTTTTTTTGGTGTGTATCTAGTGTGTTCGTACGTTCGTTTGTGTGTTCGTACGTTCGTTTGTGTGTTCGTTTGTGTTGCCGTCACATGTCTGCCCAATCACTGCGCTCCATCCATTTCGAATTTGAATTAGTTTGCTACCGGAATGGCTTCGTGTGACATGTGTTCGTTCGTTATTACCGCTGTATTGTCGCTTTCTATGAAAATTTAGAAAAAAGTGTTGAGTTTCTGCGTGCTCACGGTGTTCTACCGACAGTAGTGAAGTGTCCACATTGTAAAACGGAGTGTACGTATCGTCAAGATCAGAAACTGTGGCGTTGTAGAAAAAGTTACATTGTGCCTAAAACGAAGAAAAGACGGTACTGTGATTATTCTGTCTCAGATTTTAAAGGTTCTTTTCTAGACAATACTAATATTCCTCCGTGGAAAATTGTTCTTTTTGTTCTTTTAGGTTAGGTTAGGTTAGGTTAATTTTTGAAGGTGAAATTTATGTTTTTCCTATGGTTTTTGATGTTTTGAACGAATCTGACCTTCAAAACCGTCGGAAATGACTCGTTTTCGATTGCCGGCTGGGGGGAGGGGGGTTATCTCAAAAACGAGTCATTTCCGACGGCTTTGAAGGTCAGATTCGTTCAAAACACATCAAAAACCATAGGAAAAACATAAATTTCACCTCCAAAGGGAGACGGGTGTAATACTATAAATTTACCTGAATCTTTACCAAGGTGTGCACTGAAGATAGCTGGTTTAATATATTTGAAGGTTTTTCTTTCAGAAATGTCCTCCCGCTTTCAGCGAAAATGAAGCAATAAGAAAAATTACGAAACAAAGAAAGATCTTAAATATTTTTTAGCTAAATGACATAAATAACATTTTTCATTGAATTGATCAACCCTCAATATTCTTACTTATTGAACACAACTCTCATACAAACCATCTCATCCCCCGTAACAATAACAATATTAACGTGGAAACACTATTTATAACACTATTAAATACACATATCAACGGGTTTCGCTCTGTACAAACACAGACGAGAGCTTCTAAGCCAACAGAACAACATACCCAAGTAATTCTCTATTGTTTACATGAATATTATGTAAATCAGATTTTAGATTGAAATTCCTATCAGACTTAGTTAATTAACTAAACTACTACACTATATTTAATGGAAACTAATATGTATAAGGTAAAGATTTTAAAAATGTGAAAATTCCGAAATAAAATGTAAAAATAATTTAGGTGAGAGAGTAAAGAATTTACACTGCCCTTCTAAATGTAACTTACATAAACACTAAACAATCCTTTTATTTTGTTTAGCTCCTTTTAATCCTCTCTATCTCTTAATTGTACGTGCCATCGTAAACATAAATTTGAAAAACTTTTGGATACCTGTATGGACATGTTTTATAATAGTCTAAGTCAGCAGTTCTCAAACTTCTTATCTTGTGTACTGCCCGAGAATATTGAATGCATTTAGCGTACTATCTTAATCTTTAGGGTACTGTCTTCATACGTATGTCCTTAAGGTAGTGTCTTTACTTAAAAATATATTTTTTACCACCTGTGAAAAGCTCGTGTACTAATTGTTGTATGAGCACCACAATTTCAGAAGTGCCATTCTAAACGTATGTAAAACAAAACACTAAGGATATTTACGAACGCACGATTGGATGGACTCATGTGTCGCATCGCGTCACGAATTTTCCTACAACCCATTGGGTAAACAAAACCAATGTCACATGTTCCAGTAAGAACACGTTGAGACCTGTTTGGATGTTTTCGTGCAGGAAGTCACGTATTTTGTCTGGTGTTACCTGAGGCCTACTTGGAATTTATATCCTAACTCATGTTTTTCATTTAAATAAAAATTTTACTATCTTTTATAATATCAGTAAATACCCAAATTTTGCAAACCCAACAGTACAGCTACATAAAAACTTTCTCCTGCAACTGGAAACTACAGTAAATTAAATTTTAATGCCTGAATTTGGCATGTTGCTACAAATAATATAATAAAGTAAAAATCATTTACTCACTAGTTTTGCTTTGTTTAAGTATGTTTTAAACTTGTTAAATGCCTTTGTAGATCCATTGCTTTCCATTATAACGTGGAGTGTAATGCCAATTACGAATATAATCCTTTTAGAAGGCTTTCTCTGCGAAGTAAGATGAACATACTTAAAAAAATACAACCTCACTCGATCACAAAGTTATGAAATAGTGAGCGAAAGTTGTCACTACCTTAATTAATTTCATCGTTCGTAGGGCAGTGGCGTTGAGAAAGGCTTCCCATATGAAAAGAAAATTTGTTTTGGTCGGTTTGTGATAATTGCGGATCCCTCGTCTGTACTGCGAGCTCAATAAATTTCTCCCGAAAGCCTGTAATATAACAAAAAACAAAAACAAAACAATGGACAACAAACGTAAAGAGGTCAAACATAACTTACTACTACGTTTAAGTTAACATGAAGGACTGAAGCATACGTGAAGAGTCCCTAAAGATAGAGCTGTATTTTGTTTAGCTTTTTTTAATCCTATGTATCCCTTAATTATGATAGATATGCTCTCATATACAGAAGTTTAAAAGCACCAGTAAAATAATAATTTTGTCAAAGGGTAAAGATGTATACATCTTGTTCTCGTTCAGTGAAGATAGCATTAGGTTGCTAAGTTCAACAAGAACTCTTATTAACTCTTATTACAACGGGCTCTTATTAATATTAACCTATTTTACGACAACACGTGTCATTAACTCATTGCCTGCTGGAGAAAAATTTCACGATTTGGCTGTTTAGTAAAAATTATTCATTTGAATTAAAGTTGCATCATTTTGCAAACATTTAGGATTTAAAGTATAAAAAATAAACTGTTATATATATATATATATATATATATATATATATATATATATATATATATATATATATTATATATATATATATATATATACATATATATATATATATATATATTATATGATGAATAAAACCACGAAGGGAAAAGAAACACAAAGGGGTGCTCAAGCGCTTTCGTCTAATGACATCCTCAGGAACACTGGAGTGAAAGGACAGATCAAGGCAATATATAGGTTACAAAAATAAACATACATACATACATATACATATATATATATATATATATATATATATATATATATATATATATATATATATATATATACATATATATAGTAAGCAGAGAAAAAATTGTGGGAGGAGCAAACACATTTGTATGGGAAATTGACACTTTTAGCACTTTGGCCGACATTCAATATAAATTCAAATGGCTTGTTTATGGAACAGGTCACAAAAGAATAAAGAAATAAAAATAAATATAAATATAAATGAGGAAAAAAAAAAAATTAATTACAAAATAGTGCCTTAGTGATATATATGTCACAGCCTAAATAACCATAAAGAAATAAACCAACAAATAAAAAACCACAAATATATTATATATATATATATATATATATATATAATATATATATATATATATATACACACACATACACACATATATATACATATATATAGTAAGTAAAGAAAAATTGTGGGAGGAGCAAACACATTTGTATGGGAAAATGACACCTTTAGCACTTGGCCGACATTCAATATAAATTCAAATGGCTTGTTTATGGAACAGGTCACAAAAGACTAAAGAAATAAAAATAAATATAAATATAAATAGGGAAAAAAAAATTACAAAATAATGCCTTAGTGATATATATGTCACAGCCTAAATAACCATAAAGAAATAAACCAACAGATAAAAAACCAAAAATTGTAAGTGGAGTCTACAAATTCAAGCTCAAAAGGGAAAGTTTACAATCAATTTAATAGATGATGCCAAATTGATATATATGTCACAAAGAAATAAAGAAATAAACCCCCAAAAAAAAAAAAAAAATTAAAAACTAATAAAAAATAATAATAAATTGAAAAATAAATTTTAAGAGAGGCACACCAATTTATAAGGGAAAAATTACCAAAGGTTTTTTAGTTATTGTCTGAATCATGCATACTATGGTCACAAACGAATAAAAAAAGTACAAGTAAATATAAATTGGAAAACAAAATAATGCCTAGATGATATATAAAGAACCATAAAAATATACAACATATATAAGGTATATATACGAAATATAAACGCAATATATACAGAATATATATATATCGGGTGGTCCGAAAAAAATGACGCATTTTTTAAAAATTAATATCTCAGTAACCCCCTTCCTTATCATGACAATTTTTATATGCAAGATACTTTCAAACTTCTTTTTTTGAATGCAAGAAACGGAATTCTGATATCTTTTATAGTTTTCTCGCAATTAACAAAAGTAACAACATGGGTCAAAAAAACAAAAATAGCAATATAATATCCGTTTTTATACGATATCATTTTATACGATATCATGCGATATTTTGCAAGTTATTACAAAACTCTACAGGAATGAACAAGTCAAATTGTGGATATTTTTATTTTTTAACAATTCGTCAGTACCCTTAATGATGTTGTCAGAGGAAGATCGTATTCTCATTAAAAATTGTTACTGTGAAAAAGGATGGAAGACTGGAAGGTTATTGCAAGAGTTTCCCGGCAAAAAGTGGAAAAGGCGTGCAGTGGAAAGACTCTTAAAGAAGATTCGCGAATCGGGAAGTACTGCCAGAAAACCAGGAAGCGGTAGACCTAAAACAGCTTCGGTTCCAGAAAATGTGGATTACATCAACGATAAAATCTGCTCTCAAGAAGATAAACCAGGAAGTCATTTGTCACAAAGAACAATTGCTAAACATTTGAATATTGGAAAGACTTCTGTACACCGAATAATTAAAGCACAAAAACTAAAAGCCTTCAAAAGAATAGTATCTTCTAGAAAAAGTGATACTGTTAAGGATAAAAGAAAAACAAGGTGCAGAAAGTTACTTGATAATTTCTCTGTCGTTGATATTAAAAAGATAGTCTTCACGGATGAAAAAGATTTCACTCTAGAAATTCCGCGAAACCGTCAAAATGATGTTGTCTACGGGCGTGGTAAAAAGTGTGACATTTCAATAAACAGATTGTATCATGAAACGTCAAGATTCTCCAAAAAGGTTATGATATCTGCAGGGGTCTCTTGGAATGGCAAGACAGATGTTCATTTTATTGAAACTGAAAAGACAAAGGTGAATTCTGCAAATTACATTGAACTTTTAAGAACAAAATTGTTGCCGGATTGTCGTCGCCTGTATCAAGAAAATGATTTCATATTTCAACAAGATGGAGCACCGTCGCATACAAGCTACGCCACACAGTCGTTTCTGATTAGCAATACACCAAAATTAATAACGAAAAATGAGTGGCCACCACAAAGCCCAGATTGTAATCCTATGGACTACTCAATTGGGAGTTACTAAAAGAGAAGGTTTACCGAGGTCGACGAGAAAAATTCACCGAATCAGAATTAAAAAGTAAAATACTTGAATCTTGGCAAGAAATTGGCATTAATGAAGTAAGAAGTATTATTTTGTGTGGAAGAAAAGACTTAGATTAGTGTGTCAACAGAGTGGTGGTCCAATCGATCATTTACTGTAAATTAATTAGTTAAATTTCTGATTAAATTTTCCTTTCTCATGATATTCGTTTTTTTGACCCATGTTGTTACTTTTGTTAATTGCGAGAAAACTATAAAAGATATCAGAATTCCGTTTCTTGCATTCAAAAAAAGAAGTTTGAAAGTATCTTGCATATAAAAATTCATGATAAGGAAGGGGGTTACTGAGATATTAATTTTTAAAAAATGCGTCATTTTTTTCGGACCACCCGATATATATATATATGCATAAGGGAAAAAATTACCAAAGGTTTGTTTTATAATTATTGTCTGAAAAATCGGTAGGTCGCAAAAGAATAAAGAAATAAAAATAAATATAAATTGAAAAATTACAAATAATACAACTACACATGTATACCCGCATAACCAAATATATATACATATACATACATATATACAAACACACCACACACACACACACACATATATATATATATATATATATATATATATAACACATACAAGCTTGACCTTCGCGAAATGAGAAATCATCGCGCGGAACCTTTGTAAGGTTGTAAGGTAAGGTAAGGTACATACACATATATACATATATATATATATACACATATATACATACATATACATATACACACATACATACATACATATACATATACACACATATCATACACACACATTTAACTGCAATGACCACGCACATACTCACATACACATACATACATACATACACATACACGCATACAGCAAAAAATTGAAAAATAAAATTGTAAGAGGAACTACAGATTTATAAGGAAACAAAGACAAAAACAGATTTTAACCAAAGATTTAACAACCTGCCCTTTTGTTTAAATCCATTCTGAAGGAATTCAGAGCAACGGGATCGAGTTGAAACAGACCTTTATCATTTAAGGTTATTTGTAAGTTGAATTATAGCCGACTAAAGAATATTTCTATTAACAATGTTGCTAGAGTGAAAAAAACTGAAGCATTATTCCAATCATACAATGGGATAACTCTGACAAATGGACAAAAAGGGCACTGGACAACTGTCCCGTTCTAACGGAATATTGATGCTGTTTTACACGCGTTTGCAAATCCTTTCCCGTCTGACCTATGTAAAAGGAATCACATTGCTTACACCCAATTTTATAGATAATGCCTAAATTATTGGTAGGGCTATTTTTTACTATGATGTTTTTCACAATATTGTTATATGAAAAAACTACATTGATATCCTAAAGTTTAAGTACATTAGCAATGCCTAAGAAGCCGGGAAAAATGGAAGTACTAAAATATTCTTTGACAAGGTGCGAGTGTTATTATTCACACGATAGAAGGTTCGTTTAGCCTTATTAAGACAAGATTCCATGAACGCAGATGGGTAACACAACTCACTTCCAATACCGTTGATATTTTCCAATTCGGCATCGATGTATTCCGGACTGGCGATCCTAAGAGCGCGGAGAAACATTGAGGAAAATATGGCCTTTTTAATAGGGGTGTCATGTCCAGAGTAAAAGTGTGCTAATGTACTTAAACTTTTGGATATCAGTGTAGTTTTTTCATATAACAATATTGTGAAAAACATCATGGTAAAAAATAGCCCCACCAATAATTTAGGCATTATCTATAAAATTGGGTGTAAGCAATGTGATTCCTTTTACATAGGTCAGACGGGAAAGGATTTGCAAACGCGTGTTAAAACAGCATCAATATTCCGTTAGAACGGGGACAGTTGTCCAGTGCCCTTTTTGTCCATTTGTCAGAGTTATCCCATTGTATTGATTGGAATAATGCTTCAGTTTTGTTTCACTCTAGCAACATTGTTAATAGAAATATTCTTGAGTCGGCTATAATTCAACTTACAAATAACCTTAACATGAGTAAAGGTCTGTTTCAACTCGATCCCGTTGCTCTGAATTCCTTCAGAATGGATTTAAACAAAAAGGGCAGGTTGTTAAATCTTTGGTAAAAATTTGTTTTTGTCTTTGTTTCCTTATAAATCTGTAGGTTCCTCTTACAATTTTATTTTTCAATTTTTTGCTGTATGCGTGTATGTGTATGTATGTATGTGTATGTGAGTATGTGCGTGGTCATTGCAGTTAAATGTGTGTGTATGTATATGTGTGTATATGTATATGTATGTATGTATGTGTGTATATACAGGGTGTCCCGTAAGTCTGGACCCATAGGGAAAAATAATAAAATTACAAAATAGTCCAAAAATTTATTTATAATATATTTTTTTATTATTTTATTATTATTTTTATTATTTTTTTATTATGATCTTACTCCGCTGGAGTTTATTTGTGGGGCCACTTGAAAGCCAAAATGTACGAGGTCAAACTTCAGAACATTTTCCACCTTAAAGCACGCATTGTGGAGGCGTGTCAAGAAATTTCTGCGACTGTGATTCAGAAAGTGCTGTCGCAGTGGAGATTACGTCTTCAACTATGTGTGCGACACAACGGCGGACACTTTGAACAGATTATGTAATAAATTTTTGGACTATTTTGTAATTTTATTATTTTTCCCTATGGGTCCAGACTTACGGGACACCCTGTATATATATATATATATATATATATATATATATATGTGTGTATATATGTGTATGTACCTTACCTTACCTTACAACCTTACAAAGGTTCCGCGCGATGATTTCTCATTTCGCGAAGGTCAAGCTTGTATGTATATATATATATATATATATATATATATATATATATATGTGTGTGTGTGTGTGTGTTTGTATATATGTATGTATATGTATATATATTTGGTTATGCGGGTATACATGTGTAGTTGTATTATTTGTAATTTTTTCAATTTATATTTATTTTTATTTCTTTATTCTTTTGCGACCTACCGATTTTTCAGACAATAATTATAAAAACAAACCTTTGGTAATTTTTTCCCTTATGCATATATATATATATTCTGTATATATTGCGTTTATATTTCGCATATATACCTTATATATGTTGTATATATTTTTATGGTTCTTTATTATATCATCTAGGCATCATTTTGTTTTCCAATTTATATTTACTTGTACTTTTTTATTCGTTTGTGACCATAGTATGCATGATTCAGACAATAATTAAAAAAACCTTTGGTAATTTTTCCCTTATAAATTGGTGTGCCTCTCTTAAAATTTATTTTTCAATTTATTATTATTATTTTTTATTTTTAAATTTTTTTTTTTTTTTTTTATTTCTTTATTTCTTTGTGACATATATATCAATTTGGCATCATCTATTAAATTGATTGTAAACTTCCCTTTTGAGCTTGAATTTGTAGACTCCACTTACAATTTTTGGTTTTTTATCTGTTGGTTTATTTCTTTATGGTTATTTAGGCTGTGACATATATATCACTAAGGCATTATTTTGTAATTTTTTTTTTCCCTATTTATATTTATATTTATTTTTATTTCTTTAGTCTTTTGTGACCTGTTCCATAAACAAGCCATTTGAATTTATATTGAATGTCGGCCAAAGTACTAAAAGTGTCATTTTCCCATACAAATGTGTTTGCTCCTCCCACAATTTTTCTTTACTTACTATATATATATGTGTTTCTTTTTCCTTCGTGGTTTTATTCATCATATATATATATATATATTGTGGTTTTTTATTTGTTGGTTTATTTCTTTATGGTTATTTAGGCTGTGACATATATATCACTAAGGCACTATTTTGTAATTAATTTTTTTTTTTTCTCAATTTATATTTATATTTATTTTTATTTCTTTATTCTTTTGTGATCTGTTCCATAAACAAGCCATTTGAATTTATATTGAATGTCGGCCAAAGTGCTAAAAGTGTCAATTTCCCATACAAATGTGTTTGCTCCTCCCACAATTTTTTCTATGCTTACTATACAGTGTGTCCGTAAAGTCATGGTGGGATTTTAAATAGCTATATTACTGCAACGAAACATGATAATGAGATGAAAAAAAGGCAAATTGAAGAACAACTCTAAAAGAATAACTTTATTTAACGTAGTTCGATATGGGCTCCTCTGGTAGCCCTGCAGACATCTAGGCGGTGATTCAATTCCAGCCACACACGCCCAAGAACATCAGGAGTGACGGATGCGATAGCTTCCGTGATTCGCTCGTGCAAGTGATGAATATCCCTAATGGGTACACTGTACACGCTTTGCTTGACGTAACCCCACAAATAAAAATCCAAAGGTGTCAGGTCCAGAGAGCGTGGAGGCCATGGCTTCCATCCTCCTCTTCCTATCCATCTCTGTGGAAATTTTTCATTAAGGAATTCTCGAACAACGTTGGCATAGTGCGGAGGAGCACAATCTTGCTGAAAGATGACATTATTGTCAATAAATTTGGGTACTGCTAAATGTTCCAACATAGCGAGGTAGTTGTGTGACGTCACAGTGGGTTCCGCGAAGAAAAATGGGCCAATCACTCGATCTCGTGCTAGAGCACACCACACATTAACTTTCGGGCTATTACGCTCATGTTCAACATAGGCATGTGGACAGCCTAGACTAACTACGAGATAAAGGTTAAGCTTAGCCTAGACTAACTACAAGATACAACTTTGAGAGTTGTTCTTAAATTTGGCATTGTTTCATCTCATTATCATGTTTTGTTGCAATAATATAGCTATTTAAAATCCCACCATGACTTTACGGACACACTGTATATATATATATATATATTATATATATATATATATATATATTATAATATATATATTAGGAGAAATCCAATGACAAGGAGAAATGTAAATGCCATGAAAAGTCTTCTTTAATGCGCAACGTTTCGAGCAATACGCTCATCTTCAGGCTGTTTAATAACAATGTGAAATTAAAATCAATATTGAATGAAAAACAAAACAGAAAATTTCTATAACCTATTCGTAAAGACAAATTTTAAAAGACTGAGAAAGAGGGTTAAATTCTAAGTTATACAGATTTACATATAAAAATTAAGAAGCTATTTTTAAATACATATAGTTTATGTGAAATTAATACACTGGAAAAATTAACAATAGTACACTGGAATAATGGAACTAGCTACCTTACACTGCAGTTTCCGAGGCTGGGCTGACTAATTTGAGCAGAGGCAAGAACGGGAAACACAAGAGATGGCGAGGGCGATGGGGGAAGGAGGGATTATAAGGAATTGGGGAAGGAGGAGGGATCATAGCAAATTGAGGGGGACGGCAGATGAGTCAACATTCAGACTAGGGGACAATGCTTTAATGAAAAGCGATTCTAAAATTCTTAGTGAGTTGGGACAAGTATTACAACCAAGAATTTTAAAGTTGTCTAAAGTGACATCAGTTTTACATTTAATGCTGTGTTCGCGAATACTCGAGGCTTCTTTAGTTTTTAAAATTTTACCTGTTCGGCCACTTATTCCCATATGCGAATAAAATCTAGCCCTGAGAGAGCGAACAGTGCTGCCAATGTAATTCCCAAGGAGACACCTAGGGCAGGTAAATAAATATACAACACCGCTACGCAACGAGTCAGGGTTCGATCCTTCGCTGAGAAAAAGCTACCTAAAGACGTTTTATTAATAAATATGATGCGGAAATCAGTATGATAAAAAAATTTCCTTAACAATTTTGTAAATTTAAGCTTAAATTCCTTATTCAAAGGACCCATTTCAGGTACCAAAAAATATTTTATATCCTTCGGCACTGTAATACATGGAAGTTGAGGGCTATAAACATTATTTAAGAAGGATCTAATTTGTTTGTCTACATATTGAACAGGAAAACTATTATTAGTAAAGTATGATCTTAGATTATTAAATTCATCATTAAGTAAGGTAAAATTAGAGGTCAAATTATATCCTCTGAACAGGAGAGTTTTAATACAAGACATCTTATAGTTGAAATCAGTAAAACTAAAAAAATTCATGCCCAAACCAGTGAAAGTGGGTTTCCTGTAAACTGATGTAGTAATAGAATCACCGTTTTTCGAAATTAAAAGATCTAAGAAGGGGAGGGAGCCATTTTGCTCAGTTTCCATTGTATAACGTTATATTGGGGTGCAAAATTTAGGAAGTTAAAGAATTGTTGCGCTTGTACCGCATTATCAAAGACTGCTATCGAATCATCAACGAAGCGTCGATAGAAAATTGGCTTGAGATGAGTGGGAGATTGTCTAAAAATTACACTTTCTAAATGAGTCATAAAAAAGTCAGCTGCTAACGGTCCGACTGGTGATCCCATCCCTACTCCATCAATTTGTTGGTAAACCTTATTGTTGAAAGTGAAATAGCATTGTTTGAAGACCAATTCTAAAGTTCCTTAAAATGAGACATGAAAAACCATGAAAATTATCAACTGAGCTAAAAACCCTATCTAAAATATGGCAATAGTTTCAGATACAGGTACATTTGTGAAAAGCGACTTTACATCAAAACTGACAAAAAACTTTTTTGAATCGAAGTTTTTACCAAGGAGGTCTTTTTGGAATTCAAACGAGTTATTTATAGTGTAAGCATTTTTCGCAAAGGGGGACAGGAGACGAACAGGTGGCCGAACAGGTAAAATTTTAAAAACTAAAGAAGCCTCGAGTATTCGCGAACACAGCATTAAATGTAAAACTGATGTCACTTTAGACAACTTTAAAATTCTTGGTTGTAATACTTGTCCCAACTCACTAAGAATTTTAGAATCGCTTTTCATTAAAGCATTGTCCCCTAGTCTGAATGTTGACTCATCTGCCGTCCCCCTCAATTTGCTATGATCCCTCCTCCTTCCCAATTCCTTATAATCCCTCCTTCCCCATCGCCCTCGCCATCTCTTGTGTTTCCCGTTCTTGCCTCTGCTCAAATTAGTCAGCCCAGCCTCGGAAACTGCAGTGTAAGGTAGCTAGTTCCATTATTCCAGTGTACTATTGTTAATTTTTCCAGTGTATTAATTTCACATAAACTATATGTATTTAAAAATAGCTTCTTAATTTTTATATGTAAATCTGTATAACTTAGAATTAACCCTCTTTCTCAGTCTTTTAAAATTTGTCTTTACGAATAGGTTATAGAAATTTTCTGTTTTGTTTTTCATTCAATATGATTTTAATTTCACATTGTTATTAAACAGCCTGAAGATGAGCGTATTGCTCGAAACGTTGCGCATTAAAGAAGACTTTCATGGCATTTACATTTCTCCTTGTCATTGGATTTCTCCTAAATATTAAATTGAAGCTCTGTAGAAGCAACCCGCATGATTATATATATATATAATATATATATGTAAGATATATATGTATATGTATGTATGTATGTTTATTTTTGTAACCTATATATTGCCTTGATCTGTCCTTTCACTCCAGTGTTCCTGAGGATGTCATTAGACGAAAGCGCTGAGCACCCCTTTGTGTTTCTTTTCCCTTCGTGGTTTTATTCATCATAAATATTTTTCACGTGTCACTTTCGTGAAATAATTTTTCATATATATATATATATATATATATATATATATATATATATATAGAGAGAGAGAGAGAGAGAGAGAGAGAGAGAGAACAGCAGTATAAATAATTATATATTGTATATGTGGAGTTGTTGCAGAAATGGTAATTTATAAGTTAACAAGCGTTAATAACAAGGATGTTACATCAAACGCAAGTATGAGTATTAAATCTGATAAAGAAAATGGATGGGCCATTTTGTCAACAGACTCGAGGAGTTCCACGCATATACATCTATGACTTGATTGTTGACAGGTCGAGGATGCTAATTTCACTTAATTGAATCTTTTCACAGTAAAATAATTCCATGAAGAAGGAAAAATAAAATGGTTGAACAAATCCAAGACTTAAGTAACCGTTTGAGGCACACACGCAAAAAATTTTATTCACTTATTTTATTTTTATTATTTTATTTTTTATGGTTTTTTACAGGCTCTAATTTTATTACAGTTTGACGGACGGAAAAGGAGTATATGTGATGGTTTTAGGATGAAATTAGGACTGAAAAAGTGAGAATGAAACCATTTTCCCTGAAAGGGTTAACCTGATAAGATCGAACCAGATATTAATCTAACCGGGTGTCATCAATGACTTAACTGAGTAAGTGTTAATGGTGAGTGAAATAGAAGTCAATATTCAGCAAAATCAGAGCTCGATTGACCTTTATTATACATACAAGACGCGATCAGTGAAGAAGATGTTGACTTCTTGAGTCTCCATCATGATGACCTCCTTTTCTCCTCTGAAAGCGGTGTTCAAGCAGCTGTGAAAGTCCCTGCAAGAAGGATAGTGGATAGAGGACCTAACTGACGTGGAATGCTAACTCTTTTCTGGATTATTGCCAAACAAGCCTCTTTAGCCAATCACTTATCTCTAATGGAAAGGTGGAACCCTCTTACCTCCCTTCATGCTGAGCCCGCCGATTCGACCACGTACCTCTATAGCTACTTTAATCAACAGAGACAGTTTGGTTGATGACTTTTGTTCAGGAATCAAAGTACCAGTTACAACTTTTAAAGGAACATCAATCAAGTCATGCACAAAATATTAACGTTTACGAGGGCAGTTTAGAATCACGAAGCGCTTTCGTGTTTACTTCCTTCCCTTATATAGCAAGTGAAAATATTTACAACAGTTGTTCTATTTTTCGAACTAAATAACCATTTAAATTATAATACATTAAACAGTATAATAATAATAAAAATAATAATAATAATAATAATAATAAAAAATTTTTAGAAAAAGTTTTCAAATTAATATGAAAGAAATCATTCGACCCGAGAAAAATTCCACCCTCATTAAAGAATGCGAACATAGCTTCCCTCATTCAAAAGCGGTAACAAGGCAATACCTAAGAATTATCTTCCAGCAGGACTCGCCTTTCACTAACAAATTGCTTTGAAAGAGTAATTTCAGACAAAATCGTTTACTAGCTAAAAAAAAATATATTTACTGAAGACTCGCATGCTTATTGAACAGAGAACAGAAGGTACTTGAAAGTTGGGACGATAGATATTTAATGTTCTGATACAAAGAGTATCAGTAAATGGAGTTAGATTTCAATTCTCAGAAGTTACCATGTTTTATCTCACAAGCTACATTGTAAAAATGATTGTGGACTTAGATACAGATATTAAAAACGACAGGAATACAGTACTGTATATGCAAGGAAATGTCAAATGAAGGTGACAGAGAAATTACAAAAGTGTATTGAAACATTATCCAGTTGGACGGAAAACAATATGAATTCAACGAAGAAAAGTTCCATCTTATAAGATATGGTAACAACAAGGTGCTACAGAATTAAACGTACACAACAAACAGATAACACCAAACCCACAAGTCAGGGATCTTGCAGTAATAATATCATCGGATTCAGAAATAACATTAAAACCACAACACTTAGAAAAATAATGGGAATTGTCTGGAAGAGCTTCCGTAGCAGAAGAGCAAACATCATAATAAACATATGGAAGAGTTTAGTCCTACCAACAGTTGATTATTGCTAAGTCCTTCCAAACCATACAGAAAGCAAGAACATAGAAGCCATACAAAGAACTTTTACGTCTAAGATAGAGAAAACGAAAGATGAAGTTTACTGGTCTTAACTACAAACCCTGTAACTGTACTCCCTGGAAAGAAGACGTGAGTGATACACAATAATATACATATGGAAAGTACTTGAGGGATGTGTCCCAAACGTTAGAAATGAAATAAAAACCCATTGGAATGAGTAAACAGGTATATTCTGTAATATCCCAACTGCCGTGGTGCTAGGGGTCATAAAAACGAAGATGGAAAATACATTCAAAATACGAGACCCAAAACTTTTTAATGTGATGCGAAAGAACTGTAGAACCTCCAGTACACCAACCCAGCTTCCTCCAAATACCATCTCGTAAAGTTCCTGGGCAAAGTCTTTGACGAGCCTTCACCACTTGCACTCTCTTTACATTTTCATTTACACCTTTTAACATTCCACATTACTCCTGCACTCAAAAGCTAACTTTTAATTTGCTATTTTTTTATCACTTGGACAAAATTCGTTCACTTTAAATAATGGTTTATTTTTGAAGCTGTTTCTTTTAGAAATGTTTTCAATTCATGTTCAACAGTTTTGAACATAACCCTTGTCGTCTGATCGCCATTATCGAATTCATACTGACTTTGCAAGCTCGTTATCACGCGGATTTTGGCAGAGGCTCTTATTTCTGCGAAAGAGTTATTCATTCTATAACTGCAGCGGGTCGTGGTACTTCCATTGAGAATACATTGGCATACAGTTACGATTAAAACAGAATAGACGAGATACTGCAATCTTATCCATTGTTCAACAGGCAATTCGTACGCTTTCTGCGTGTGTTCTTAATATGAACCGGCTCTAGTGGAGTGATAACCCCAACCGTGGACAAACCAGAACCAGATTAAAGAAATGAGGAGAGAAGTAGTGACGATCCGGAAGTTCAAATTTTTCTTCGGGGTTGAGGTGCGCGAGGTCGGACCAGCGAACTAACCAACTGAATTACAGTCAGTAAAATATTGTAACGTGCTATTGCTGCTACTACCAATAATAATACTAATAATAATAATAATGCCTTTTGGAGGAGACTGTAGACACCAATCGACCAGGGAAGTACTCCGGGGCGGACGTTAGACAGAAGATAGGAAGTGCTGGACCTCCCGTTTCTCCAGCTGATCTTTTTCCGTGTCCTATCTACCCTGTGAGCAGTCCAGCATGCACTCAAACACAAACTTCTCTCCCTAAACATCACTACACATACATGCATCTTAAGAAGATAATCTTTTCAAAACTTTAAAAAATGGCATCAACTTCAAGAGCCTCGGAGTCCTCCTCTGGGCCAATGAATCCTCCCAAGAGGAGACGCCTTTAGCATTTTTTCACCACTGATTGGGAGGCCCTTAGGCAGTACTTCTCTGATTTCCCATGGAATGATTACTGCTTCCGTGGCCGGGGTCCTTCCGAGTGTGCAGAGCACATCACAGAGGTGATTCTCTCGAGCATGGAGGCGTACATTCCATATTCTATTCCTACTACTACAGTAATGCAAAAAAACCTTGGTATAACTTTATCAACAGAGAGGAGTCTTTCAGAAGGTACTATCGCCATCCAACTGTTGACTCTCACCAGGCTTACATTTCTGCCCAGAATCGTGCAAAATCTGTTCTTCGACTCGCTAAAAATTCATTCATCCGACAAAAATGTGAAAACTTTTCCAATTCTAATTCTTCTCGCTCTTTCTGGCATCTAGCTAAGAACTTCTTCAACAACTTTACTTCCTCTTCTTTCCCTCCTCTTTTCCATTCCGACGGCTCAGTTGCCGTCTCTTCTCCTGACAAAGCTGAACTCTTCGCTCAAACTTTCACTTCCAACTCAATCCTGGACGATTCCGGTTCTGTTCCTCCATCTCCTCCCTCTGACTTTATTATGTCTGAAATAGGAATCTCTTTCAAAGATGTTCTTTCTGCCCTATCTAGACTCAACTCTAGGAAGGCGTATGATCCTGATGGTGTTCCTTCTGTTGTTTTTAAGAAGTGTGCTTCTGTGCTGACACCCTGCCTAGGCACTCTTTCGTCTTTGTCTCTCATCTGGTACTTTTCCTTCCTGCTGAAAGTTCGCTTTCATTCAGCCTGCCGCAAAGAAGTGTGACCGCTCTCAACCCTCCAACTATCGTCCAATTGCTTTGATTTCTTGCCTTTCTAAATGTTTTTAATCTATCCTTAATAGGAAGATTCTTAAACACACCTCTTCCCACAATCTTCTTTCAGATCGTCAGTATAGGTTTCGCAAGAGACGCTCCACTGGCGTTCGTGCATACAGTATTTCTCTAACTCTTGGTCATCCTCTTTTCGGGATTTCGGTGAAACTTTGGCTATTGCGCTAGACATATCGAAAGATTTTGATAGAGTGTGGTACAAATCTTTAATTTCGAAACTGCTCTCCTTCGGTTTCTATTCTTCTATATGTGCCTTCATCTCTAATTTCGTTTCTGGCTGATCTATAGCTGCGGTTGTAGATGGCCACTGTTCTTCTCATAAAGCTGTTCAGTGGTGTTCCTCAGGGTTCTGTCCTGTCACCCACTCTTTTCCTTCACCCTTTTCCTGTCACCCACCCCCTGTACTATTCACTCCTATGCCGATGATTCCACTCTTCATTTGTTCACCCGCTTCCCAAAGCGTCCCTCTCAACACTCACTCCATGATTCGCGTACGACGACTATGGAGCATCTGACTTCTGATCTTTCTGCTATCTCTGATTGGGGTAGAGAAAACCTTGTGGTTTTCAATGCCTCAAAAACTCAGTTGCTCCATCTTTCTACTCGTCACAATCTTCCGCACGATTATCCCTTTACCTTCAACAACACACAACTCAATCCTTCCTCTTCTCTTAACATTCTTGGCGTTTCCTTTTCTCGTAATCTTTCCTGGAAAAATCACATATTCTCTTTCCAAAACAGCTTCCAAGAAGTTAGGTGTGCTGTACCGCCTCTGCAGTTTCTTCACCCCTACTCAGTTGCTGTCTCTGTACAGGGGTCTTGTTCGCCCCTGTATGGAGTATGCTTCTCATGTATCGGGTGGCTCAACCCACACAGCCGTACTTAACCGGCTGGAATCACAGGCTTTTCGTCTCATCATTTCCCCGCCTTTTACTCACTGTTTTCAATTCCTCTCTCTTCGCCGCAATGTTGCCTCACTCTCTCTTTACTATCGCTATTACAACGGACACTGCCCTTCTGAACTCTCTAACTGCATACATCCTCATTTATGGAGAGCACGCAGCACCAGACTTTCTAAACTTTCTCATTCCTTTTCTGCCCAACTCTCTAACGCAAGGGTTAATCGGTACTTTCAATATTTCACCTACTCAACCGGTGAACTCTGGAACAATCTTCCTCATTCCATCTTCCCCCTTGTCTATGACCTCCGATCTTTCAAACGCAGAGTGCCTAGGCATCTCGAAAACCCTAGACCTTGATTTTGGCTCTCTTCTTCTATACAACTTGTATTGCCTCAGTTTCATGGTGGCACCGTAAGCACCATGCTAACCCCATACACAGTATGAGAAATTGGTTCCAAATAATGACTGGGTGTAAAGATTTAAAACTTACTGTAATGAGTAAATGTGCATCTTGCATCCATCCGGTTCCCAGCACTTTTTGAGGGCAAACCTAAAACGGAAGAAAGATTTGTTATATAATTAATTAATAAACTTTGATTACACACACACACACACACACACACACACGTACTGACCTGTAATAAAAATGTTATTAAGTGTCCTTCAGAACTGAAACATGGGCTACAAAGCCCATAAAAAAATACTCAGATTGGAGATTGAGAAATATGTATATGTTGCAGTAAAAACCCGAAATCCGTCAAAACCAGTTTTTACTCGTCAAAACTAGAAGCCACGGAGGTCGTTCGCTAAAACTAGCATTACCTAGTCAAAACTAGTTTCACCTAAGGCTGTCGGGGGGAACCCGAAATATACGGCTCACATGTTACTAAGCCTACTTTTAACTACAAATTTCACTCAAAACTAGTTTCAACAACTTACTGAATTGCGTGCCTGGTTAGGTTAACTGAATGCTCGGTTAGGTCAACTGAATGCCCGGTTGAGTCAACTGAATGCCCGGTTGGGTCAACTGAATGCCAGGTTCAGTTAATTGAATGCCCGGTTAGGTCAACTGTACAGCCTTGACGATTGGTTACTTGGTTAGGTTAAGTCGTGATATTTTCGTTAAAACTAACGAAAATATCACGACTTAACCTAACGAATCGTCAAGGGCGTACAGTTGACCTAACCGGGTATGCAATTCAATAAGTTGTTGAAACTAGTTTTGACTGAAATTTGTAATTAAAAGTAGGTTTAGTAACATCTAAGTCGTATATTTCGGCTTCTCCCCGACAGCCTTAGGTGGAAGTAGTTTTGATTAGGTACGGTAATACTAGTTTTAGCGAACGACCTTCGTGGCTTCTAGTTTTTGACTAGTAACAACTGGTTTTGACAGATTTCGGGTTTTTACTGCAACATATATATTGTACTCCATGAGGATGGATGTGCGGATACTCACGGTCGTCTTTTGGAGCCACAACCCCCTGCTACTTGAATGTCACCTTGAACGAATCTTCCATCTGTGAGAATTCCACTACAAGAATCGTTCGCTGTTCCTAAACTTGTTGAATTTGCAAAAGTGATGAGGTCAAAAGCTGTAGAAAATTAAATTATCACTCCCAAGTTTTTGTTTCAGAAGACGTATAGAGAAAACTCCTTTATTGCAACAACCCTATACATGGTTAGCTAAATTTACGGACTAATTAAAATGATTAATCCGACCACACTCTATGACTGCACTAACTTTTCAAATGTTCAGAAAACGAAGCACGTTTTGTGGAATCATTCGTATGGTTGAATCAAACAGGTGGATTAGTTTACACGTAGTTAGCCATGTGGTTATAGTTGCTAAGGATACATTTCTTGGGGGTCTTAAGTCACTCTTAATTTCTCAATAAATAATGTTATCAGCACTCAAAAGAATATCTTAATAAAACCAAATGTTTCGAGAAATATATGTTTTTATCATCGTCATTGGATTTGTACGAAGGATTTGCCCGAATGTAAAATGAATAAATATAAAACGATATTTCTTAAATTGTTGTATGTAGTGCTAAATTTTAAATTTTAAAACGAAAACTAAAAAAATAGCGACCGTTCATATGAAGTTGTGTTAAGGAATTATCCGCATTAACAGTATGATTTTCAGCAGTGTTCACGAATTGCTGAATATGACGTTGTGTTGAGAGTAGTATGCCCGCATTTGGGTAGAGGAATTTGGGGCGCTTTGAAACTTGCCCCTGAAGGCCCTCGCCTCCGTTATGAGGGGGGGCTCCCTTCCTTAAGTTCCTCACCCCCGTTTATGAGACCTCACCGTCTTTCATGAAGGGCATTTGGGGGTTTGCCCCTTGAATGGCCCTACCTCATCCGTCGGTTCCTCTCCGTCTTTCATGAGGTGCATTTTACGTCACATGGTCTTTCATGAGAGATATTTGTAGGTTAAAAAAAAAAATCCCCGCATTTGAGGTCGGGGATAGGTTAGGTTAACCTAACCAAAGGTTGATTTGAATATGGAAAAAAATTCATGGCTCTTTTTACGCAGCATCCCGCCGCCACCACTCCCATAACGCCCGCCGCGTTAAGCCTCGTAACATCGACGCATCCATTTTTCGCTCAGCCCCCCGCTCGTTTTAAATTTGAACCGCAGCACTTCTGGTCGCGTTCAAGGAAGAGTTATTTATACGCGCAAGAGGGAGCGGCGTTTCTCACACATCAAGTTTCTGCTTATATATATATATATATATATATGTATAGAAACGACGTAAGTATAGAGGAGTGTTCTGCACACGAGGAAGAGAAATAACAAACAAATGAAAAATAAGGCACCCGCCCGGGAATCGAACCCAGGATCTTCCGATTGCCGGTCAGACGTGCTAACCACTACACTACGGAGCCACGATAGTCAGAAGTTGTATACGTTAATATACTGCGTGGTCATTGCAGTTAAATGTACATATTCACGATTTGCGAGGGTACCCTCTCAAGGCATTGGTTTCTGCCCTATGTAGGAGAATTACAACTTCTGACTATCGTGGCTCCGTAGTGTAGTGGTTAGCACGTCTGACCGGCAATCGGAAGATCCTGGGTTCGATTCCCGGGCGGGTGCCTTATTTTTCATTTGTTTGTTATTTCTCTTCCTCGTGTGCAGAACACTCCTCTATACTTACGTCGTTTCTATACGTTAATATACTGCGTGGTCATTGCAGTTAAATGTGTATATATATATATATATATATCAAAGCTATTGACTTCTCCTTAGGGAAACGGAGCTTACAGATGAAAAGAAGGATCAACACAACGGCAAACATTTTCATTTATTTGTACATCAGACGTTTCGACAAATCTTTTGTTATCATCAGTGAGTTAAGTCTTAAAACCTTAAAACAAAATTGAAAAGTGAAAGTTACATCAATACAATATTAAAACCATTAAAATTAAAACCTTAAAGCAAAATGAAAATTGCATCAATACAAAATTAAAATCATTTAAATTTCATTACTATAAACTTTCACTTTTCAATTTTGTTTTAAGGTTTTAAGACTTAACTCACTGATGATGACAAAAGATTTGTCGAAACGTCTGATGTACAAATAAATGAAAATGTTTGCCGTTGTGTTGATCCTTCTTTTCATATATATATATATATATATATTAGTGATGTATTGGATGTTAGATTTAAGACATCCGCGGATGCGGATGTTCATGCAGAAATTTGTCAGCTTAATAATATGATAGTTTAAATTCATACTTAGTTTATTAATTGACTTTCGATTTTTGGTTAGTTATAAGTATTAGATATTCGATAATATTAGATATTAGCTAATATTATTTTGTAATTATAATTTTTTTACATACACTCTTGCTTTCACACATTGTTTAAAATGTGATTGATCGTCAAGTAAAATTTGATCAAGCAATGCACGATATTGAAACAACATTGAAGCGTAAATATGGATAATGGTAAATATATATCTCAAGTGTTTGTGCTAAATCAAACCATACTTTTACTTCTTAGGTCATATGAAGCGTAGTTTCGGATGCGGATGCAGATGTGACATACATCACTAATATATATACAAAATATACAAAAACTCAAATTCTTTCACAAATTAAAAAAAATATGCATCTAAAATACAACAAAATATAATAATAATATTCCAGCACTGACCAATTGAAGATATGTCTTAAATCGTAACAGATGCTCCTTATTTTGATCTATGCGTAGATGAATACTGAACCAAGTACCTAAATCAATCTAGGTGTAGTTTCGGAAAAAAGTTCGCCGAGAAATAATTCCTTAGCAGCATAAAAAATTATCAATTGATATTAATATTTTTCTTGGGATATTTTATTCTTTTGGGTGCCACAAATAAATTTTAAAAATAAAACATCAATTATTACCAATAAGTAATTTTTGTTTTTTTCTGAAATTTGGTGAATTTTTTCCTAAAATTGTATATTTTTTTAAAATAAATTTTTAAGGAACACGCCACAAGACATCTAGTTCCAAGTCTTAAAGCCTCACACAAAATCCATCCTATGTTTTAGCTAAATCATCTATATGAGCTTCTTTTATTATTTCTTTTAAAATTTCTTTTATTATTTGTATAAGTTTCTCCTTGAAACCTACTTCCTAATTAGAAACCATTATATATATATAAATATATAGGAGATATTAAAACAGGAAATTGTATTAAATGTTTTCTTAAAATATATATTTACAGACGAGTGTGTGTTACCAGGAAACGGGACGGGGCCCCAACTCGTCTTGTATCCCACCAACCACTTTCCCCAACCACCACCCTTTGGAAAGTAGTGTGCTTATGACATTGTTATGTATTGTAGCATGAACAATTAATTATACAAATGCACAACAGACATTGCTTTACAGTACATTAAAGATCAAATGAAGGCTGCACAAGTTTCAGTAGTTGAACTGAATAAGGGGAAAATTGGGCTTCAAAAATAGCAATTTAGTAAATAGTACACACCCGCAACATCCGCATCCCGCAAGTGCGGATGCGGATGCGGATGTGACATACATCACTAATATATATATATATATATATATGTATAGAAACGACGTAAGTATAGAGGAGTGTTCTGCACACGAGGAAGAGAAATAACAAACAAATGAAAAATGATAGTCAGAAGTTGCTATTTCTCTTCCTCGTGTGCAGAACACTCCTCTATACTTACGTCGTTTCTATACGTTGATATACTGCGCGGTCATTGCAGTTAAATGTATATATATATATATATATATATATATATATATATATATACTAGTAAATGTAGCTTGGAATATATTATGTATATAAGAAGAGCCGAAAGAGAGTAGAACGCAAGTAGTGTAAGTATTATAGTGATCTGACATATACCAAAGCTTCGCGCTTTCTTTAACCCCAAACGTTGCCTTATGGCAACATGAACTTGACAATCGATTTTCAGCCTTACACTCTGAATACTAGAGATTATTTTGGCTTGAACAGGAAAAAATCTTAAAATACAACTTCATAATTCAAACATGAGAGCGATTAACAGCCAGGAAACAAAACCTATTTTATCTGAAAGACCTATACCAGAGCTTTCCAAACTGTGTGTCGCGACACATTAGTGTTTCGTCAATACCTCCCAGGTGTGTCGCCAAATTTAGTTAATTATTTTCAATTTTTTGTATTTTGAAAATTTTGATTTTTGTATCAACAAAATCGGCTACAAGATAAACCACCTACTGAAAAATTATCTGATATTTGATATTTGATAACAAAAATTAATTAGTGTGTCGGCAACGTGAAAAGTTTGGAAAGCTCTGACCTATACAAAGACGTGCAAGGTCTCAAAATATACAGCAGACACAGGATAATCCAATACCTTCGAAGAAGGCTTTAAAAATGTTTTTTCTGCCAACTGAGTCTAAATTCATCATTTCGTTTTTATACGTTAATTAATGCCGAAATCATAAAAACAAAAACTGATTAAATACAATTTAATTCATAAACAATTTTTTTGGGGGTTCTGATATTTGTATTAGGAATTAGATCCAGAAAATATTAAATAATTTTATTTAAATTGCATTTTGTTTATCTAATCTAGGGGTAGCTTATATATTTCATTCAACAAGTGTTAAAAATTGTGTAGTAACGAGGTAATATTGCAATTATCAGTTGGTTAACTAATATTATCATTATTATCATCATCATAACTATATATATATATATATATATATATATATATATATATATATATATATATATATACTAGCAGAGAACCCGCCCTTCGTGCAGGTAGCAAAAATATCCCGTGTTTTAATGAAAATATCACGACTTAACCTAACCAATCGTCAAGGGCGTACAGTTGACCTGACCGGGCATTCAATGAACCTAACCGGGTACTCAATAATTTTACCATAGGTTTCGATATATAATGACGTAATGATCTTGATGACGTCATTTAATTTTTTAAAATTAATTATTTAATATATTAACACTCGGGTGATAGCAAAGAACGCAGCTATGAGGATTTGTTGTACCTGTAGTCTCCTACAGAACAATTTTAAAATTAGAAAGAACCGTTTTGAGCAGAAAACTGAGATGTTTCTAAAAAAACTCTGAACAGTAAGCTAGAACAACGTGAAAGAAAATCCTGATTGAAAGAAAATCCTAAAGGAACTTTTTATCAAAACATTCGAAGGACAGGACAGGAAATAATTTCATTATATACTTCCAGTCCCAAACTGTTGGACAAATTAATGAAGAAAATAAGGTACAAAAAGAAATGACAGTATTAAACAGCACATTTTGACCAAAGATAATAAGAAACTGATAGGAAGGAGCTATAAACCTCAACGTATGTCGACAGTTAACAGCTGACGAGAAAGCTTTTAACAGTGTCTGTATCCTCCAGCGTGGGACACGTCAACGCGAAGAAGAAGCGACGTCAAACCGACATCAACGCGCTGGTGGCCAAACTTCCTCAAATCTCCGTGCAGCGGGGTGTCTACGGTTTGCCAGACTGGCAGTCAACGGCCTGTTGCGTGGCACGGTCAAAGTGCCGATCGGCTCCCGGGGCCGGACCTATATCAGCGTGCTATTTTCTTTATTTACGAGAAGCAATTGCGTGCTCCCCGGACTACTCTTACTCTCCGACGACAGTAAGACTAATCCAGGCCCCACTACACCTTATACATGTCACCATACACAAAGACATAGACACAAGAGGACCATGAGACACATACAGAAGCATAATATTAACATATTACAGTACAATGTAGATAGCCTCACAAACAAAATCATGCAGCTTCGAGAATTCGTACACAAACAAAACATTCACATAGCATTTATACAAAAAACAAAACTGAAACGCACACACAAAACACCCACCATCCCTTACTTCACGGCGATCCGTCAAGATCGTACTGGCGGTCACAGGGGTGGACTCATCACTTACATACGTAAAAGCATTAGCTACACTGGTGCCACCCAAAACATTACAAACACAATCCAAGCAGATAACACGATAGAAATACAGGCAGTTAACATCAAAACACGCGCAAAACACAACACCACACTCATCAACATTTACATCCCACCCAGGGCCGGATTAAGACCTTTAGAGGCCCTAAGCACTTAAAAGATTTTGGTGCCCCATATATATGTAATTCAAAATATAAACAAAAATAAACCATAAAATAAAATTTTATTTTTTGAAATGAAACAAAACTTACAGTAAGATGGAAAATAATGTTTATTTTTGTATACTTCCACTTCATTTATATTTGAAAAGTTTTCTACTTTTTTTAATTGCAAAGTCTTTGATCAGATCCTCAAAACTAATCTTACGTAACACATCTGCTTCTATACTTAGTAGAGATAAGGCATCCAGCCTGCCTTGTTGCATAGTTGTTCTGTTGGTATTTTTAATATACTTCAACTGAGAAAATGAACGCTCAGCTGAGCAATTTGTGACCATTAATGTTAAAAATATACGAAAGGCAATTTCTACATTTGGGAAGGCACACTCAATATTGTCTTCTACAATTATTTTATAAAGTTCAGCATGACTGAATCTTGTTTTACATTTACTATAGCACACGAAAATATTTAATCTATATGTATTTTTAATATGGCGCTCAAAGATTTGATATAAACAAAATAATAACGCAAAGCGTAAAGTGTGTGATTACAACGAAATATATTTATTCTCTCAAAAGGGTTGTTGTTCACTACAAATTCAAACAATGAAAAAAAATAAATACTATATATGAATATACAGGGTGTCCGAGAATTATCTGCACAATTTTTGGCTGTTATTAAAAGTCAACCATGAAGTGTGGAAATTCCAGTGTTGTCCCATTTTACAGAGAATCTCATTAAGTTTTTTCTAATACCACGTTTTGACAAGTTTTTAGAAATGTACGCGGGTGACAGACATTGATGATTTAAAAGCAAGAATCACAGCTGCTATTGAGCGAATTGATGTGGATATGCTGCAGCGTACATGGCAACATTTGGAGTATCGATTGGATGTTTTGCGAATCACTAATGGTGCACATATCGAATGTTTGTAACAATGTTACTTTAATAAAAGAAACTTGAAAATACAGATTCTAAATAATCTTGTTTAAGAATTTTACGTGTGTTATCAAGAATTTTATTAAAAGATGAAATTGTACAGATAATGTTCGGACACACTGGAATTTCTACAAAACTTGTCAAAACTTGATATCAGAAAAAACTTAATGAGATTCTCTGTAAAATGGGACAACACTGGAATTTCTACACTTCATGGTTGACTTTTAATAACAGCCAAAAATTGTACAGATACTTCTCGGACACCCTGTATATAATTCAGTTTTCAACAGCTTATAGGCTATAAGCCGCGATTATAATAGTATAATAAATCCATGGTAAATCCGACAATGGAAAATTTCTGTGGTGCCCCCCTTCCCTTGATGCCCTAAGCACGGGCTTATTTTGCTTAATGGTTAATCCGGCCCTGATCCCACCAGATAGTTCACCTCAGGTGCCAGCCAATTACAGTCCACAGTTACACAATCTGGCCTCTTTCACTAATGTCATCTTAGGAGGAGACTTCAACGCTAAAGACATTAGTTGGTACCTGCACAACCAAAGCAACACCAGAGACGCCAACATAGCCACACAACTAAACAGCCTCTTCATTTTTAACAATACAGAAGAACATACACACATACCACATCAAGCAGAATACTGAAACTCCTCCCCAGACATAACGTTCTGTTCCCCCTCACTAGCAACACATACACACTGGAGAACAGAAAAACAACTGTCATCAGACCACCTGCCCATCATCATTACAACACGTTCTACACTCTGCCCCAACAGCTTTAAGCACACTTACAGAAATTACAAGAAAGCTGATTGGGAACAGTTCAAAATACAGACTGAGGAACAATTCACCACATTAAACAGCACACCCATCATAAACATCAATACAACACTCAAGAATATTTAATCAGATCATCAATAATGCAAACAAATACATACCCAAGGGCAACATTAGGAAATACAACCCAAATTACACTAGAGAAATAGCCCACTCATAAGGCAACGTAACAACCTCAAACATAACACACAAACACCACACACAGAAGCCATAAAACAGCAGATACAACAGCTCAATACAGAAATAAACAACAAACTTAAAGAAAAACAAACAGAAACATTTAGGAAATTCATAACAACACTAAACCACTCCACAGATACATCCAGGCTATACAAGACTATAAACAGCATTACCCACTCTAACAGCGGCATTCACACCTCACACGCGGCTATCTGTCACAGCCAAAATAATATCCCAACATATACACAACAAGCTAAAATTCTAGTTAATCACTACGCAAAGATAAGTCACTTAAACAGAGACAACAACCAGAATCACGCAGACAGACAAACAGCCAGACACAGGAAAACCTACAGACTCGACACGACCATTACACCCTTCAATTAGTGATGGGACGATACCAAAATTTTTAACGATTCCGATTCCGATTCCGATACCACTAAAAAGTCTCGATTCCGATACGATTCTCGATTCCGATTCCGATTCTCAATATTTTTAAATATAATTCTAAACTTGTTTTTCTGGAAATTGTCATATTTTACTTGGTAAGATTACTATTTACATTATGAGTATGGTCACTAAACGGAAAGTTAAAATTAGCAAAATATTTATTTTATTATATTATATTATTTTATAAAGAGGTTTTGGGCTATTTATCCACTATATATTAGTTCACTATGCGTGTGTGGCGACTTGTCAGTTCTGATACTCTGTGTTCAGTGTTACTTAAGTTGTCATCTTTCGCTCGTAATCGTAATCACTTATTAGTTATTACTAAAAAGATTTTTTTTTTTCATCCAACGGCCCTTTCCCAGTTTAGCACCAGGGTGGCTTCAAGAGAACCGTTAAACGAAAACCCCCACACACCTTCCGCTTTCCTTTCGTATCACTTTCGCTACCGCCACCTCTCTTTTGAAAAGATAATAAATTAATTAATTTTGTTATTAAAAGTTAAAGAATCGTTTCAAGAATCGGAAATCATGGTACAATTCTCTCGATTCCGATTCCGATTCCGATTCCTGAAAAATGCTCGATTCTTCCGATTCTCAATTCCGATTCCGATTAATCGTCCCATCAGTACCTTCAATACAGACCAGACCACCAAGATCATCAAAAACATTAAGAATTTGAAGGCTACTGGACCAGACAACATATCTAACATACACCTTAAACACTTGGGCCCGCAGGGAATACTAGCTCTCACAAACATCAGCACATATTCATACCAACACTGTATTATTCCTGACATATGGAAACGAGGTAAAATTATTACACTACTCAAACCAAGCAAAAATCCAACAGAACCAGCTTCCTATAGGACCCATTACTTTACTATGCACACCTTCCAAAGTAACAGAAAGACTAATCTTACAAATCACCAACCCACACATACCACTATCGCCTACTCAACATGGATTCAGACCTCACCACTCAACCACGAGATCACTCACTAACCTCACGCAGCGCATCATGGATGGCATCAACTCCAGACGACCAGCTCAACGTACACTATTAGCCAGGCCTGGATTAACTATTAAGCAAAATAAGCACGTGCTTAGGGCACCAAGGGAAGGGGGCACCACAGAGTTTTTTCCAGTGCCGCATTTACCATGGTGCAAATGATGCAGCTGAACCAGGGCCCACAAAAAGGGGGCCCCCACAATAAATGAAAAAAAAAACATATATATACATATACAACAAGAATAATAATAATAATAATAATAATAAAATATTACTATTAATATTATTATAGTATTGAAGAGGTTAATGATATATTTTAAACTTGGGAATACAACAAAATTGGAATCTGGCAACTGCCACACGGAGCAACCTCAATGGGTCGCTCTGCCGTGAGTCAGTGACAGTTGTGCGGCCTGGGGGATGGCCTGGAAGAAAACTGAATTTTTGATCTGTTATTTCACATTCAGCACTTATTGAGTCTTAATGTCTTGTCAGTTAGACAATGGAAGGGTCGAGGGGGAACCATTGTTGGGCTGTGCTTAGGGCATCAGTTGGCCTTAATCCGGCCCTGCTATCAGCAACAATAGACATTAGTAAAGCATTTGATGGTATCCCACGTTTCCCTCATAAACAAAATACTCAACACAAACATGCACAATAACACCAAAAGGTGGCTGAGCAACTGTCTTTCAGGAAGATACTCACATGTCACATTTAATGGCAAGTCATCCAAAAAAAAATCGTTTTCCGAACAAGGTCCCCCAAAGCTCTGTTCTCTCACCAACACTGTTCAACTTATACATGCATGACATTCCAACACCCATAGATAACAAGCTTATCTTATCATCATATGCAGATGACATCACTCTAACATCCACCCACAAAAACATCGACACTGCTACAAATAACCTATAAACATACATAAACAGTATACAAGACTGGCTTACACACAATAAACTCAAAGTAGCGCCCACAAAATCAACCATCACCTTGCTAACAAGCAACACAAAAGAATACCAGATAACTCCACAGATTACACTAAACAACACCAACATTCCACACACTCACAGGACCAAAATACTTGGGGTCACGTACAACACATCATTATCTTTTGCAAACCATATTCAGGACATTAAAAACAAATGTACGTCAAGACTTAACACGGTTAGGGTACTAACAGGAACAAACTTTGGACACCAGCAGGAAACAACATCATCATATACAAACAATATATTCGGTCAGTTATGGACTATGTTAGCCCATGCTGGGCACCCATTATTTCAAACACACACATAAACACCTTACAGAAAATACAAAACAACGCACTTCGTATCATTACAGGATGCACTCAAACAACACCAACAGAACACCTGCACACAGAAACAAAAATACTGAAAGTTAGGGAACATTTAGACATAAGGGGAACACAATTCATGGCAGCAGCGACAACTAACCCACAACACCCTTGACACTACATGTACAATCATGCACCAACGCCTCGCACCATTAAGGTAACACCAGAGAGACATTATAACCAAATACTCCATTCCATACCACGCTCGACAGACATCACACAGTACAGAAAACACACACACACACACACACACACCTAACCCACAAAGCACTGACAGAACTCGGTCCGAATGCGGTCTTAGGTGCGAAGCCGCCACCCATTGACAGGTCAGAGACCAGCCTGAGCAGATCGGATTGAGTTAACTTAGCATTCCGATGTGGACATCACCCCAACTTACAGACATATAAACACAGACTAGACAACTCCACAGACAACACCTGCCACCTGTGCCATGACCCACCACAAACAATTGAACACATTATGACAGACTGTACCGCTCTAGCACAACATAGAACACAACACAGCATCACTAGTGGGCGAAACTTCTGGTCCACTCCGGAGAGGGCGATCGGTTACCTGCGTGCCGCCGGCTTGCTCGATCATGGTGGGCTGATCGGCTAACCAACAACAACAACAACAACCTCGGGACCTAATCAATATGTGTGTGTGAAGTTCCATTATTATTATGGGCGGCAATGTGAAGCTCAAGATTTTCATGACTGCGTTCTTTTCTATAGTTTTATTGACCAAATAATTGAACCGACAGTAATTGGGGGTTCAATTATCTGGTCAGTAAAACTATAGTCATGAAAATCTTAAGATTCACAAATCTTGACACAATGTGAAGCTCAAGATTTTCACTGCTGCGTTTTTTTCTGTAGTTTTATCGCGGTGATGGGGCCTTCGGGCCCAGTAATTTTAATTATTTAATTTATTAACACCCACGTGCACAACCTCGGGACCTAATCAATATGTGTGAGAAGTTTCATGTTTGTAATTGCTTCCATTTTCGAGTTATGGCTGGAAAAGACACACACACACACACACACACACACACACACACACACACACGCGCGCGCGCGCGCGCGCGTTCTTTTATTATTATAGATGTACACATGTTAAGATTATTTAAATTAAACATTTTATTTCAATGCCCTTCGTAATAAAAAACAATTGAAAACTTAACCGCAATCTCCTTTTTGTTTAACGTAGGCCGGCTTCTGTTGTGTTTAATTTATTATTCTAACTCGCTGTGACGATGACTAGTTGTTGTTATTGTTATTATTACAAGTTTCAGTACATGTGTTTTTATTTTATTTCACCTTTGTCCATAATACAAATTTTTTACTCAGGTTAGAGAACTGGGACTATGAATTTCATCATAAGGAAAAATAGCGATCATGCATTTCATGAACATTATACTATTTTATGCTTCTCTTTCAAACGCTATGATCCTATTAAGCTTATCAACATCAACATACCATTAACAATATATAATACACACACACACACACACACATATTTAAATATATATACACATATAACACAATAACCAGAGAGTAAGTTTGTGCTAAAAACCCCATTCTTAATACAGGGTGTTTCAAAAGTCCCTCATTATTTTTAAAATTTTATTAAAATAGCAATTACAAGAGGAACCAAATGACAATTTGGTTGCTGAGTCTACGATTCATGAGAATTTTGGTGGCATCAAACTTGGCTTCATAAGTCTACTGGAAAGTCACTGGTACACCTCAACGTGGGCACCGTCTTTTTCGAAACAAGCGAGCCACCGTTTTACGCATTCTTGGCCGACATTGGACAACATTTCGGGAGTAACAGAAGCACACGCATTCTTGATCCGTTCTTCTAGTGTGGGGAGGACTCGCGGCTTGGTGGCGTACACTTTGCTCTTAATGTAGCCCCACAAAAAAAGAAGTCGCATGGGGTAAGATCAGGCGAGCGAGCAGCCATTCGATGGGACCACGGCGACCAATCCACGATCCGGGAACTGCTTATTCAGAAATGAGCGAACCTCACGCGAGTAATGAGCAGGGGCACCGTCTTGCTGGAAAATGACTTCTTGCATGTCAGCTACAGCTGACAGTTGGGGGCTGCAGAACTCCTGAAGCATACGAAGGTAATTGTCTCCGTTGACGTTCACGGAATTTCCATCTTGATCCCGGAAGAAGAACGGACCAATCAGCCCAGCTGAGGAGATGGCACACCAGACGACCAATTTCGGCGTGTCCCTTTCATGTTCACGGATCTCCGCAGGATTGTGAGTTCCCCAGATGCGGGTGTTGTGCCGATTGACGCGACCAGAAAGGTGGAAGAGAGCTTCGTCGCTGAACCACATGTGCTCCAGGATCGATGGGTCTCTTTCGTAGTGATGCAGCAGTCTCACACATCTCCACCCGGCAATCGCAGTCTTGAGGTTCCAGCTTCTGAACCACCTGGATTTTGTACGGATACAGCTTGAGACCACGCCGCAAAATCCGTTGGATAGATGTCGCGCTGATGTTCAGTTCCGCAGCAGCTCGCGAATGGACTTTCCTTGACTCTGAGTAAACGCCTCACGGACAGTTTCGACATTCTCCTCACTCCGCCCACTTCGAGGTCTTCTGATCGTGGTTTGTCCTTTACGGATCCGGTCTCCATAAACTTCCGGTGGTGGCGACGATGGTGTTCCTATCCGGTGCATAATGCTGTCCGTAGACTGCCCGGAATCGTCGCTGCACTTCGACCACAGATTGAAAAACCTCCTGCCATGCAGCAATTTTACACCTCTGCTCTAGAGTCAGCATGGTAGCAGAAGAAAACGGAGCAAAACTTCAAATGTAGACTCAAAACAATTCTCAACTACTGAGTAAGAGTTTACCACAAGATGAACGTCGTTGGTCGATTAGCTGCAAAGAAAATTGAAAATCAAATTAGTGAGGGACTTTTGAAACACCCGGTATATGCAGTTAAAAGAAAATGGCGACCGAGTTTTACCGGAGATACTCTGGTATTTCTATGACATGCATTCTAACCAGAGCCTCTATCCCAAGCTCATACCCATGATTATCTTTGATTTATCACCACCCAACTGTAAAATACTTGGCCAAAAGTTAACAACTTCAACACCGCTACATTTTGCATCATCGGCAAAGATTAATTTATTTAACCTCGTATTAATTATATGTACTATACAATAATCAATTTTGTCTCATTAAATGAAACAGTTAATCCAACAATATACACATTAAACAACAGAGGGGAGAACAAAGAAGCGTACAAGTTATCTTTCCAATCTGCCATTCTGACTCTATTTTTGTTGTACATGTGTAAAAAGCCCATGGTGGATTATGTACATATGTATATTGTGTTTGTAAAAAAGTCTCTTTATTGCCGTTTGTCCAGAAACTGACAACAAAAATAGAGTCAGAATGGCAAATTGGAAAGATAACTTGTACGCTTCTTTGTTCTCCCCTCTGTTGTTTAATGTGTATATTGTTGGATTAACTTTCATTTAATGAGACAAAAGTTGATTATTGTATAGTATAATTAATACAAGGTTAAATAAATTAATCTTTGCCGATGATGCAAAATGTAGTTGTGTTAAAGTTGTTAGCTTCTGGCCAAGTATTTTACAGTTGGGCGTTGATAAATCAAAGATAATCAGGTAATTGTATACAATATCCCTCTCACCTCAGTTTCTAATAAAAATTACTGCAATGAGTAGAAAATAATAAATAAAACCTTTCCTTCAAGTAAAAAAAATTTCGGTCGATCATATTTATGGAGATATTTGCTTCTGAAATTTTAATTAACGATATCCATTTGACGTGACGTCACGTCAAATGCGACTTTTTTTCATAAAATATTTTTCCTGATTGGGCTATTTTTTCGCTACTCTGCGACTTAATTACTTGGTTGGTTTTTGTTCTGGCTATTTTTTTTTTTAATTGGATTCAGTTTGGTCGTGTTTGTGATAGAATTATGACGTGCTGTTCGTGTGGTTTCGACTTCGAGAACTTGATTCGTCATGTGCCCTAAATGAAGACTAAAAAAGTGCATAACTTAACATGTTATTACATTATCATTTGTATAATTTAGGTCTCGGGGTACGGGGGCGGAGCCCCCGTAAAGATCACGCATCACAAATTGATCGGTAGAGGGTTCACTTTGTGATGCGTGATCTTTACGGGGCTCTGCCCCCGTACCCCGAGACCTAAATTATACAAATGATAATGTAATAACATGTTAAGTTATAGTAATTGTATACAACATCCCCCTCACCTCAATTTATGAAAATGACTTCACAATCGATGTAAAACCTTTATTTATAGCATGTAATTACTTTATTTGTATATCTTAGGGTTAGGTTAGGTTAGGTTAGGTTAGGTTAGGTTAGGTTAGGTTAGGTTAGTTTCCGAAAATAAATAAAGTAATTACATGCTATAAATAAAGGTTTTACATCGATTGTAAAGTCAATTTCATAAAATTGAGGTGAGGGGATGTTGTATACAATTACCGATAATCATGAGTATGAGCTAGAGATAGAGGCTCTGGTTAGAATGCATGTCATAGAAATACCAGAGTATCCCCGGTAAAACTCGGTCGCCATTTTCTTTTAACTGCATATATTAAGAATGGGTTTTTTAGCACAAATTTACTTATCTGGTTATTGTGTTTTATATATATAGTATATATATATATATATATATATATATATATATTATGTGTGTGTGTGTGTATTATATATGTTAATGGTATGTTGATGTTTATAAGCTTAATAGGACCATAGGATTTGAAATAGAAGGATAAAATAGTATAATGTTCATGAAATGCATGATCGCTATTTTTCCTTATGATGGAATTCATAGTCCTAGTTCTCTAACCTGAGTAAAAAATTTGAATTATGGACAAAGGTGAAATAAAAGGTAATTTTTTACTATCAGTCCAGCCTCTGGAAACTGAAAATAAAGTTTACCATAAGACTCTTTACATTTTTTTAAACAACTTTTATTAAGTACAATATGAAGGCAAATGCCGATTAAAGCTATAAAATTAATGTTAAGAAATTATTTTTTTGAGCGATAAAATGGCGGATCATGTTTTCGGGAGTGATAAAATGGCTGATCCCACAAAGGTTAGGAAGGTACTGCTAACAAAATTGGGGGGGTTTGACCTGAACTCGTAAGATTTTAGTATCACGATGGCGTCGGTTTGCGATGGTTGTAATTATTCACTGTGTTTAACTTCATGCAAATTTTTTGATGATGAAGAGGTTGCATTTAATTTTTATGTAGAACACGGTGTATTGCTAAAAGAATTTATTTGCCCTAAGGAAAACAAGGAAGGTATTGTTTGTGGTAATAAGTGTGTTCGATAAAAACAGAAAAGCATTTCGTTGGATATCTAGCAAGATACATATTCTGCTTGAAATATCAAGAACCCAAACAAAGGTTACACGCTTTTCATGTTGCAGCGGCTCAGCTCTACAAACCACTTTAAAAAGAAATATATGTATACAGGTAAGAGTAGTACCTAAAATTAGGTTGTTAGGTAGGTTAAGTTAGGTTAGGTTAGGTTAGGTTAGTTTTACGGTGTATATATAATATATACAGTGTTCGTTTTACTACATATATATAAATGTGTATATATATATACACCTTTTAGGTCACTCATGTTGGCTGTTTCTACAATTTCCATAATTTATATATCAATGGATTTGTTTTTACATCGCGAATGCGCCCTAGATAGTCTCTACTGAAGGAATTACCCACATTTTAGGGTATTTTTTCACACTTATACCCCAAAACAAACTTCGTGTCCTAACTTAGTTTTGGGCCAGTTCCCTCACTTGAGACTATCCAAATCGCATTCCTGGTGTAATAACGAATCCATTGATCTATAAATTATGGGAATTGAAAGAGACCGGAGTGATAGTAAAAAATTACCAAATAAAATAAAAACACATGTACTGAAACACAGGGGCGTATACAGCATTTCTTAAAGGAGGGGGGGGGGCCGCACACACACACAATATATATTATATTTTGTGTGTGTCAGCTCAAAATTGATAATTGATTTGGAATCAAAATTAATTGCATCTTGGAAGGCTTCAGTTGTATTTTATTTCCAATTTAGGGGCAAAGAATTAAATTTGCACAAATTACTCGTACGTGTAAAGACATATATAAGCGTTCGTAAGCCAGCCAAAATAGTAGAATTATAATTATTATAGGCTACATTTACATACGTACCAACACCTTGAAATATATTTCCTGTATTGTTACACATATTTCAATTATTATACTTGGATCATATACATGATGATGATATGTATCAATAACATTTATGATATTTGATTGTAGAATTATAAAAATAAAAGGCATTCGGACACAGCAAGGTTTTAAGGAGACAAGCAAAACAAAAACAAAAAAAGAAGTCGGATAATCATTGCTTTTGAGTTTTGAGTTAATAACATGTCCTGGTAACCATAAAATAACTGAAATTCCATATGACATAAAGATTTTTTTTTGTGGTGAATGTTGCAAAGTTATCGATTTTTTAAAACTTTCTTTTTAAAATATCTTTAATGAGAGTAGTAATCATTTTTACAATGGGAGACTTGTGCCCCTTTGCTCCCCTTATGTACGCCACTGCTGAAACATGTAAAATAACAATAACAACAACTAGTCATCGTTACAGCGAGTTTGACCAAAACATTAGACACAACAGAAGCATGCCGACGTTAAAAAAAAAGGAGATTACAGTTGAGTTGTTAATTGTTTTTTATTACGAAGGGCATTGAAATAAAATGTTTAATTTAAATAATCTTAACATGTGTTCATATATAATAATAATAATAATAAATCAATGATAATAATAATGATGTTTAAGTGGATGTTTGAGACGGAAAACAGATTTGATGATTCAGTAATTGTCTAATAGATCATGAATCTACCCGAATATGCATGACTTGACCAAGTTTTCTTAGCGCATTACACAACTTGATGTAGCTAGCGAGATGAATGGTTGAATTAGTGCTAGCATGTATTCAAATGTGCGTATGCATCCTGTATGTATGTATGTATATATATAAATATATATATATATATATATATATATATATATATATATGATAATAATGATAATATTAGTTAACCAACTGATAATTGCAATATTACCTCGTTACTACACGATTTTTAACACTTGTTGAATGAAATATATAAGCTGCTCCTAGATTAGATAAATAAAATGCAGTTTAAATAAAATTATTTAATATTTTCTGGATCTAATTCCTAATACAAATATCAGAACAAAAAATTGTTCAGGAATTAAAATTGTATTTATTAAGTTTTTTTGTTTTTATGATTTCGGCATTAATTAACGTATAAAAACGAAATGATGAATTTAGACTCAGTTGGCAGAAAAAACATTTTTAAAGCCTTCTCCGAAGGTATTGGATTATTCTGTGTCTGCTGTATTTTTTGAGACCTTGCACGTCTTCGTATAGGTTTTTCAGATAGAATAGGTTGTGTTTTCTGGCTGTTAATCGCTCTCATGTTTGAATTATGAGTAACGCCGCTCCCTCTTGCGCGTATAAATAAATCTTCCTTGAACGCGACCAGAAGTGCTGTGGTTCAAATTTAAAACTAACGGGCTGAGGGAAAAACGGATGCGTCGGTGTTAGAGGCTTAACGCGGGGGACGTTACGGGATTGGTGGCTGCGGGGTGCTGCGTAAAAAGAGCCATGAATTTTTTTTCCTATTCAAATCAACCTTAGGTTAGGTTAACCTAACCTATCTCCGACCTCAAATACAGGGAATTTTTTTTTAAACCTACAAATATCTCTCATGAAAGACCATGTGACGTAAAATGCACCTCATGAAAGACGGTGAGGAACCGAAGGGTGAGGTGGGGGCCCTTCAAGGGGCCCCCTCATGGGGAAAACCCCCAAATGCCCCTCATGAAAGACGTTGAGGTCTCATAAACGGGGGTGAGGAACTTAAGGAAGGGGGCCCCCCCCTCATAACGGAGCCGAGGGCCGTCAGGGGCCCTTACAGGGGCAAATTTCAAAACGCCCCAAATTCCTCTACCCAAATGCGGACATACTACTGTTGAGGAATGTTTATGGCCTAGACTAGGAATTTCCAACATTTTTTGATCGATGTACCAGTTTTTGCCACTATGCTTTTCTAAGTACCACCATTAAGGTACCCAGGTACCACCTAATCAAACCCGTTCAATCTTGAATTTCCAGCCTTCTCTAAAAAGTTATATTTAGTGACATTTGTGCTGAACAAACATCTTGATTATGGCCTTGCACGTTAACGTCAAATAATTTGAAATCTACCTGAGCGGCAAACTTGATAGCAAGCAAACCCGCAGTTGAAAAGGTTACTTGTTATTCATATGCAACTATTTTTGAAAATAAAGGAGAAGATTGTAGACACCAATCGACTAGGGAAGTACTCCGGGGGGTACGTTAGACAGAAGATAGAAAGTGCTGGAACTCCCGTTTCTCCTGTCACTGTCCTCCTTAGCTGATCTTTTTTCCGTGTATCATCTACCCTGTGAGCAATCCAGTATGCAACAACTTCAAGAGCCTCGGCGTCTCCTGGGGAGGGGACCATAAATGTTCCCACTTCTGGTTCCCCCGCTTCCGATACCAGGAACGCAAACCCGGAAAGCGGGATGGATCTGCTGGTGTCCATTCGAGAGTTTCTGGGCCTCTGCATGATTCACTTTTCATAAACGGCAACATTCGTGGCCTTTCCTCAAATTTTCAATCTATCCAACACCACCTTTCCTCCTTTAAACCTCATTTTTTTTAATTGAATTGAATTGAATAACCTTTATTATTATTAATTAATAAAATAAATACAGTTCAGTACTTTTACAATTTACAATGACATAAATAATTTGTTAAGCTGGATTATTTTTTTATTTAATTTGGCCCTTACAGTAAGCTTTAGGCTTTACTGGGCTCTTAATTAAATAGTAATTAATAATACATAAATCATGACTAAGTATTATTAATTAGGGTATTATTATTATTATTACAGTACGGTAAAATAAAACTTTTTAGTAGTAATAATTCAGACTTTTACACTAAAAATATTTTTTTTAATTTAATGCCATTCTGTTCAAAAGAATCCTAAAAGACAAAAATGTGACTTTTCCTAATATACCAAAAAAGCTTTCATTCAAGGAAAAAAATTTAGGTAAGAGGATGCTTCAATATTTCTTTCTTTTACTATACCCGCCTCTTCCTCTACTCTAGCCTTCCTCTTTCTGTTAAAATGAGTTTACATTTTCGTCCTCGTAGCCTCCGCCTTCCGCACTTGTTCATCTTCCTCTTCGCCTTCCACGAGACGAACGCTGACGTCCGCGTCATTCACTTTAAGTGCCCCTGCAATGTGTTGGATGATATCTTTGTTAGAGTAAGGCGTGGCAAAGCGAATGTACCCCTCTGTATCTCCTTTAGAAAAGTCAATGAATACTACGTCGTCAGTGTAGTCCATCATAGCCGTTTTGATGTCTTCTCTGGTGGTTGTGTTGGTAAATCCCGATGCGAAGATAAAACTCCCTCGTGGAATGAGTTCAGTTTCATTGAGTTCTGGTATACTGGTTGAATTATCCTCCTTCTGCAACTGTTCCAGCCTAGCTTCTTTACGGGCTTTTCTTTCCTTAATTTCTTCTGCTTTCTCTTCAAGATAATCTTTGCGCCACTTTCTGAGAAGAGGCATTCCATTGTACTTTACATCATCTATATCCATAAAGTCCTCAGCTTTCTCCTCGTTAGAAAATACAATAAGAATGAACCCTTTAAAGCCTTGTTTCCTGGTCTGCTTGTCGAAATATTGCTTCATATGGATTGTATCAAAAGGAGCGTATGGTTGGAAATACTCCAATAGTATATCCAAGGTAACAGAACCATCCTTGGGCAACCCTTTGCAATATACAATATAGTTCTTTAGGTGGTCTCAGCTTTGACATCTTATATCTGTTTCCTGTCCTATCACTCCAATTCGGCCTTTGGATTCTCCCAAGAGGAAGCTCCTTTAGCCATTTGGTGCCGCTGATTGGGAGGCCCTCAGGCAGTACTTCTTGATTTTCCATGAAATGATTACTGTTTCCGTGGATGGGGCCCTTCCGAGTGTGCTGAGTGCATCACGGAAGTAATTCTTTCTGGCATGTAGGCGTACATTCCATATTCTATTCCTGCTACTAATGCCCAAAAAACCTTGGTTTAACTTTACTTGTTCTAATGCTATCCGCAACAGAGAGGAGTCTTTCAGAAGGTACCGTCGCCACCCAACTCCTGACTCTCACTCAGCTTATATTTCAAAATCTGTTCTTCGACTCGCCAAAAATTCATTCATCTGACAAAAATGTGAAAAACTCTCAAATTCTAATTATTCTCGCTCTTTCTGGCATCTAGCTAAGAACCTCTCCAACCTCTTTTCTTCCTCTTCTTTCCCTTTCTTTCATTCCGACGGCTTAGTTGCCGTCTCTTCTCCCCCACAAAGCTGAACTCTTCACTCAAACTTTCACCTCCAACTCAACCATGGACGATTCCGGTGCTTCCTCCATCTCCTCCTCCCTCTGACTTTATTATGTATGAAATTAGAATCTCTTTCAAAGATGTTCTTTCTGCCCTATCTGGGCTCAACTCAAGGAAGGCGTACGGTCCTGATGGTGTTCCTTCTGTTGTTTTTAAGAAGTGTGCTTCTGTGCTAACACCCTCTCTAGGCAAACTCTTTCGTCTTTGTCTCTCATCTGGTACTTTTCATTCCTGCTGGAAGTTCGCTATCATTCAGCATGCTCAAATAAGGGTGACCGCTCTCAACCCTCCAACTATCGTTCAATTGCTTTGATTTCTTGCCTTTCTAAGGTTTATAAATCTATCCTTAATAGGAAAATTCTTAAACACCTCTCTTCTTGCAATCTTCTTTCAGATCATCAGTATGGGTTTTGCAAGGAATGCTTTACTGGTGATCTTCTTGCATATCTCTAACTCTTGGTCATCTTCCTTTCGGGATTTCAGTGAAACTTTTGCTGTTGCTCAAGACCAGTGATTTCCAACCTTTTTATGATGGCGACACACTTTTGCTGTATCAAAAAGGATCCGACACACCATTTATATTTTTAAAATTTATTTATAGAGAAATTAAAAATAAACATTTATTTAATGAGATACTTGAACTTGATGACAACTACATATTTTGTTTATATTTGGAAAAATATGTGATAAGCACACTCGCATTCGAAACTGGATAATTTCGTGACACACCTGGGAAAATCGCCGACACACTAAAGTGTCGGGACACACTGGTTGAAAACCACTGCTCTAGACATATCAAAAGCTTGTTGATACTGTAGAGTCTGGCACAAATTCTTAATTTCCAAACTTCTTTCCTTCGGTTTCTATCCTTCTATCTGTGTCTTCCTCTCTAATTTCCTTTCTGGCCGATCTATAGCTATAGCTATAGATGGCCAATGTTCTTCTCCTAAATCTACTAACAGTGGTGTTCCTCAGGCTCTCTCTTGTCGCCCACTCTTTTTTCTACACATTTTCATTCCTTTTCTGTCCAACTCTCTAACGCAAGGGTTAATAGGTATTTTATCTACTCTTTTATCTACTCAACTAGTGAACTCTGGAACAGTATTCCTCAATCCATCTTTCCCCCTGTTTATGACCTCCAGTCTTTCAAACGCAGAGTGTCCAGGCATCTCGAAAACCCTGGACCTTGATTTTGGCTTTCTTCTTCCTCTATGGGGAGCGGGCGTTTTGGCCGACATTCGCCCGTGGCCCCTCCTTTCTGCATAAAAAAATATATAAATACATTAATAAAATCTCGTTTCCTAATGGACCTGGGGTGAGAAGGCAGAAATAGCTCGGATGCAAAAGACGAAAGGTGTCAAAGAATAGAAAAGGTAGAGACTAAAGCGCACATAACCACTCATACACACTTCCTGGTGGACCATCGCCCCCTCCCCACATGACTAATGTGGGAAAATCTGTTTGAAGCTGGATAATCTGTTTGAAACTATTATCTTGAAAGTAGTTATCAATTAACAAGTTGCATATTTTTTTATGTAATTAGGAATAGACCAAGGGCGAGTGCCCACAAAAGTAACCCTTCCATAGAAGAAGGATAGAGCCGAAAACAGGGTCTCCAAAGATCAACAATGCCATTTTTTTAATATAAATTTTGAAAAGATTATCTATTGTGTAAGATGCATGTACTGTATGTGTAACGAGGAATAGAGGGAGAAGTGTGTGTTTGAGAGCATGCTGGACTGCTCACAGAGTAGATGAGGCATGGAAACAGATCACCTAAGGAGGGCAGTGACAGGAAAAACAGGAGTTCCAGCATTCCCTGTCTCCTGCCTAACGTCCTCCCCCAGGAGTACTTCCCTGGTCAATTGGTGTCTGCAATCTCCTTTAGAGAAGCAATGCGAAAACAATTAGGAAACATTAATAACCCTCTTGCGTACCACCTAAATGAGCTCCGCATACCATCGGTGGTACGCATACCACAGGTTGGGAATCACTGGCTTGGCGATATACTGTACATATACTGTAAGTGTCAATTAATTCAAACTTAAATTAGGAGCTATATAGTGTTGCCAACATAAGTTGCATTACATCGACCACATAGAAATTAATAAATTATGAATGAAGATAGGCTTACATCTGATATTTTTTTATGTGGTAGTAATTCTTCTATACTGAGATTGTTTTTAAATATAATTTTTTCAATTTATTTGTGGGTGCAGTGATTTAATTAATTTTGGGCAATTCTTCATTTTAGGGTAATGTTTTCATAAAAGCTATAGATTTGTAGCGAGTATCCTATGTGGTGACGGATGGGGTGGGTACTTTCGGTGTAGTTTTATTCATTAAGAATTTATAAGTGGTATTTTTACATAAAGGTAATCGTTTTGTCGGTATTTCAATTTCAGGGTTTCGGATTTTCTAAGTCTTTATGGAAATTTGTATAAATAATTATACATACGATTTTCTAGGTGTGTTTTCTCATTGTTAAAGGGTTCTTCTGTCTTTGTGCAATTACACTGCTAGGCTGACAAAAATCACCAATTTACGCTCTGTACTCAGGAATCGAACATAGGACCTTCGGACTGAAAGTTCTACACGCCAACTCCCAACTATTATATTTGTTATTAATTTAAATTTGTTCTAGCAGTAGATAACATGTTGGAAACAAAGATGGATAATAAAAACATTTCGTTATTCAGTGAAATCATTAAATTTGGCCTTGGCCTTTCTTGGAGTTAAGGAGGGGTTCAAGGCGACGAATCTTCCTTGTTATAATGTTTCAGACCAACAAAGACCCTAGGATCCACTCATGGCTGGTCTACCTAACTGTGTTTGTAATTGTGTGTTGCGCATGTCCTCCGTGGTGGCGGAGGGGACCTACAATTTTATGTGGGTTCCGAACCACAAAAACCTTAATTTTACTACCTTAAACTATACCCAATCTATCAACATATGCGTCTAATCGACTTTTAAACATGGTTTAGACGTGCTACTAATTACTTCTACCGGCAAACTATTTCAGCTATTTACTACTCTATGCGTAGTAAACCCGTTATTTCTAGTTCTACTATATTGTGCTATTTCGAAAAAGCTATTTCTATTTACGTTATCGAACCCATTCATAATTTTAAAAACCTGGATTAGATCACTCTTTAGCCTCCTAGTCTCGAGTGTAGTCAATTTTAACTCCTTACGCCTATCCTCGGACGACTTTGACCTAAGCGACGGAATCATCTTAATTGCTCGTTTTTGAACTCTTTCGATTTTGTCTATATCTTTGCGCATATGCGGATTCTAAAATTGGATCGCGTACTCCAAATGGGGTCTAACTAATGATTTATAAAGAGGAACGATAATATCGCGCGATTTGTACTCAAAGTTCCGGGCTATAAAACCTAGCACTTTGTTCGCCTTATTGGCCGCTGCTGTACTTTGTTTCGACACTTTTAAATCACCAGTCACTATAATTCCTAAATATTTTTCCTGATCTATGCTTGCCGACTCCTTCTCTGACATACTATACGCAAAATTCCCGTTACGCAAACCTATATGTAAAATTTTGCATTTATCGACGTTAAATCTCATTTGCCATGTGACCGACCAATCTACGATTTCATTGAGATCTTCCTGGATTTTACCTCTATCTTCGTCATTAATCGCCCTACCGCCCAATTTCTTGTCATTCGCAAACTTTGAAACTGAACTGACTAGGCCGACATCTAAATCGTTAATATATATAAGAAAAAGCGAGGGGCCCAATACAGAACCTTGAGGAACGCCGCTCGCTACATTAGTCCAAGACGACTCCGCTCCATCAATGACCACCCTCTGTTTCCTACCTTACAACCACTCTTCTAGCCAATTTATTATTACACCCTGATCCCATGAGCCTTAGTTTTTTTTCAACGAGTCTTTTGTGCGGTACGATGTTAAACGCTTTTTGAAAATCTAAATACACTACATCTACCGCCCGATGACTATCGTAAACTTCAACCACGCTTTGGAAAAATTCTAAAAGATTAGTTAAGCAAGATTTGTTTCGCCTAAAACCGTGCTGCGTATTTCTAATCAAGTTATGCAATTCTAAGTGTTCGACTATACGATCCCTAATTATCGATTCCAGTAGCTTACCTACAACAGACGTTAAACTGATTGGCCTATAATTTCCCGCCGCACTTTTATCGCCTTTCTTAAAAATAGGTGTTACATTTGCTAACTTGAAATTATCTGGGACGAACCCCTCAGAAATAGACTCATTAAAAACCTTTGTTAGCAGCACAACAATGCTTTCTTTTAATTCTTTTAGTTGTATGGGATATATGGAATCTGGCCCCGATGATTTAAGCATTTTCATTTTGCAAATATAGTGCAGTACCTCCCTTTCACTCACCACAATATTATCTAAAGTATTACCATTATCAAAAGGTATTATGTCTATATTGCATAAAATATTCGTTTAGCAGAGTAGCCATTTGCTTGTTTCCAGAAACTAGCTCACCGTCAGAATTCTCAACGGTCCCAAGACGCTCTTTACCGGGTTCCTATTATTGACGTATTGAAAAAATCGCTTGGGGTTTTCTTTGCCGTCACGAGCTATGGAAATTTCAAAATCGTGCTTGGACTTTTTTATTAAGCTTTCGCTTCACGCCTTAGAGATATGTAGTTGTTTCGTAACCACAAATTGTCTTTATCGCACTTATGTAGCCTATAAACCCTATCTCTACTCTTTATAATATCCCCTACTCTAGAAGTAAACCACAAGGGTTTGTTATTTACTTTCGCACGCTTAATCTTGTACGGTACACATTCCTCATTTATAGTCCTAAATACTGTTTCAAACGATTCCCACATTATTTTTGTGTTGGAGGTCCCCATTACGTTTTCCCAACTGACGTGTGACAATTCATTTCTAAATTCACAAAAGTCTGCGCGCTGAAAGTTAAGAATTTTAGTCGAGTTAGCTGGTTTCGAGTGACTTACTGAGAGGACAAACTCTACCATATTGTGATCGCTATTGCTTAACGGTTCTATTACTTGAAGGTCAGTGATAAGCCTATCATCCGTAGTTATTACTAAATCTAAAATACTGTTTAGGTTTAGGTTAGGTTAGGCTAGGTTAGTTTAAATTAGGTTAACTTACGCTTGGTCAATCTATTCATTTGTATGAAGAAGCTGACCCAAGTTTCAAAAATCCTTTCCCATGGATTTACTCTCAAAATATTGTATTTGAAGATCATAATCTTGCGTTCACTGTCTTTTGAATTTCGAAAGACGATGATGTTTTCTTAGCATTTTACAGTTTCATCACCGCGTCTGCATTCCATAAATTGCATTCTATGCCATATTACACAATATTAAGGAACCAAACTGGAATCATTACTCGAATTCCTGCACCACTAACTGATCAAGAGTAATTACGACTTCCAGACAATTTCTCCTGAATACCGTGGGCTTCGAATGATTTCGAATTGAAAGTTCCAGATATTTATACTGATACTTAAATCAGAATATATCTTTTTTAAAACGATTTAGCAATAAATTAATATATGTAAAAATACAGGAACTAAAATATTCCTGTTAAATTCAATATTCTGTACGTAATATTTTGTACTTAGAAGTAATGAACTCTTTTATTATAATTATTCTAGGCCTAGTTTTGAGGCTACCTTTATAATGGACTTCAAAGGTATTAAATTAATTTTAAGTAATCATTTTATCGTATATGTAACAATTAAATGAGACGTGTTACGTTACTTCTATGAAAACTTTAAAAGAACACTTACTTGGAACTCTTAGTGGCTCTTTTAACTTATGTTGAACGAATGGAGTCAATTTTATTCCACTCAAAACGAAAAGTATAAAAATTGGAGGAAATATGAAAATGCATCTTGGGTGAATTACAAACAGTTTTTTTAAAAATAAATTCATTCTTTTAAGAAATTATTTAAATTTATTAACAGTTTATCAGTTTCATTTGATATTTTTCACATTAGAGAGGATTCCATATTCATCTCTGAGAATAATAAAAATGTTAATTCAGCTAAGAAAATATTTAAATCAGAATTTATCAATGTAATGAAATGGTTGACCACCAATAAACTCTTCCTAAATACCAGTAAAACAGATTTCATGATTTTTACTAATATAAGAAATGTGTATTTTGTTGAATTTAATGTTGATGAAATCGCTGTAAAGGAGGAGTGTACGGTAACAAAATTTCTTGGTTTATAATGCTAGATAAGAATTTACAATGGAGTGATCATGTAAATTAGATCGCAAAAATAATTTCAAGGAGCATTGCTATAATGATGTTTAAACTTAGAAATGTAGTCCCTAAACAGGTTTTATTAACGCTGTATCCAGGGCCAGATTAAGGCTGTGAGGGACCTAAGGTTAATAAGAAAAGAAGGAAGGGCCTATACAGTATATGTACTTTCTTTCTTTGTCTCTTATGGCCGGCCAAACCACTGGCCAGATTTGGATGAGACTTGGGAGATAAGAGTAACTGTGGCCGGGGAAGAACATAGGCTATGTGGCGTCGGCTTCCGAGCAGGGCTGCCAATGAAATTTTAGAGAAAACCCCAGATCAACTCTGCAAAAAACCCATACTGATTAAAAAAAAAACAGATTGTAAAAATACAATATTTAAAAGAAAAAAATAAGTCTTTACTTACTTTATATGTGTGAATCCCAAATTATAAGTCTTCCTCTTCTTCGGCTGCTCCTCTGATCGTGACCGATTCGTTATTTTCTTTTTGCCGTTTAATTCTCTCCAAATATCTTCTGCTTACAGCTCCCTCTTCCAAATTCTTGATTAGTGTTTTTTCGGGATCCCAGGAAGTGCAATCCAAACTCTTTCTGGTGATAAGCTGTTTTGCCAGCAATCTATCTCTAACGGTATCTGCTTTTAACGAGTTTGTGTTTCTTGTTTTTACGCAATTAACTTGTGAAAATATCCTTTCAACGCATGCTGATGAATGTGGTAATATAGTTAAGGTAGTCATGAAATTGGAAAGTACATCATATTTTGGATTATCAAGTCCATCTCTAATATTTCTCAATTTGTACCAATATTCTGGTATGTTGTCAATAGAAGGTAGTAGTTCGTCTGCCATAAGACTATAACTCCTTTAACACTGCTTTCATTACCTAAAGGGTAATTAATTAATTGTGCCATTGCCTTACCTCCAAGGTATACATCATTAACACTTTTGAAGTTACTCTCTTTGTTAGGGTCAATTTCTGATAATTTAGTGTTATTTAATACTTCATTTTTAATGAAGAAACTCAATATGTTTTATACTCTGAAGATACCATTGAATATAAAATATGCAATCGGAAGTGCTCCGATTGAAATTCAACATTCATGAGATTTATCTTTTGCAGCACATATTGAAGAAAGAACAACATGTGTTTCGTTCCGCGGTTGTTTAATACATCATAAATTTTCTTGGCTCCATCAACTTTGTCAACTTCTGATTCTGCTTGAAAATAAAGAAGTAGAGCATCAAATTGTTCTAATATTTCTGTGATTACGGTTTCTCGAGAAAGCCATCGTGTTTGGGCAAGTTTTGGTATTTTATGACAAGCTGTTGCAGTAACTTCTTGAATCAGTGTGAAGTCCCGTTGTCTCTTGCTGCTACGGGAAAAATATGATGTTAAATCTTTTAAAAAAGCCTCTAAATATGAAGGCAGTACGGAAACAGCATGACTTGCACAAAGAGCGAAAGAGTGGCAGACGCACCCCATAATAAATACAGAAGGTACATCATTTTCAACAATTTTTGGAAGCCATTTTTCGTACCCATCATAGATGAACAATTGTCACTTCCGAATCCAACAATATTTTCAAGTGGAATATTTTTTTCTTGCAACATCGATTTCACGGCAGTATAAAGACCAAGAGCTGTTCCATTTTCTACTACTATCGTTTCTAGCAGTGAGTCTACGACATCATGTTTAGTTGGCATAGTTGCATCAAAATACCGCACAACTACTGCTAGAATTTGGGTAACTGAAATGTCAGTACTTTCATCAATAATAATTGAAAATTTCTGTGATCTGCAGATATCAGTTAAGAGCATTTTCTCATAGAAGGCAATTCCATCTTGAATAACGTACGATAGTTTCGTTCTTTCCATTGATATATTTTTGGCAATGTTACTGTCAGGAAATGCTTTTTTACAGATTTCAAAGAGATGATCAACATTGGCAAAGGGTATATTATGCTCAGCAAAATATCCAGCGAAGAGAAGTTCACTTTTGGCGGTTTGTTCGCTCTGTTGTTTTTTTCTTTGACATAAATTGTGTAATGTTGACACTAGATTTACTCGTGCTAAAGCAACTTTTATGCTTAGCAGTATTCATGTTTGATCAGCATAGTTTTGTTAGCATTTTTCAAAGTAGCATTACAACATTTACAATAGCTGGCATCACAGTCAATCTTGTCCTGTTGAAGCCACTGACTAAATTCCGGATTTGTTAGCCATTCTTTTTTAAATGATTGTGTGTACCACTTCCTTTTCTTAGTTGGAGTTTGGGTTGTATCATCCATGATGGTGAAAAGGGAGAACAATTTATAAACGTGACAAAATGGTATAAGAACAATACTGCAACACTCCCCAAAACACACCACACGCACAGAACACCAATGCTACACTGACCAGCGAGTGCCGCAAAGACAAGGCAAGCAGCTAAAGTACCAAAACAAACACGTATCGTACGAGATTCAAACACGTTAAATTGACTGCTGATCTTCCAACAGCTTATTTTTATATCTTAAAAAGTAAATATAATACATTCATAAATATAGAAAAGTTATTTTAGATAATTTATTAACAAAATTAGTAAAAAAAAACCAGTTTTCAAGCTATTTGTAAAATAAAAACCCAGAAACCCAGATGACGGGTGAAAACCCCAGATCTGGGGGGAAAACCCCAGCATTGGCAGCCCTGCTTCCGAGGTCATCTGAGGCCGCTAGAAGCCTCTGTATTCCGGATGTCATAAAATGGGCGGAGCTCTACCATATATATATATATATATATATCAGGGCTGTGCGGGTCTATCACTTTCGGGTCGGGTCCGGGTCTGGGTCATTTTTCTAATTTACTTTCGGGTCCGGGTCTGGGTCGGACCCGAAAGCTCACTTTCAGGTCCTGTCGGGTCTTTCAGTCGGGTCGGGTCTTTCTGGGTCGGGTCAATTATTAAAAATGTAATAATTATAATCTGGTATAATCTGGTATAACATTAACATGTTTTCTGAAACATAGTAAAACATTATATGACTATACGGTAGTAGCCTAACCATATACTGTATATTAATTAATCCGATTTTGGACATGTTTGAAAGTAGGTGTATTAATTGTATTAATATTTAATAGTAACTAGGTATAGTTATACGTGCATTGCTAAGGGGCAAAGTACGATGTATCATTGCTCTCTTCAGCCCCCTTATTCTAAATTTTAATTAATTTTGTGAAAACAAATTCTATATTTTTTTGAGTGAACTCAAATGGAAAGGCGACAGCACTTGATCATATCGGACCCGTTGTCTGTTACAATGGATACAACTTGTGCAGATCCCAAGTCGTACTCGGTTAACACAGACTGAATGGTTTGTTTCAAAACATCTCCTATGAAATTAATTATTTATTACTGATTTAGATTTAAAGTAACATTCTTTTACATATACTGTAATACTGTACGATATACAGGGTGTCCCATAAGTCCGACATCATAGGTAAAATAATAAAAAAAGGCAAAACAAAATCTTTTATTTACAGAACGTGCTCAATATGTCCACCATTGTTTTCAATACACAAATTCAGACGTGATACCCAGTCAGCAAGCACACGGCGAATGATGTCAGGAGTAATGGTGTTACATGCCCCAATAATGCGCTGCCGCAAATGTTCAACACTCCTAATTTTCTCTGCGTATACCAGCGCTTTCAAGTGGCCCCAGAGATAAAAATCTAGTGGCGTGAGATCCGGGCTTCTAGCTGGCCATTCCACAGGCCCTCGACGTCCTATCCAATGACCAGGGAATTGTTGGTACAGGTATTCCCTTACTTGGGTGCTGTAATGTGCAGGAGCGCCGTCTTGCTGGAACCATGTTGGGAAATTTCCTTCTTCGTTCAAAACACTGGGAAATGCTTCTTCCTTGAGCGTACGTAGGTAGGTGCCTCCAGTGACATGTTCATCGAAAAAGAGGGGCCTATGATGCGATCCTTCCAAATGCCACACCATACCATCACCCGAGATGCACCTTGTTCCTTTGAAGAGGTATACCAGTGAGGGTTGTTTTGAGACCAGTAGCGGGTGTTCTGTCGATTTACCTCACCATTTCCATAAAAAATTGGCATCCCGAGCATATTGTTCCGTAGCCCATTCACAAAATTCCATCCGCCGGTCGGGATCATCATCGCTTAATTTCTGTAGGATCTGAAGTTTATATGGATGCCATTTGTGAGCCTGAAGGATGCGATGGATGCTACTTTTCGACACTCGTGTCTCGGCGGACAATCGCCGAAGAGACTTACTGGGACTTCTGTTAAAATGAGCCAGGATAGCAGTCGCTGTATCATCGTCAGTGGACCTCCTTGAAGGTCCACTGCGTGGTTTATCTTCTATGGATCCTGTTTCCTTAAACTTTGCAGCAAGTCTGCTAACACAACTCTGTGTTATTGGCTCGCGGTCTGGATGCAGTCTGTTAAATTCAGCAGCGGCCTCTCTTGACTCCGATTTCCTATGAGTAGAATTATCTGGATTTGTTCTTCCTTGCTCACAGACATTATGGCCTGTAGAAATAGAAAAATATGAATTATGGTTTGTAGAAATAGAAAAATATGAATTTCTCCTATGATGCCGGACTTATGGGACACCCTGTATATAATATAATATTATATATATATATATATATATATATAATATATATATATATATATATATATATATATATATTTGTGTGAAATGTAAATAATTTTTACCTGTATGCGAGCAGTGAAGTTCTTTGACAGCCAATGTTTTCACTTCAATTTTGTTTTCAAAGTCATATTGGGCTTGAATACCTAAAAATCTTCTATCTAAGCGGCTGCAACAATCTACTTTTAAATGAAACATTTTTTTTTAAGAAGTATTTTTAACTTATTTTTTTCAGCTATTGCTCTATCGAGAGTCAAAGTAGCAAGATTTTTTCTGTTCATGTTTATATTCATTGCAGATAGAAATAGTTCAACCAAAATTTTAAATCCAATATCTTCTACAGTGCTAAAAGGCCGCCCGTCTATTGTCACCCACGAAATAAGGCCATTTTCTAAAGTTTTCTTATGAAGTTGCGGGTGAACTCCAACTTTAATTTGTTTAAAAAAGTTTTTAACACTGGTTTGTCCTACATTCATTCCCTTGGTTTGTATTTGAGTTTTCGAAGTACTGTTAGTGCTAGGTAGGCTTTTATCATGATCCTCAACTTTACGATATATGTCTGGGTGACACGATTTTAGGTGTCGCTTTAGGTTTGTCACATGATTGCCACTATACACTTTTTCACACTTTTCAATTTGGCATGTAGATGTTTTATCAATATTATTATATTTAAAATATTCATTTGTAAGGCTAGTTTTTTGCTACCACTCCCCACCGAAAAACGACCTTGTAAAGGCATTGCAAATTCAAATAAATAGCAAACGAAGCACTGGAGACCAACCAATGTACACAGTACACAACTTCACAAACAAACAATAAAATATATTAGGATTAGGCTATTCTTCCGTCACCGTTAACGCTCCACTTCCAGTGAGTCATTTGGAGGGTGGAGTGATAATTCAATACATTGTTGTCAAAGCTAAAGGCGCGCACACAAATTTTGTAAACTAAAAACCCGGCAGTGCGGGTCCTTCACTTTCAGGTCGGGTCTGGGTCTGGGTCAATTTTAAAATTCACTTTCAGGTCCGGGTCCGGGTCCGCGTCTTTTTTCTAATTCACTATCGGGTCCGAGTCTTATCTCACTTTCGGGTTAAACCCGGGTCCGGGTCCGGGTCCGACCTAGGGTTGCCAAGTCACCAGATCTTGAATAAAGGACACTTGCACGCTACCGTATATTCCATTGCTTATCATGATAAAAATTTACTTGTGCAATATTTTTTACAATTTCTTTATAATATTCATAGATAAAATATGTTTAGAAAGTCAGTCGTACACTTGTAAAATCACACTACTGTACTGAAATGAAACATTTTTAAATTTCTTTATTATATTTTGTGAATTAAAGACAGGAAAATATTTACAAATCATTATAATGAATGAAGCCTTTATTTTTTTTATAAAATTGTACTTATCTTGACTTCGACCAGCCTTCAGTAAAGCTGTATCATTTTTTATTTTGCCAGCAAAATCGACACAATTGTCTTTTAAATTGAAATAAATCAAAAGTTCACTTTTTATTAATTCTACTGAATTAATATTTATACATTTAAAACCATTGCTTTTTAAGATGAGGTGCCATTTATCTGCCGTACTTAAGCAGTTCTTAAAACTTTCAGTGTTGGAAATAGCTTCAAAGTTGGTTTGGAAATAGAAAGCTCATCAAACAAATCATCCATGTTCAAACCCAGTTTATCAATCAAGCTTCATATTTTGGGCATGCATTGTCTTGGAAGCAAAGGTTGGATAGTATACCAAAACACGAATTTTTGCTGGAATCAAATTTCTCTCTCAAATATTTCAAGGCAGTGCTATAGTCGATGCCTTCCTCGTTCCTCTCCAGCAAGGATGACAATGGCAACGGGCAATGGGGGCAGGATTGCCAACTCTGATTTACTAGAAATCACATCTGAATGTTGAATCTCACTTCTCCCGATTAACGAATTAATTAAGTTTGAAAACATCTCCGTCTCAAATTTTTAGTGATGAATAAAATTTTGAGAGTCAATTACTGAATTAAAGGACATATGGCGTCCTTTCCGAGTTTATCAAAGGACAAGGACACATAAGCTGAAATAAAGAACTGTCCTTTGAATAAAAGACACTTGGCAACCCTATGACCAGGTCCAGGAAGACCATAAATATTAGTGTAATGGGCAAAGGTGGGTAAGACCGAGTTCCAAAAGGACCGAATTCCAGGAACTCGGTCCTTTTTAAGGACCGTGAGCGGGAAAGTCGGTCCTTTTCTCAGTGAGGACCGAAATGAGGAGCGACGGTCCATTTTTAAGCAATTCCGGACGGTCTTTTTTAGTGATTTTAGTGTGTTTAGTGATTATTGGAAGTTCTAAAGAAGATGGAAACTCAAGCATTTAACTTAACTTTTTTTCATCATTTATGTATTGTATTAATTATAATTTACGTTAATAAAATTAAAGATTTCCGGTGTCTTTAATTTCATTTTTCATTTTAATCAAATTTTTCACTTATATTATATATAAGGACCGAGGACCGAGTCGTTCCTAGGTCCTATCTTCAGAAAGGACCGGGACCGGGGACCGTCGGCGGTCCAGTTTGAGGCAAGGACCGGGACCGTCGGTCCTTTTTGAGGCCCGGGTGCCCACCTTTGGTAATGGGTAATGGTGCATTAAGGAGTTTCGTGAAATCCGCAAAGCATACAAGAGCTATTGAGACACTGAAAAAGTCAAAGGGGATAACTAACTTTCTCATGTCAACTTCTAATCAATTCGCGAGTCCAGAAATAGGCTATTTTCAATCTTGAAAATGAGGAGAATTTATCCTTGAAAACCTTGAACATGTCTTGAATTTGGTTTCATGGATTGGCTTGCAACCATGTGGTCTGTTTTAAGAAAAAAATTTTAGTACTGTGCCCTTTTTATTTTAGGAGGGGTGCCCTTTTTGTAAGAGCCCAGTAAAGCCTAAAGCTTAACGACCAAATTAAATTAAATAAATATCCAGCTTCACAATTATTTGTCATTGTAAATTGTAAAAGCATTATTTATTTTATTAATAATAATAATAAAGGTTATTCAAAATATTAAGAAAAGTCACGTATGATCATAATAATCATAATTACCCAACTAGTTTTGCATTATTAGTCCATGACACTCCAATATTTTGTATTCATTCATTCTTTTTGTTTAAAATTCCACCCAACAAACGATGTTTCACTATTTTATTTGAATGCACGAACTAAAATATCTTTTTCAACCTATTGATTTCTTAATCTTACACTGAAATAACGAACGATCACTGAACTCACCACTATACAGATATCAATAAATGATCTATTTGAGGCTAATAACTCTAAAGCCAAGAAAGATTGCTTCACTGGCAATGCACACACACACACACACACACACACACACACACACACATATATATATATATATATATATATATATATATATATATATGATACACACAGACCGTGCATGGAACAAGGAACTCTTCTGGGATAATTAAATCCACTATAGTCCGAATAAGTAATGGTAAATGACAAATACCATAGTTTTTCTTTTTCATGATGCAAGCCCGACGTGGGCAACGGGTCTCTCGCAAAGAGGTCCCATAAATATAGCTTCCCTCACCAGCTATCTGCAAAGCAGACAGGATCCAGCTTTGGGACATGGATCTAGGGTTTAAAGCAGCCGTGAATGCAACGAGTCTTTTACTTATATTGAGGTTCTAAACTTGTTAATAAGTTTTGCCACAGTGTCGTGTGTGATGTTCGTTCCATGTTGTCTGTTAAAGTTCATTGCAACCATGCGACTGCTTCCCGACCCAGCCATCAGTATGATTTCAATTCGTTGCTCTTTCGTCAAACGCATATTCTTAGGGTATCTGAAACATAAAAACAAACGTTTAATTTTTCCTATGTATGGAAACTTACGGCCCACCCTGTATATATATATATATATATATATATATATATATATTATATATATATATATATATATAAGAGTATCTTTGTGTGTGTGTGTATTTGTGTGTGTGTGTATTTGTAGGAGTAGGTTCAAAAAGTTACTGGACTGGCTCTCTCATGAGCAGATCCAGCTTGGCGATGGGAACCTACGGTATATTGTGTTACTGGGTTCCCGCGCTTCGTTCTGTTGAAGTGCCCAAGCGCAGTAGTTCATAGTTAGGCCGCTAAGTTCTCTTAACCCTTTAACGCCAGAATTTTTTACAGGCTTAAGTTATGAATGCTTTTATTTGAAACGCTACCAATTTGTACCGGTCGTCGTTAAGAGTTAACTGTTAATGTTAATTGTTAATTTACTGTTAATACCACAGTTAGACTAACGAGAAAATGAGAAATTTTGCAGAGGTTGATTAAAAGACCCGCAGGAATTCTCTCTCTGCTGAAGTACTGTAGGTGTACATTAACAGTTCAGTATCACGCATTGCGTACAAATTTTGAATATTTTTGAGTTTAGCGTCGGAAACTATAGATTTATTTTCAGTGTTTGAGTTTAGGTTAGGTAAATAATAATGCTAATATAATAATAATAATAATAATAATAATAATTCGGAAACTATTTTTTATTTTCTTTTATTTGGTATTTTAAATTTTAATACATTTAAAGCATAAGAAATTTGGGATCTTTTCCTTTATAGCACCCCCATATTTTACTGTGGTCTTTTATAGCATCCCCATTGTTCTTTTATAGCATCCCCGAATGCCGGGTTAAGTCAACTGTACGTTCTTGATGATTGGTTAGGTTAAGTCGTGATATTTTCGTTAGTCTTAACAAAAATTAACCTCACGAAAATTGACCTAACCGGCTATTCAATAATTTTCCCTTTAGGGTTCGATTAATTTCGTTAGTTTTAACGAAACTTTATAGCACCCCCATTGTTTTACTCTGTTTTTTATACCCTGTCTTTATCCTTACTTATTGGGGGTGCTATAAACGAAAATATCCGACATTTTTTTAATTATTTTATTATTTATTATTTTATTAGTATTATTATTTTATATCGAGTATTGTTATTATTATTATCAGTAGTAGTAGTAGTAGTAGTAGTATTTCTTTTAAGTTTCTATCGATGTTCTACCCGACTTCTGATAAAATTTAACATTTGGTTGTTACTGTAACTGCAACATTCTCACGTGATAACCAAACGCATACTGATGCATTAACAAAAGGAGAACCAAGAGGTCAAACTATGAACTACTACGCATACGTACTTTAAAACAACGAAGTACAGCATGTCGCCCTTCCTCTCGAATTGGCCTGGTGAAGTAGTGAGTTGGTTTCTTGTACTCTTCACCAAACATAGCCAGGTACGCTGGGCTCATCGGGGATTGTTCTGAGCCAGGCGTCTAATCTTCTTTTGAAGGTGTTCACCGCAACACCACTCGTGCTCCTTACGTCTTTGGGCGGCTGATTGAACAGTTTGGGTCCTCTCACAACAAAACTATTTTCTTTCAGGATTAAGGATGTTCCCTGTCTAGCCTTTAATTTGGGAACACGACATAGTCTTCCTTTTCTACTTTCCACCGTTGTTTGGGGAGTTACGGGGTTCAGAGTAAGATTAAGGACTAGTTTTTCCATTATTTTCTAAGTGTAAATAATGGTGTGTGTGTGTCTTCTCCTTTCCACTGAATATAGGTTTAATTCGCGTAACCTTTCTCGGTAATTTAGCTCTTTGCACCCCCTGATCTTGGCTGTGAAGCTTCTCTGAATCCCTTCTAGCTGTCTAATGTCTTCTTTTTTATATGGGCATGTTAGGACCGAGCAGTATTCCAATTTGGATATGATTAGTGTGTGTGTGTATATATACAGGGCGTCCCAAAAAAATGTATACACACTTTAAATAATTATAAAGGCAGTGTTTATTAAAATACATTTCATTTTCAAAATGTAATAGAATCTACAGACATTATTTAATTGTTTTGTCAACCCCTGTTTTCAAACTGACGTCCGTTCTGGTCCAGGCACTGCTGATAACGCGAAGCAATGGAATCGCAAACATCACGAAACATTTCGTTTGGTATTTGTGTGCATTCTCGTTCAATGGCTGCTCTCAATTCAGCGACTGTTGCAGGTTTTATAGCGTAGACTTTGTCTTTTAAGTATCCCCATAAAAAAAAGTCGTGGTGTGAGGTCTGGTGAACACGGAGGGTATTCTACGAAACCCCTTCGTCCAGTCCACATCCACATCGTGCCAAGTACCACTCGCAATACTCCACTCTTCGGTCCGGATCATCTTCATTAATAGCATGGACTAATCTTGGAATGTAACTTTTCCATTGACAGCGCTTCAAAATGCGTTGGACAGACGATTCTGAAATTCCTACCTCACGACTCGCTTGCCGCACAGATTTTCTTGGACTTTGGTGATACGTTTCCAGTACTCTTTCTTGCTTTGTGGGGCTTGTCGATGTCCGTGGTCTTCCGGAACGCTTCTTGTGGACAATCTGAACAGTTCCATCGGCTTCAAACTTATCTCTAATTCGAGTGATGGTAAGTCGCGTTGGTGGATCTGTTTGAAACTCCCTCCTAAACTGTCTTTGCACTTCAACTGCGTTTTCACACTTCCAGTAGCATTTTAGAATGAATTTCCTTTGTTCAAAGCTTAGTCTGACTGCCATTATTAATTCTAATGGGTTTAACTTGGAAAGAAAGAAACATCAATTGAGCTATCAGCTGTTAAAGTGTGTATACATTTTTTTGGGACGCCCTGTATATATATATATATATATATATATATATATATATATATAATATATATATAATAAACAAGAACACCAGAGAAAAATAAACATCCTTCAAGGTTTAAAAGTATCAACGTTTCGGAATGCACTAATTCCATCTTCAGGGCTAAAACAATACAATGCCAAATCACATACAAAATACAAATTGCTTAATAACAATTTAAAATAGTTAAAAATTATAAAAAGCAGCTAAGAAAATGTAAAACATTAAAACTCAAAGGTAAATAAATGTGAAGTTAAAAAGTTACAATTATAAAAAGTAGCTAGGAAAATTATAAAAGCATTAAAACTGAAAGGTAAATAAATAAAATAAACTAGTACCTTAACCAAAACATAGCAGATCTACCGATGATTCGTCAGAATTTAGGTCTGGTTTTAATTTATAAATAAACAAAGATTCCATAATTTTGAGCTTAAGGTCAGAACTTCCGACAGCAAGTATGGCGAAATTAGACTGTGAAATTGGGTGGTTATTGTTGTGCGAGTGATTACGTATGAGAGAATTAGGTGGTTTGCCAAGGGGTAAATTTGTACGGACCCATTTACCGAGATGTTCGTAAATACTGGATTTTAAATGTCTTTTAGTTTTACCTATATATGACCCCATAGTGACCATACAGTGGTCACACTTGTATTGATAAACTATGGATGACTTAAGAAGTGTAGGAATAACATCCTTGTATTTAAATAAATGATAAATCGATTTAGACGGGGTGAATATAATTTTTATACATAGTTGTGGGCAGTGGTGGCATTCAGCCGGTTCGCACCGGTTCTTAAAATTTCATGAGTTCGCCGAACCGGTTCTTACAGTCTCTTTGCAATTTCAAAAATTGGTCGCCATTGGGAAAAGGTTAGTTAGATATTTTTATTATTGTTTTCCTTTGCAAAAAAACTTAGGTGGGGATGTAAAGCGAGATAGAACCGGTTGCTAAAATTTTCGAATGCCACCACTGGTTGTGGGTAGAATTCCTTGAGCAATTTTAAAAGTTTGTTTCCAATGTTAAAACTTGAGGTTCCCATATAAGGCAAAGTGAAATACAGGATATCTTTGGGGACTGTAATTAAGTCTCTAGTTGTAGGGTTTATTAGTCTATTTAAGGTTCTGCCTATTGTAGTCTCCACCAGTCTAGAAGGAAAATTATTCTTGATAAGGAGTTTTCGGATGAAATCTAGTTCATCGTGTAGTTTAAAGTAATCTGAACAGATATTGAAAGCTCCGTTAGTCAGAGTCGAAATTAAACTTCGTTTGAAACCTAAAGGGATAAAGGAAGAAAAGTTCGTAATAAGATTGGTGAATGTCGGCTTTCGGTAAACGGAAGTTTCAAAAGAGGAATTAGTTTTATTATCTTAATGTCCAAAAAGGACATATATTCTTTTCGTCTGCTCAACTGACCCTCTATAAAACCCAATACACATGACAATCTTCATCTTCTATGACCGTCGCTGTAGCTCCTCTCCATCAATTGCTATAATAGTTGAAATCTAATCTTAGTCCTTCAATTTCCCAATGCCCACTTTCCATGCAGAAGAGTTATTTAATTGTATTCGCTCAGTCAGTAAATTTGAGCCAAAAGCAAAGTATAAGAACGTATTTTGACATGAAGAATCGGAAGTCATTTTGATTAAAGTAATGGAGTGAGTGGACCAACTTAAAACATTGTTATATTTATTTCATGTTCTGTTTCATTGGCTACTTTGTTAAAATTTATTAACAGTTTAGTACTTCAATCATTGCGGGTTGAAGGCATGCTTTCAAGAAGTAGGAAAGTGTTTCGAACATTTACTATAATGAAGCCAATGTATCACACTGTATTTGCATAAAATGTGAAAAATCTTTAGGAGTTTCATTTTTCTGTCGTGTGTTATAACTCGAAACCTACGGGTTTCTCGACTTATGTTTATATGGACTTTTTTCTTTACTTTTGTCTCAAGAACACACCCTACGATTTCTAAAACACAGTTATGCATCACCCTATATATATACACACACGCACCGTATATTGGGACGTATAAGTCGGTATTTTAAGCTTAAAATTATGCCCCTAAAGTAGGGAGTCGACTTATAGGCCCAGACTAAAAAATTAACCTTCCACTTTCCATTTCAGTTTGTATTTAAAGACAGGTCTACCTGTCATAGGTCGTCGTCAGTCCTGCATTAGCTCGCTTTTGGTCAACATCTGAATTGGATCCATATGACGAAGCACTTGCAAATATATCTCAGGATGTATATAATGAACTTATAACTTATGATGTCAGATGATGATTTTGAAGGATTTGATAACTAATTTTCACAAGGTTTTTACAGTTTTACTTTTTTATGTTGGCAAGTTGGTGGTCGACTTAAACACCCAGAATAGGCTAAAATCTAAATCTGAAATTGAAAGTTAGGGGATCGACTAATCTGGACCGTAGACTTATATGCCCCAATATATGGTGTGTATATATATATATATATATATATATATATATGTGTGTGTGTGTGGTGCGTGCACATATCACTTCCAGCACGCGACTTTTATAAAGGATACACTGTTGGACGCTTTGGCCTAAGATGGTCCGCGAAGTTAAGCTTTTGGCTTGGCCGTAGGACACCCGAGTTGTAGAAGCAGTTCATTACACACTTTGAACACACACAAAAAAAATGAGGAACTGAAGTAAAATGCAAGAGTATTCCAGTTCGAGGTTTAGGACTTTATTTAGAATTTTAGTGTTCGAGTTTTAGAACCTTATTTAGAACTTTCACATGAGGCAGATGTACTACGAGGCTCACTAAATTGGGTTAAATGCCTTGACCAAAATATTTAAGGGCCTCTAACACTGCTGAAGGTTAGAGTCAATGAAAGAGCTAGACAAAAATTTAAAGGGGAAGGAGGGGGTTCGACCTCTGTCGGCAATTTATTACAGTTATAATTATTATTTCATTATGATAATATAATCTATTGATTTATGCGTAGGATGAAGAAAGTGCGAGAAGATGTAACTAATTCCACATTAATTAATTAAATATACGCGAAAGTATACATAAATGAAGAAGAAACGAATTAGCGAGTAGCTAACAGCTAAGTAATAGGACTGTGACAGTAATATACAGTAACGCTGAAATATGTAACAGTTACTACACAACGTACATGGCAAATTTTATAGGCAGCGTGAGAGGGTAATCTAAGAAAGATGAAACTATAGTTTTGCAAGGTCAGGAACTGAGAGCGAATGTAATGAGTCTAATGACGGTTTCCATTACTTTTGCATTTAGTTAGATGAAAGCGCTTGAACACCATTGTGTGTTTCCTTTCCTTCATTTTATATATATATATATATGTCGGATAGACGATTATCCTTTAAAAGTATTTTCAGTATGTCGCTTCCTCACAACAACAAGGAAGTTTATACCGTTTAATTAATCTGACTGACGTCCACGGTTCTTCTTTCAACTTTACTTTATCTGACTGCGAGTCAGATAAAACAATTTATTCCTTCGCTCAATGGCGTACCCCTCTCTCTCAGTCCGTTGAGAGACGGGGATGTTTCTTGGAAGGATATACAGTAAATGACGAGTTTTCCTTTGCTAGCTTTTATTTTCACGAGGTTGAAAGCACTTTTAAAATATTAGATTTTCTTTACACTACAGAGTAATTAAGAATCAGAACCTTAACACAACACTTGCTTTAGAGAAGTATTAAACGAACAAATGCTTACATCAAAAAAAGCTAAGGGGATCAGCCGAAACGGCCCGGCCCAAGGGCACACACACACACCCATTCGAGGCCGAGGCGAGACTCTAACTCACTCTCCAGGAGTGTTGCCTTTCTCAAGGGGGCTTCCCTTTGTCCTGGAGAAACGCACGTTTACAAAAGATTCTTAAGGTTGCAAAGGTTGTCTACCGGTGATATTAGCACAAGAATTTATATAATTGTACTTTTTACCCTTAACTCTTTTATGTGATTTATAATAATCGAAAAGAACATTTTTTAGAATTTAGAAATCTGTTTAAGATTATAGATGTGGCACCACTGTTTTCGTTAGGCTTATCGAAAAGGTGCAGAGAATCTGCGGGCATCGAGGCACACTATACAAACATTAAAAATGTAACGGAATCATATTTTAATTTAGATGAACAGAATAATATCTTTTAAAGGATTAATATGTTAATTTATACAAACAGAATGATAAATAATCTTTAAATTTTAACATAAATTTATTTTCTCGTTGAAACACTTTTCCACATATATATATATATATATATATATATATATATATATATATACACACTGTATAATTAAATCATGCACGCAAGAGTGTGTGTGTGTTCTTAAACAGACAGATAACTGTACAAATTACGTGCGTGTAACGACGATGTACGCGTAACAACAATGTTGAATAGATATGTATGAATAGACAGAGGCTGATATAGACAATAGACCATACATAGGAAATAGATAAAATTAATTAATACATGCTTTACTCTATGGGACGATTCACGAGACACAATATATGTAATGACTAGAGCCCGGAAGTTCAGGCAAAATGCCAAAAATGCCTTTTTTTGCCTATGTTTGTGTTTACAGGAAAAAGTGCCTTTTTCGTCATAAAGTGCCTAATTTGCCGTTTTTCTACTGTTTTTTAGTATTATTCTATTAGAGTAACAAAGTAGGCCTATCAGTTTGTTATATGTTTCAGTTATATATATATATATATATATATATATATATATATATATATATATATATATATGCACTAAAATCACAAAATAACACGTGATCTTATTAATAAGCAAACAACCACAGGGAAAAGGAAACACAAAGTCCGAGCGCTTTCGTGATATATTCACATTATCAAGGAGGAACAGAAAATAGACAGAGATTACAAAGTAAATGAGTTAAATAGACAAGCAAAAAATTCACAATCGGCACCTCAAATTAAAGGCCTTAAAGCCCTCTAAAGATTTTTTCAATTGATAACATAATCTGTAGGCTGCTAAATTACTAAATATGTATATAGATGAAATTAGACAAAAAAAAAAAACCAATACAGAGAACAAAAATTATTATAATGGTTATTAACACTAATATTTAATTAAAGCAAGCAATTAATTGGCAAGAATTTAATGAAAAACAAATAGATAACGTAGATAACAAATAGATAACATAATCTGTAGGCTGCTAAATTACTAAATATAAAAAGACTATATAGATGAAATTAGACAAAACACCAGTACAGAAAACAAAAATTATTATAATGGTTATTAACACTAATATTTAATTAAAGCAGGAAATTAAATGGCCAGAAATTAATGAAAACAAAGGGAATGGTGCCATCGTCTTACAGAATATTACAAAATTTTTCTACAAACAGTCTGGAAAAGTTGTTTTCCCAAAAGCAACCCAGTTGAAAAGTCCAATAAACCCCCAGCAACCAAAGATTATACACGAAAGAAATATTACAATTAAAATAGACACACAAGAATGTTAACAGTTCTTACAATAATATTTATTTATTTAACCAGGGCAAACCATTAAGGGGGCAAGAATGCAGTCAAGAAAACAGTAGGCCCTTCGCCAGCTTTCTGACAATGCACGAATCTAATTTATACAACCCAGGACTAATATTAAGGACCAAATCCGCATTATTCTTGATCACACTTGATTCCAGTATATTTCTGCTAACAATAGATTTACTAAACCTTAATTTGGAAGCATTTTTCCAATCAATGGGATGATTAGTATCTCTTACGTGAATGAAAATGGCGTTAGATTCCTGGCCACTTCTTATACTGTATTGATGCTGTTTAATACGTAACTCAAGGGTCTTACCAGTTTGGCCAATGTAAAATTTATTACATATTGTGCAAGGGATTTTATATACACAACCATGTTCACTTAAAGGGGAGTTCTTAATCAATGAATTCTTAATGACATCTAAATTTTTGAACGCAATATTTACGTTAAAAGTCCTCAGCAGATTCGGCAGATCAAGGAAATTTTCTCTGAATGGTAACACTAAAACATTTTTTGTGTTATAAGGAATCTTATCCTTTACTTTGTAGAAGGTTTTCTTTGCCATTTTTAAGGACTTATCTATGCAGTTCTTTGGGTATTTTAAATCAAAAGCAATTTTGTATATTTTACTAATTTCGTCGTCAATGAACTCTGGGCTACAAATTCGTAGACCTCTTAGGAACAAAGTAGAAAGAACGGATCGTTTTACATTAATGTGGTGATCAGAATAATAATGTATATAGGAACAATTATTAGTGGGTTTTCTGTAAATATTGTACTTAAACTTTTTTCCAGACCTATATATTAAAACATCTGAAAAAGGGATATTTTCTGTTCCTCCTTGATAATGTTAATATATCACGAAAGCGCTCGGACTTTGTGTTTCCTTTTCCCTGTGGTTGTTTGCTTATATATATATATATATATATATATATATATATATATATATATATATATGCGTTCCAAATTATTAAGCAGATTACATTTTCTCCTGTGTTTTCAAACGTTTTTCTCCGAATTCAATGAAATTTGTAGCAAATAATCACTATATATAGCATCATTGATGGTATTCATTTCGATAAAATATTTTGATAATTAAAATAATTCTCTCATTTTATTGAAAAATATGTAAAATATTGTGTTCCGAATTATTAAGCAAGTATTCTATTTACGGATCTAAATGGTGAAAATGGGTAAGAAGAACGATTTAACACTAACTGAGAAAAGAAAAATAGACAAGTTACTCGCTGAAAATATAAAATCTATTGAAATTGCGAAGCAGTTTGGCAGAGCTTATCGAACTGTAAACAAGTTTGTAGCGGAGGGTACCAAACTGAGGCAGCGAAGTGATAAAGGAGCTATAAGAAAAGTGACAAGGCGGCAGATATCTGTAATCAAGCGCAAATTGCAAAGCAGCCATTGTCCTCAAGTAAAGAGGTTTTTGAGCAGGCTGGCATACATAATGTACCAAGAACATCTCGATGTGGAATCCTCCAAACAATTGGCAAGATGTGTAAACCTACGATTCAGTCACCATTAACACCCAGGTACAAGAAGCAGCGTGTTGAATGGGCGCGTCAGTATGTGAAAACAGATTTTAATACTGTTTTGTTAACCGATGAATGAAGAGCAACCCTTGAGGGATCTGATGGTTGGTCAGGAAGATGGATTGCTAAGGGTCAATCTCTACCATGGAATGAGGTTTTCTTTTAGAAAGTTTGTGTAAGATTGGGCATTCATTTTTACGCCATCAGGCACTCTGTATGGGACAGCTACTTCATTGCCTATCAATCCTGCCCAAAATATGACACTACCTCCACCTTGTTGGCGTCTTAATCTCGATGGTAGAAATTGGCTCTCAGCAATCCATCTTCTTGACCAAACATCAAGTCCATCAAGGGTTGCTTTTCATTCATTGGTGAACAATACAGTATTAAAATCTGTTTTCACGTACTGACGCGCCCATTCAACAAGCTGCTTCTTGTACCTGGGTGTACTCCGATTGTTACTCCGATTAAATGATTTTCTATGGACATTTCCTAATCAGTTTAATTTTAAAAGGTCCCATTCAACTGACCTGTGTATCTATGTACTTAAAGAAACAATATCTAAATACATTGACAGTAATTCAACTATTTGTAGCTGTTTCCTAGATATAAGTAAAGCATATGATAGGGTGAACCACAATATTTTATTTGAAAAACTAGAAGACAGGAAGGTTCCACTGTACATATTAAACGTATTGAAATTTTGGTATTCCCACCAATCTTTCACCGTTAGGTGGGGCAATGTACTCTCCGAGTGTTTTGGCTCCTCTTGCGGGGTGAGACAAGGCTCCTTGCTCTCCCCTATGCTGTTTAACGTGTATATTGACGGATTAATTGCTTCACTTAATGAGGCAACAGTGGGATGTTGTATAGATAACACAAGGATAAATAACTTAGTTTATGCCGATGATATGGTGTTAATAAGTCCCTCTGTTAAAGGTCTGGATCGGCTACTAAAAATCTGCGAAGTGTATTCGCAGAAACATGATATTCTTTTTAATGTTACAAAAACTAAGGTTATGCAATTTCATCCTAAAAGTTGTGATCAGCCAGCTGATATAAGGTTTAAAATGAATGGTGAAGTAATTGAGGAAGTACAAGAGTTTAAGTATTTGGGTCAAACTATTACCAGCTCCTTGAGTGATGACTCGGATACAAGAAAACAATCTCGAAGCCTGTGTGCTAAAGCGAATATGACCATAAGGAACTTTCGATTCTGTACAAGTGAAGCTAAAGACACTCCTTCGTACTTTCTGCATTAATATATACGGACAGCAACTGTGGGTTAGTTATAAAAAAGGTTCTGGCAGAACCCTAAATTTGCTGTACAACAGGTCTTTTAGACTCTAACATAAATTACCCCCGAGATGCTCAGCTTCGCAAGTGTTTGCAACCCGCAATGTCCCGAGCTTCCCGGAGGTAACAAGACGTGCTCAATACAGTCTAATGCAAAGAATTAAAAAATCAACCAACCCGATTATCCAAGCTATCCATGAGTCCTGCCATTTATCCTCTAAGCCAGGGGTCCTGGTGCCCGCCGACCCTTTTGCGTGTGCCCGCCACTGACTGACTACGATTGATAAGTTTTTATTTAAATTTTTAATAAAATGTTAAGTATGTTACATATTTTAAATATTTAGTTACTAAATATTTAAAATATGTAACATACTTAACATTTTATTAAATTTTAGTAGTTAATTACAGAAACATGCTCATTTATTTGAAAATAATTATTTCTTTATAAATAAATTAAGTTATCGTTTTGATCATTTTTCTAAGATTCTTAGTTAGTCCATCCTTTTTTTTTTTGTGTATTATGTTCATTATTTTACATAGGAATTAAATGTTTTTTTTGTGTATTATGTTCATTATTTTACATAGGAATTAAATGTTTTTTTTGTGTATTATGTTAATTATTTTACATAGGAATTAAATGTTTTTTTTTGTGTATTATGTTCATTATTTTACATAGGAATTAAATGTTTTTTTTGTGTATTATGTTCATTATTTTACATAGGAATTAAATGGGTTTTTTGTGTATTATGTTCATTATTTTACATAGGAATTAAATGTTTTTTTGTGTATTATGTTCATTATTTTACATAGGAATTAAATGTTTTTTTTGTGTATTATGTTCATTATTTTACATAGGAATTAAATGGTTTTTTTGTGTATTATGTTCATTATTAAGTCCAACTATAAATTTGTCTTGAAAAAGTAAATGGTGCCCGCCGCACTACCGGTAGTCTTGAATGTGCTCGTCGGCACAAAAAGGTTGGGGACCCCTGCTCTAAGCTATGGAATTCTTGGTACGAAAACGTCTGTCTGTAGCTCCACTTAACTTCGACATTATAGTATTATTTCTAATCAATTGTATATATTTCTATCCTTAGTATATGAACTGTCATTGTATTAATAATATATGTCATATGGACTATAGTCTGCCAATAAACCTTTTCATTTTCATATACAGACCGTCTCAGAGGTCCAGAGAGGCCCGGGCCACTTCCAGCTTTTGAGGCCCATAGGTAAACCCAATTATTACTTTCACTGCAAAACATTATATTCAAACATGAAAGTTTCTAAATTTGAGGCCCCCCTTAAGCTTGAGGCCCAGGCCAAATGGCCCCCCTAGACCCCCTCTGATAGGCCCTATATATATATATAATATATATATATATATATATATATATATAAATTATATATATATATACACACACAGTGTGCCTAATAGTATTATTTTATATAAAACATTTTTTTAAATTTAAATCCTTGGCATTATTGTGTAACGAACATTTTCAATACCTACTGTTTTGTTCACTATAATTGCGTAGTAATATATATTATTTATACGTGTATAATGGTATTATTCTATATTAAACTTAATGGATGTAATTCTATATTAAACATTAATGGATGTAATGTCACTCAATTTTACATTACATCCATACTGGTTTACGCAATGTTGGGATTAACGTTTAATTTTGTAGTTTAATTACAGTATTCTTATCTGAATATGCCGTTGGGAAGCATGACAACTTTTCAGGCAAGGATAATATATATATCGGAAAAAAGTTCGGCTAAAGACGTAACATTTCCAAAAAGTATACTAATTGGTAATATCTTTTGGCATTTTATTATTCGTTTTGGTAAATAATATAATTTCAAAAGTAAAGTCCAAACTTTATACTGATTGGTAATTTTTGATGCTTTTTAATAGATTGTTATTAGGCGAATTTTTCCAAAACTATATATATATATATATAGGTTGTTTCATAACATGTGGGACGCACTTTCAAGATGGATTCACGACCTGAAAACAATGAAAAAAGTTTATATAAACATATGCCCGAAATCGTTTTGTTTCCGAGTTACAGCCCGTTATATGTTCCACCAAGTATCCGCCTTACCTTTAAAGGAAGTGCTCAAAATGACTGCCTTGCGCTTGAATACATGCCTGAACACGCCTCGTCATAGACTGCCTGACGCGTTCAAACATTCCAAGTATTGCTCGGATTTTCTGGCATCCTTGTCCTACACGTTGGCGAAGCATTTCAACGTTGTCATTGGGTGTCATGTAAACGATGGATTTCAGATGACCCCACACGTAAAAATCGAGTGGATTCAGGTCCGGGGAGCGAGCAGGCCACGCAATGGGTCCTCCACGGCCTCTCCATTTATCAGGGAAATGGTCATCCAAATAGTCTCTGGCTACTCGTCTAAAATGAGGCGGAGCGCCGTCATGCATAAACCACATACGACGTCGGACACCAAGAGGAACTTCATCTAGTAAGTCACTTAAATCATTCCTTAAAAAATTGGAATAGGATTCTCCTGTTAATCTTCCAGGCAAAACAAAAGGACCGATTAAGTTGTCAGCAATAAGTCCTGCCATACATTGATACTAAATTGTTGTTGGTGCCTTGACTGGATGATGGCATGCAGATTCTCTTCGGCCCAGTGATGAGTGTTGTAAAAATTGATCACGCTATTTCTTGTGAAGGCAGCCTCATCAGAAAACAACACGGAGGATAGAAAAAGAGGGTCGCGAGCACACTGTTGAAGGAACCAAGTACAAAAAGCCTCTCATGGTGAGAAATCAGCTTCAGTAAGGCTTTGTACTCTCTGAATGTGATATGGGTAACGCTGCTGTTCCCGTAAAATTCTCCACACAGTTGTGTATCTTACACCCTCTGCTGCTGCTATCCTTCGGGTTCTGACACCAGGATGTTCCTCCACGCAATTCAGGACCCACTCCTCCAAACTCAACAGTTCTGGCAGCTAATTGGTCTACCACCATCTGAAACTCGCTTGTTGAATGATCCTGTATCACCATGACGCTCGTCTATTCTCTGAAAGGTCTTCTTATCTGGCAGACGGCGATTCGGAAACCTTTCCGCATACAGACGTCTTGCTGCGGCCGCATCACACTCGGCAAGTCCATACATGAGATGCATGTCTGCCATTTCTCTGTTTGAATAAGCCTCCATTCTCACTTCAAATGCACACTATCACTGAATAGCACAAAAACTTTTAAGTTTTTTTTTTTCACTAGACTGTACTTCACGGTAAGAAGTTACGAATACGAACAGTGAAACACCGCGATGCACCTCTGACTGACTGATGGCTCTACACTCAACGATATTGAAACGTCACAGAGTGTACGAAACATTACAATCGGCAAGGCCATACATGAACTAAATCTCGTACACACTCACAAACATTATCGGCAAGCAGTATTTGTAAACAGTTTGCGGAAAGAATTGCTGGAATACAAAACGGGCTGTAACTCGGAAACAAAGCGATTTCGGGCATATGTTTACGTATATAAACGTTTTTCATTGTTTTCAGGTCCTGAATCCAACCTGAAAGTGCGTTCCACATGTTATGAAACACCCTGTATATATGAGAAAAATTCGCTAATACGCGAGCGAAAATATTCTATTTACTCGTACACCGTTTCCAAGTGGTTTTTGCTCGTGTATTTGGTAAAATATTGCTATAAAAATATGATTAAGTGAATTGCTATAAGCCGTAACTAGTAGTTTGTATATAACCAAGATCAAACAAAGAGAGAGAATTTTAAAGAATATTTCTTTATTCTCTCTGATTTTACTTCACAGTGTAATGATGGTTTACTGTCAATGACCTCGAAAAATTACAGTACATAACTGAACGCATGTTAATACGTTAACATAATTCTCGTGCATATACTTTTAATTTGTTAACAAGATTAAATACAAGAAAATTATCACTTTTCCAACAAAGCAAGCACCATTTTTTGATTGATAGTAATATTATAGAGCTGGGCATTTGCGGCATATTATTAAAATTAAATAAATTAAATAATAATAATAATAATAATTAATAATACTAATAATATATATAGATATAGATATAGATATAGATATATAATCACAGAATTCTGAACTTGTAAACACCTCACAAAATTTGATGTCGAGATTATTCATTTCCAAATCTCAATTTTTAGCGACTCAGCATTCCAATTTGATTGTATAATGTCTGTCTATCTGTTTATCGATGGGCAGGCAGATAGATAGATAGAAAAAAATGAGGTGATTTGGATGGTAGTTAATATGATGTTTTAAGTGAAAATTTTCATTTGATGCGTTGATTGTTTTAGGGAAATTTAGGCGTAATGATGGTAATATCGTTATTAGTTAATACTTGTAAGTCTGTGTTCGTTGTACGAATTATATGGTGTTTATTAAAGAGTAATCATGTTTGTTCGTTCCTAGAACAGACAACCGTTGGATACAATTGACTATTTCAGATATACTACATACAATAATAATAAAATAATAATAACAATAATAATGGCACCTCCCACCCCCAACTTCTAACTTCCAACAGTTAAATAATAATGAACCTTTTGAAGAATGAGTGGAAATCAACCTCAGACATAAGTAAGAAGCCATATACTATCTGTATACAGTATATATATATATATATAAAAGGACACAGAAAATACAACAGTAAACAGCAAAGACTGGACGTAGAAAATAGAGCTAAATCACTGTCATACGTGTATTAAAGTTTGGTTCGTCTCAATGATGTCAGACGTTATAGAAATGGTTGTCTGGCGTCTGGAATATCGTCCAAAATTTGTGCATTATATTTGCTGAACCATGATATTCTTTTAATCATTAGCAATTAAATAACTAGTTAAATTTTAGACAATATAGATAGGTATGTGAGATACAAAAGCAACGAAGAATTATCCAAAATGGTAAAGTTCATACATTATAGGGTATTTATATAACTGTATAGGCTCGGTCTCCTCATTTCTGACAGTATATACGCGTAGATACGATAGAAAGCATTCAGTGTAAAATAACTAGGCTTGTTTCATGCTTCAGAGGAGCGGCGAAAGGAATTAAATGCGTTCTACTGAATGAAGATGTAATAAGAGATGAACTACTTGACCCTGTCTTCCTCCTCGTTTGTCTTGTATAAATGTTTGCTTTAGTTTAGATCCATTTCTATTTCGCCAATTTTCCTTTCAAGTTTGAGTCTTTTTGCATCAGTTCTGCATCTGTGGAGATGTTATACGGTTTTTCTCCGTTGTCTGAATAGTGTCCTGATTTTCCTCTCGAGCTTGCTATGTTTTATTTTCTGTCTCTCTGGAACATATTTCAGTATTATAGGTTTGGTTTTAGCCTCTATTATACACAGTATTTCTTGTGGAGTCTTCTCGTGAAGTAGCAATTCCCCATTTACTTCCTTTAAATCTCTATTTAAGTTTTCCCAATTTACTTTCTTTGAATTTATGTTTAAGCCTTCAAATATTCTTTCTGACTCTCTGGGATGCGTTTTCGGACTTCTGGGTGCTAACTTCAAGTGTATATCGATGATGTTATGGTCGGAGAACTTTGTGTGCGTTACCTTTTTATTTATTATTATCTCGTTGTTATTTGTCAAGATTAAATCCAAAACTTTCTCTTTTCTGGTGTCTTCACAGATTTCCTGGGTAAGGGCGTAATGTTCCATAATATCTAATAGCAGTGTTGCTTGGGTTCTATCATCTTTTGTAATGTTGCCATGAAACTTCTCGACATGTATAACTTCGTCATTTTTCTTCCATGTTATGAATGGGAAATTAATATATTGTATATATTAGGATGGTCCAAAAAAATTGAAAATTAAAAATATATTTCTCATGACATTTTTTCATATTCAACAACCACTATTGATGTTAGAAATAAAAACATGGATCGATTTGTGCATATTTAGAGGTGGCGCAACTCGAAACTATCATTACAGTTTGGGGATGGCAAACTTCTTGAAACGTGCGCCACCTTTAAATATTAATGGATGTAGCTCAAAATCCGGTCTAAGATCGTTTCCCAAATAAGGAATGAGAAAATGCATCAGGATACATGATACAACTCAGAATGGTAACCTGAGAAACTTTTATGTTACACAGACTGCGTTATTCAGACTATAGTCTATGGATTTAATTTTCCCAGAAGAGTTCCTTGTTCCATGCATGGTCTGTGTGTAACATATATACGAGTATTAGGGATGTACCGAATACTAAAATTCACCGAATACCGAATATTTAGTGCAAAACTATTCGGCCGAATACTGAATTTCGAATATTAATTTTATTTGGGTTATTAGGCGTCACTATAAAACACTGAAGCTTTTATCAGTTTGACAGCACGTATAATTAATAGTAAATGTGAGCAAAAGCAGCATGTTTTAGCCACCAAAAATGTGCCAGATTCCAATACTCATGAAAAATTTGCAACTGCATTGACATCTATATTGCGAGAATGGTCAATAAAGAGCGATTGTGTGCATGCAGTTATACACGACAATGGCTGTAATATTACTAAAACTGTTAGCGTTCTCAAAATTACTCGTTGCTTGTGCGAATCATACTTTAGCACTCGCAGTTGATGAAGCCCTTCTTAGCCAGAAGTCTGTTTCAGAGGTATGTGCAATTGCGCGCCCAATCTGTTGCATTCTAATTATTCATCTCCAGCCTTTGACAGACTTAAGAAATTCCAGAAGCAACATAATTTACCGAAAACAAACTTATAAGAGACATTATACACCCGATGGAACTTTACATTCTATATGCTACAACGACTTCTTCAACGAAAAACTTCGGTTGTTGCATACGCCTCAGACTATGACATACTGTAACAACCTTCATTAATAACACTGTACAACAAATTTTCGGTTAAGAAAAAAAACGGGGATAACGTTCGGTCATTCTTAATATTTCGAGTGTGCTGATTCCAAATCTGAAAATAGTTTTTTTTCTATCACGTCACGTTTTTTTGTAATGACTGCTTAAAATCTTGATACCAAAAAATGAGAATATATTGATAAACAGATAGGCTTTACCATATGGAACAGTTTAATTATTGCTATGCTTCAACATATATGCACAAAATTAACATAAAACTCTCGTATTATACTGTTTTCAACTCATTATTTGTATATGCTGGCGTTTGTGTGATGCTTCTGGTTGGCACGCTTTAAATTCCAGCAGAAATCGGCCAGCATAGCAGGACTCCACTTCCCTTTGTATCGGCTCTCCATTGTGGCTATATCCTGGTAGAATCTCTCCCCGTGTTCGTCGCTAACAGCAGATGCGTTTTCCGGAAAGAATGAGAGATGTGAATGCAAAAAATGAATTTTCAATGACATCTGACATCCGAGACGTTGGTATGAATTGATAAGTTGATCCCCAAGTGCAGCATAGTTGTCGTATTTAGTCTTTCCTAGTAGACCGCTGCACACGTTTTTGAATGCACGCCATGCTGCCAACTCAACCTCATCCATCACCGGCTTCAAAGTGCTCGTCTAGCATGAGTTGGCGAATTTGAGGGCCGACGAATATGCCTTCTTTAATCTTGGCATCACTTATTTTTGGGAATTTTTCCTTTAGATATTTGAAGGCAGGCTTATCCTGTTTCAACGCCTTTGCAAATTGTTTTATCAGCCCTAGTTTTATGTGAAGTGGGGCCAGATAACCTTTTCCTTTCGTCCTAGTGGTTCGTGAATAACATTGTGAGATCCAGGTGAGGAATTGTCTCGCGGCGGCCATATTGAGCGTGTGTAGTGTTCAGACCTTGCTCGGCTATCCCACTTGCATAGGAAACACATGTATTTCGTATAGCCAGTTTGCAATCCATTGAGAATAGCCACAACCTTCAAATCTGCGCAGATAAGCCATTCATGTTCATTGTATTTTATACAGTCCAGAATAAAAGCAACATTGTTATACGTTTCTCTCAAGACGACTGAATGAGCGATCGGAACAGAAGGCATTGTGTTCCCATTGTGTAGCAGTACATCCTTAACATTGTACAGAGATGCATCAATGAACAATCTCCACTGATTCGGTTCATAGCACAAACCAGAGCATCGAACAGACCATGTATATCAATGCAATAACAAAGACTGTTCTTCATTGTGAAATATTCCTGCAAATCCAAGGAGCGCTTTCGGAATGCTGTAATTCGTACGTCTTCCGCCAGCAGATTCCATTCTTGTAGACGTGAGGCCAGCAGTTCACTTTGTTGCTTGGTAAGTATTAAATCACGGACCAAATCATTGAGTTTAGGCTGCGTGATGAGATGTTGTTCTTTTTTGGACTCGACTTGAGCTTCATAGCATTCGCCGTCTGATTCCGATTTGTCAGAGTCTGCGTTATCGGTCGGCATTTCAGCTGGAGGACGAGGGATGAGTATATCTGTAAAATGTTCCACAGGACGCATAGCAGAACGAAGATTTGGGTAGACTATAGCCTTTTTCCCTTTTCTGTTGCAACCTGTAATGTGAGACAATAGACATTGTTGACTACTTAAGATAGCATAATTGTGTAATATATTATGCAGAGCAGGATATGCTAAAATGTGCTAAAAACACCAACTTTGACGTATATTCAGAAAAATAAAAGATTCAAACCTGTGATGTTCGTTAAGCAGAAATAGCAATCAGTTGAATGGTCCAGCGGCTCTCTCCATACCATTGGGACACCGAATCCCAGACCAGGACCGGTGCCTTTGAACAATGCAGATAACGAGCTTGTACATCTCACACAGCAGATATGAGGCGTCCAGTGCTTGTCCTGATCACCAATTTTGAATGCGAAGTATAATTCATAAAGCTTTTTCACACGAGAAGTCAACTTCCTTTTATACTGTTTTAACGTTAATGTCCCACAAATATAACAAAAACTGTCTGGCGAATTTTTGCACTATCTAGGCATTGTAGCATAACGTCAATAAAACCCTGTAAAATAAGAAAATGATAGATCAATTTGCAATTTCACACAATATAGACGTTGTCGGTGAAATATACATAATTTGATAGCTGTTATTCAATAATACTCACTTATAGCACCGATTTATGATAAAATATGGCTGACAATTTTGTTTTAAATGATTAATGAAAGAAATTTTCATAAATCAAAGTGGAAACACACAGCCGAACACCACCACCACAGCATATGCATGACTGAACAAAATGTAAAAGATGCGTTCAGAGAACCAGTGGTTCTCAAAATGATACAATGAAATAGTCATTTTCATAAAATCGGGTGGTGATACAAATAAATGATGTTATTTTCGCAATCTACGCATATAATTAGCCATAAAAATGATGATCTCATTTCCGCTTTTTTTTCACTGCTGTACAGTGTAATCAGTGGACTCTAATTCAGTGTATTGTAAAGCTTCTTAGTCGATGTGAAAAATTAACGAATGACTTTTCTTCTGATTCTTCTTGTCTTCACATGGTGTCTCCCGATGTAACAGGTCTCGTGGTATTTTTGCCTAACATCAGAGCTGGGCACTTGCGGCATATTTTGCGGTACTGCTGTACTACCGCAAACCGGAACCGCATAACGCAGTACAGCAAAGGATCGCTGAAAGTACCGCAGTACGCTACCGCATTCAAATTTCCGCGTACCGGTTTGGTACCGGTTTGGTAGTGCGGTAGTACCGCAGTACCGCAATATGCCGCAAGTGCCCAGCTCTGCCTAACATAACTGATGATGCAGATGTTCATACTATGAAAAACGATTTAATAGAAAATTTACAGAATTGTTTCAGCCAGTGGAAGGCAGACATCACTCGCATGATTTCTCACGTTTTAGATTCTCGTTTCAAATTTGCTTGCATAAGAGTGCCTGAGTTTGTACAAAATTAGATAAGCATTATGTCTGCATCACCTAACGCTAGTCCCGCACATAATATAACCTATGGCGATGAAGCAACTGAGTTTGTTTCACGAGAAGATCAAGAACCTTTGAAAAAGAAGCCGAAGGTTAATTTATGGAGTTGTTTCGATGAGGTTGTGCCTCCACCTATCAAAAATAGTCAGGAAAGTTATCAAAAAGAATTAGACCTCTATTCAAAGGAGCCACGAGTCAGTCTGCGACACGAACCCTCTTCATTTGGGTCGCCATAATGGTGAAAGATTCCCAAAACTACTGAACAGCTGGGTTTTGCTGCGCACCGCCTGACGTCACCGGACCTCGATCCCGGGGCCGATGGATTCGTAGTCAGCGATGCTAACCACTGCACCACCGAGGCGCGTATGTATACCGTAGGCTCCCTATATAGTATATTAGGATATTAGGGTGAGCCACACATATATAGTAAAACATTACAATGCACAAATAAGATCTCCTGATGCATTTTCTCGTTTCCTATAGGAAACAAGATCTGAAAACGGATTTTGAGCTAAATCCATTAATATTTAAAGGTGGCGCAAGTTTGAGGAAATTCCCCCCCAAACTGTATAATAATACTACGGCTTCGATTTGCGCCACCTATAAATATGCACGAGTCAATCCAGTTTTTTGATTTCTAACATCATTAGTAGTTGTAAAATATGGGCAAACATCATGAGAAATATATTTTTCATTTCATTTTTTGGACTACCCTAATATATATATATATATATATATATATATATATATATATATATATATATATATATATATATATATATATATATATATATATGATGCAAACCCACAAGGAAAAAGAAAAATGATTCCAAGGCCTTTCGTCCTTTCGTGTATTCAGAAGTACACCTGACGAGGTGTACTGAATACACGAAAGTCCTTGGAATCATTTTTTTTTTCTTTGTGGGTTTGCATCATTCATTCATTTCACGTGTTTAATTGTGAAATTCATCCCCTATATATATATAATATATATATATATATATATATATATATATATATATATATATATGGCGAGCAAGAAAAAAGTCCTAATACTTACATATTATGTTGATGGTCGACGAAACAAGCACAAGTATATAAATCATAAAAACAACAAATTCTATAAGGACTTTTTTTAAACTCTTCAAGGACTCTTCATCCGTAAGAAGAGACTAATACCTAAAAGCATCATTTCCTATTAAGATTATCATTACCGTTATCAAGATGTCACTTTGTTTCATATATACACATACAAATGAATTATTTTCAAAGCATTTTCAAAGCATTCTACTTCATTTTAAAGCACTTTTGTTTAACATTTTAGGAGGCAGAAAGACACCTTTATTTCCCCAATTAGGAAAGATGGTCTTAAAAGCAGCAGCTTTCGTAAACTATATTTTATATCTCAAATAAGTATTTATACTCGCGGATTATAATACACACTCGTATAACGAACAACAATGAACACAAAGACTTTATATTAGGAGAAACAGATACTGCATCCCATCGATTTAGCACTGCGAGAACTAAGAATGTAAATTCAAGTGGTTTTGCGCGAATACGTTCCTCACCGTATGGCGAGCGTAGCTTTATACGGGTAACTTAGACACCGTAATCAATAAACGTGACTTGTTCGCCGTTAGTGTTTATTCATCTTGCAGTATGTTTGAAGACGTGGCCAAATAATATAATTTTATAAGTTGGCAAATAAACGCGCACAAACGCAAAATTAAACTATTTCTTTTGTTCGTGATGTATATATGTTGAGGTAAATGTGATAAATTGGTAATTATGCATAATTACCGGTAAATATGCATAATTGAAAATATCATGACTTAACCTAACCAATTGTCAAGGGCGTACAGTTGACCTAACCGGGCATTCAATTGACCTAACCTTGAATGCCCTGTTAGGTCAATTGAATTGAATGTTATAATTAATAATAGATCAACTGTACGCCCTTTCATATGTTCTGTGCGATGATTCTTCATTTCACGTAGGTCAAGCTTGTTCGCCGTCCTCTATATAATATATATATATATATATATATATATAATATATATATATATATACCTACTGTGTGTGTGTGTGTGTGTGTGTATATATGATGAAATGTGTTGGTAGAGCAACAAGGAAAGGAGACACACCATGGTGGACAGAAGCAGTAAAGGAAAACACTAAGGGACTGGCTGAAATTTAAAACTCCACAAACAAGACGACGATGTGTGGTGGCAAAGAACGAAGTTAATGCATTGAAGAAAAACTCGAAAGAACGAACGTGGAAAGATATGGGGAGGGGATGGGGACTTAAAGAAGAGCTTAAGGGAAGTATAAAAACGATATATGCACTGGCGAAGAATTACCGCAAACCTAGGACCATTTCTGGTATAATAAAAAACGAAGATGGATAGATAATAACCTGTTGACATTAACATAAAATGGACGCCATACTTAAAATCTTCTGAACAACTATAATGGTAGAATAGAAGAAGAGAAAAGGGAACCTATGGTCAATCAAGGTAGAAACAGACTATGGATGAACTAGAATATATGATAGTATTAAATCGATGGCAAAATAATGTCCCTGAAGTTAATGGACTGCGGATGGAGTTACAGTATATAAATGCGGGTGAAAATGTTAGAAACCAGATTCTTGCTCTCCTAAACAGAGCGTGGAATTAAGGCATGATACCTGAATAGTGGGTAAAACAGTTGAAATACCCTATATTTAAGAAAGGTGACAGTTCGAGATACGAGAACTACAGAGGAATATTTCTTTTGATCCATGTATGCAAAATATACGAACTCATATTAGAAATAAGGGCAAGAATAGTTGTTGAACCTTTGCTTGGGGAATGGCAACACGGTTTTCGGCAGGATAGGAGTATCGCAGACGCTATATTTTCCTTCAGACAAATAATAGGAAAAGCCTGGGAATTAAAGCATTAGACTCTGTGCCAAGAAAAATGTTGTGGGATTGTTTGTAGTACTGTAGTATGGCGCCGATGATAAACTACTAAGAGTTATTAAAAATACCTATAGGACATGTCAGAGTAAAGTTAAAACAAATTATGAACATAAAAATTGGTTTAATGTGTATAGCGGAGTAAAACGAGGAAGTGTCTCGTCACCATTGTTGTTCATTACGTTTATGAATAAAGTAATCAGAGAAGTTATCTGGAATCGGGACACATCACTGGAAACCTTAGTGTATGCAGACAACATATGCCATATTGAATTTGCACAAAATAATCTCCAGCTAACAATGGATAGATGGAAAAAAGCTTTTGAAAGAGCAGGACTTGAAATAAATGAAGAAAAAACAGTGGTGATGATGGTCAGTCGGACCGAAGAAGAAATGAATGTTAAAATTGGGGATAGAAAGTTAAATCAAGTACAGACATTTAAATACTTTGGAAGTATAGCAATCAATACAGGAGGGAAACCGAAGACATAACTCAAAAAATAAACAAATATAGCATGCAGGTTGGAGTTTTACCCATTATTTAAAGACAAACATGTTACAACAGAAGTTTACTAAAAACGATTCTCATACCAATATTAACATATGGCGCAGACTTTACTACTGACCACTATAGATATACCACTATAGATATACCACTATAGATATACCACTATAGATATACCACTATAGATATACCACTATTGATATACCACTATTGATATACCACTATTGATATACCACTATAGATATACCACTATAGATATACCACTAAGGATAATAGCAGCTGGAATGAAAGTCGTTAGATTAATTTGAGGAAAACCAAAAGAGAATAAGAAGTGTTGACTTACGTGAAAATCTAGAATTAACCCCAGTTTTGATCCAAATTCGCCGCCGTATACTGAGATGGTTTGGCCATGTGGAGAGAATGAGTGAGGAGAAAATACCAACGCTAGCC
>JAJOZX010005230.1:0-77500 GCA_023014485.1 Bathynomus jamesi | reverse complement strand
ATTTATTATTACACTGATTATTACATTGTTGTGTATTATACAGAAATTATAAACCGAAAAACGAATCAAAAAGGCGAAGGAAAAATCCAGAGACCATTAAGAAATTCGCACCTAGGTTAGATCCCGTTCTCCCGACACCAGAAGGGCATTTTATTAAAGGGTCCCGCTTATATGTATATTCGCACAAATTAAAACTAAAACTATCTTCTTGTTCTATACATACAGATTCTATTATTTTGACATAATTACTGCATTTATTATTGCATTTATTATTATTACATTTACGTTTTTTAACATTTATTATTATTACCTTTATTATTACATTTATTATTATTGCATTTACATTTATTTCCTCATTTATTACTTCCATTATTACATTTACATTTACGTTTATTATTCCATTTATATTTTGTCGAAAAAACGAATGAACCAAAAGCGAGTAAGGAAACAATCCAGAGACCTTTAAGAAATTCACACTTAGGTTATAACCCGTTCACCCAACGCCGTAAGGGATTTTTTGACCAAGAATCTCATTAGAAGGTCCAGCTTATAAGTACCTTCGCACAAATTAAAATTATCCACTTGTTCTATCCATACAGATTCTATTATTTTTTCGTTTGACATAATTATTGCATTTATAAAGTAACTTACTTGATTCCCAATCTATAGCATGATCATTTTGGCTGGCGTGATAAAAAAATTGCATTATTAGTATTACAACTTCTGAAGGCATATTTGTGTTCTTTAATACGGGTTTCAATATTTCTTCCAGTTTCTCCTACGTATACAGTGTACATAGTATACGGTATACTAAATCACAACTTTTACAGAGAATGCGGTAGACACAGGCTTGTTCCTGTTTTGCAACGTTATTCCTAACCAATTTACTTTTTGCGGTAGACGAATATTTGAACGCCAAAGCAAACTTAAAATCTTTCGTCAACGGTTTTACTCTTTCTAAGCCGGCAATGTAAGGCAAACTCACATATTGTTTTGGTTTTCGAAACTGTTGTGGAAATAAACTCTCTCTATTGGAGTTGGTTTTTATCATCATATTTTGACCTTCACGTAGAAAAGTGAATTTTTTTGCATTTCCATGGAATATTATACCCCAAATGGACAAGAAATTCAGAGAAATTCTAGAGCAAAAGATTTAGGGGTTGTAATAACAGATGATGCGAAATTTGAAACACAAAATAAGATAGCAGTAAACAGAGCAAAGAGAATAACGGGGCAGATATTGAGAACCTTTAAACGAAGGGATAGGAATGTAATGATTCCTCTACTGAAAACCCTGATCATACCCAAATTGGAATACTGCTCGTTCCTAACATCCCCATATAAAAAAGAAGACATTAGACAGCCGGAAGGGATCCAGAGAAGCTTCACAGCCAAGATCAAGGGGTGCAAAGAACTAAATTACTGGGAAAAGTTACGCGAACTAAACCTATATTCACTGGAAAGGAGAAGAGACACACCATTATTTATACTTAAAAATTAATGGAGAAACTAGTCCCTAATCTTACTCTGAACCCTGTAACTCCCCAAACAACGGTGGAAAGTAGAAACGGTAGCCTGTGTCGTATTCCCAAATTAAAAGCGAGACAGGGAACATCCTTAACTCTGAAAGAGAATAGTTTTGTGGTGAGAGGACCAAAACTGTTTAATCAGCTGCCCAAAGACCTAAGAAACACAAAGGGAGTTGCAGTGGACATCTTCAAAAGAAGATTAGACGCCTGGCTCAGAGCAATTCCCGATAAGCCTGGCGTACCTGGCTATGTGATGGAGAGCACAAGAAACCAACTCAGTACTTCACCAGGCCAACTCGAGAGGAGGGGCGACAAGCTTGACCTTCGCGAAATGAGAAATCATCGCGCGGAACCTTTGTAAGGTTGTGTGTGTGTGTGTGTATATATATATATATATATATATAATATTTAGTAGAAATCCAATGACAAGGAGAAATGTAAATGCCATGAAAAGTCTTCTTTATGCGCAACGTTTCGAGCAATACGCTCATCTTCAGGCTGTTTAATAACAATGTGAAATTAAAATCAATATTGAATGAAAAACAAACAGAAATTTCTATAACCTATTCGTAAAGACAAATTTTAAAAGACTGAGAAAAGAGGGTTAAGTTCTAAGTTATACAGATTTACATATAAAAATTAAGAAGTTATTTTTAAATACATGTAGTAAATGTGAAATTAATACACTGGAAAAATTACAATAGTACACTGGAACAATGGACTATCTACCTTACACAGCAGTATCCGAGGCGACTAATTTGAGCAGAGGAGACGGGAAAAAGATGGCGAGGGAGATGGGGAAGGAGGGATTATAAGGAATTGGGGAAGGAGGAGGGATCATAGCAAATTGAGAGGGACGGACGATGAGTCAACATTCAGACTAGGGGACAATGCTTTAATGAAAAGGATTCTAAAATTCTTAGTGAGTTGGGACAAGTATTACAACCAAGAATTTTAAAATTGTCTAAAGTGACATCAATTTTACATTTGATGCTGTTCACGAATACTCGAGGCTTCTTAGTTTTTAAAATTTTACCTGTTCGGCCACTTATTCCCATATGCGAATAAAATCTAGCCCTGAGAGAGCGAACAGTGCTGCCGATGTAATTCCCAAGGAGACACCTAGGGCAGGTAAATAAATATACAACACCGCTACGCAACGAGTCAGGGGTTCGATCCTTCGCTGAGAAAAAGCTACCTAAAGACGTTTTATTAATAAATATGATGCGGAAATCAGTATGATAAAAAAATTTCCTTAACAATTTTGTAAATTTAAGCTTAAATTCCTTATTCAAAGGACCCATTTCAGGTACCAAGAAATATTTTATATCCTTCGGCACTGTAATACATGGAAGTTGAGGGCTATAAACATTATTTAAGAAGGATCTAATTAGTTTGTCTACATATTGAACAGGAAAACTATTATTAGTAAAGTATGATCTTAGATTATTAAATTCATCATTAAGTAAGGTAAAATTAGAGGTCAAATTATATCCTCTGAACAGGAGAGTTTTAATACAAGACATCTTATAGTTGAAATCAGTAAAACTAAAAAAATTCATGCCCAAACCAGTGAAAGTGGGTTTCCTGTAAACTGATGTAGTAATAGAATCACCGTTTTTCGAAATTAAAAGATCTAAGAAGGGGAGGGAGCCATTTTGCTCAGTTTCCATTGTATACGTTATATTGGGGTGCAAAGAATTTAGGAAGTTAAAGAATTGTTGCGCTTGTACCGCATTATCAAAGACTGCTATCGAATCATCAACGAAGCGTCGATAGAAAATTGGCTTGAGATGAGTGGGAGATTGTCTAAAAATTACACTTTCTAAATGAGTCATAAAAAAGTCAGCTGCTAACGGTCCGACTGGTGATCCCATCCCTACCCCATCAATTTGTTGGTAAACCTTATTGTTGAAAGTGAAATAGCATTGTTTGAAGACCAATTCTAAAAGTTCCTTCAAATGAGACAATGAAAAACCATGAAAATTATCAACTGAGCTAAAAACCCTATCTAAAATAATGGCAATAGTTTCAGATACAGGTACATTTGTGAAAAGTGACTTTACATCAAAACTGACAAAAAACTTTTTTGAATCGAAGTTTTTACCAAGGAGTTCTTTTTGGAATTCAAACGAGTTATTTATAGTGTAAGCATTTTTCGCAAAGGGGGACAGGAGACGAACAACAAATTTTGCCAATTGAAAGGTGGGTAAGTTATACGAAGCTAAAATAGGACGGAGAGGTGTTCCAGCTTTATGGATTTTAGGCAGACAGTATAATTGAGCAAGTCTCTTGGGCATTATATAACTACTCTTAAAAATACCTTGTCGTTGTTGGACTATTTATTAATAATTTCTCTTGTACAACGTGAACTAGAAAAATTTCACTCTACCATCTTGGAAACACATGAACGTAAGTTAAAGGCTTTGGGAATGAATTCACCAAATTTTTTCAATTCAGAGAAGGTAATTTCGAATCTTTCTAGTTACACACTCTCCCCTCGGGAAAAGTTTTTACTGTCACTTGGTTTGCAATTTAAGCTTCCGTTGTTTCAAATATATAAGCCTCGTTTTTTCTTTACTTTGAAAAATTTTTCAATGGCTTGAAAAATGTTCCCCATGTGGGGGATTTCAATAATCTCAAATGTCAGTTCTCAAATTTAACTCAAGAATTTTTTCTTAAACTTAGAAATCTTAAATTTCAATCTTTCATATTTAGGAAGAGTGATTTGCAGTGTATTAAGAATTTGGCAAAGAACCAGGAGATTGTTGTGACTAGACCAGACAAGGGTAACGGAGTGGTTATTTTGAATAAATCGGACCATAAACAAAACTAATGAAATCCTAAGTGATCTTACTAAATTCAAACAAATTCTAGAACCTGTAAATAAAGTCATTGTAAGGTTAGAAGACCAGGTTAATAGATTTCTGTCACGACTAAAGTCCTTAAAGATAATAAAAAATGATACTTACTCTCAGTTGTTCGCATCTGGTGCTAATCTTGCTCAATTATACTGTCTGCCTAAAATCCATAAAGCTGGAACACCTCTCCGTCCTATTTTAGCTTCGTATAACTTACCCACCTTTCAATTGGCAAAATTTGTTGTTCGTCTCCTGTCCCCCTTTGCGAAAAATGCTTACACTATAAATAACTCGTTTGAATTCCAAAAAGACCTCCTTGGTAAAAACTTCGATTCAAAAAAGTTTTTTGTCAGTTTTGATGTAAAGTCACTTTTCACAAATGTACCTGTATCTGAAACTATTGCCATTATTTTAGATAGGGTTTTTAGCTCAGTTGATAATTTTCATGGTTTTTCATTGTCTCATTTGAAGGAACTTTTAGAATTGGTCTTCAAACAATGCTATTTCACTTTCAACAATAAGGTTTACCAACAAATTGATGGGGTAGGGATGGGATCACCAGTCGGACCGTTAGCAGCTGACTTTTTTATGACTCATTTAGAAAGTGTAATTTTTAGACAATCTCCCACTCATCTCAAGCCAATTTTCTATCGACGCTTCGTTGATGATTCGATAGCAGTCTTTGATAATGCGGTACAAGCGCAACAATTCTTTAACTTCCTAAATTCTTTGCACCCCAATATAACGTATACAATGGAAACTGAGCAAAATGGCTCCCTCCCCTTCTTAGATCTTTTAATTTCGAAAAACGGTGATTCTATTACTACATCAGTTTATAGGAAACCCACTTTCACTGGTTTGGGCATGAATTTTTTTAGTTTTACTGATTTCAACTATAAGATGTCTTGTATTAAAACTCTCCTGTTCAGAGGATATAATTTGACCTCTAATTTTACCTTACTTAATGATGAATTTAATAATCTAAGATCATACTTTACTAATAATAGTTTTCCTGTTCAATATGTAGACAAACTAATTAGATCCTTCTTAAATAATGTTTATAGCCCTCAACTTCCATGTATTACAGTGCCGAAGGATATAAAATATTTCTTGGTACCTGAAATGGGTCCTTGAATAAGGAATTTAAGCTTAAATTTACAAAATTGTTAAGGAAATTTTTTTATCATACTGATTTCCGCATCATATTTATTAATAAAACGTCTTTAGGTAGCTTTTTCTCAGCGAAGGATCGAACCCCTGACTCGTTGCGTAGCGGTGTTGTATATTTATTTACCTGCCCTAGGTGTCTCCTTGGGAATTACATCGGCAGCACTGTTCGCTCTCTCAGGGCTAGATTTTATTCGCATATGGGAATAAGTGGCCGAACAGGTAAAATTTTAAAAACTAAGAAGCCTCGAGTATTCGTGAACACAGCATAAATGTAAAATTGATGTCACTTTAGACAATTTTAAAATTCTTGGTTGTAATACTTGTCCCAACTCACTAAGAATTTTAGAATCCTTTTCATTAAAGCATTGTCCCCTAGTCTGAATGTTGACTCATCGCCGTCCCTCTCAATTTGCTATGATCCCTCCTCCTTCCCCAATTCCTTATAATCCCTCCTTCCCCTATCGCCCTCGCCATCTTCTTCCCGTTCTCTCTGCTCAAATTAGTCGGCCTCGGATACTGCTGTGTAAGGTAGATAGCTCCATTGTTCCAGTGTACTATTGGTAATTTTTCCAGTGTATTAATTTCACATTTACTACATGTATTTAAAAATAACTTCTTAATTTTTATATGTAAATCTGTATAACTTAGAACTTAACCCTCTTTTCTCAGTCTTTTAAAATTTGTCTTTACGAATAGGTTATAGAAATTTCTGTTTGTTTTTCATTCAATATTGATTTTAATTTCACATTGTTATTAAACAGCCTGAAGATGAGCGTATTGCTCGAAACGTTGCGCATAAAGAAGACTTTTCATGGCATTTACATTTCTCCTTGTCATTGGATTTCTCCTAAATATTAAATTGAAGCTCTGTAGAAGCAACCCGCTAATTATATATATATATATATATATATATATATATATATATATATATATATATATATATATATATATATAATACACAGACCGTACATGGAACAAGGAACTCTTCTGGGAAAATTATATCCACTATAGTCCGAATAAATAATGGTAAATGACAAACACTATAGTTTTTTCTTTTTCATGATGTTAGCCTGACGTGGGCAACGGGTCACTCGCAAAGAGGCCCCACGTCGGGCTAACTATCATGAAAAAGAAAAAACTATAGTGTGCCATTTACCATTACTTATTTGGACTATAGTGGATTTAATTTTTCCAGAAGTTTTTTCTTCCATGCACGGTCTGTGTGTATCCTGAAAGACAAAATAATTAGATTAGACAAAATAATATGAACACCCACCGATTTCACCGGTTATCTTTACGGACTGCTCAGACACAAAGTAAACGGTCAAATGACTGGCAAACCTATTTAAATGCGTAACAGAGAGTGTATACGTCATGTTATAACCCTCACGTTGTTTTTACAGATCTGAGTGAATTATGAATTAGCAGTTATGAAAGACCTGTCAGACTCCCAAAGAGGGCAAATTGTCGGAGCGCGGATGGCTGGTGCATCGGTGACGAAAACCGCTCAGATGTTCAATGTATCCAGAGGAACTGTCTCTATGGTCATGTCTGCATACCAAAACCATGGAAAGACAAGCACCGACAAATGCAATAGTGGACGCAAGAAGAAGCTGTGTGATCGAGACCGCCGGGTGCTAAAGCGCATTGTGACAAAGAACCATAAGACCACAGCTCCAAAGTGGCTGCAGAGCTTAACCAGCATCTTGCAAGCCCGGTATCGACCAGAACTGTACGTCGCGAGCTCCATGGAGCTGGATACCATGGGAGGGCTGCAATTGCCAAACCCTTCCTTTCGCACATCAACATTGAGCGGCGCAGAAAATGGTGTAATGACCATAAGAATTGGTCAATGGACCGGTGGAAGAATGTAGTCTACTCCGACGAATCCTCCTTTACGCTATTTCCATGTTCCGGTCGAGTTTACGTCTGGAGACAGCCTAAAGATGCTTATGACCCCGACTGCCTGACCCCAACCGTTAAGCATGGAGGCGGATCTGTGATGGTTTGGGCAGCAATATTGTGGAATACTCTTGGCCCAGCTGTAGTACTGCATGGTAGGGTTAACGCCCAGGCCTATCTGTCAATATTGGCTGACCAGGTCCATCCCATGGTCCAAACGCTGTTTCCCAATGGCGGCGCCGTCTTCCAGGATGATAATGCACCAATCCGCACCGCTGGGGTCGTTAAAAACTGGTTTGAAGAGCATGTCAGTGAAGTAGAACGCTTGGATTGGCCTCCACAATCCCCGGATCTTAACATTATCGAGCATCTGTGGTGTCAGTTGGAGCAGCAGGTCAGAAGCCGATTCCCACCGCCGGCGTCTTTGGAGGAACTGGAGCAGGGTTTGCTCGAAGAATGGCTCAGGATTCCTCTAGCCACTGTCCAAAAGCTGTATGAATCAATTCCCCGAAGCATTGCAGCTGTTATTGCCGCTAAAGGAGAACCAACTCCATATTAAGAATAAAAACCGCCATTTATCAAGGTGTTCATATTATTTTGTCCAACCCCTGTGTGTATATATATGTATATATATATTAGTGGTGGACCGGATGTCAGTTTTTCAACATCTGCGGATGCGGATTTTTAATTTCAATATCTGCGGATGCGGATATTTAGTTAATCTATCAATATAATATAGAATTATGAATATGACATAATTTTTCAAATTTCGTGATATTACTATTATGGCAGGCAATGTATGAGAATTAAAATTAATATTAATGTTTTCATTATGATAAAAATAATAACTTTCTCAAGAGTTTCAGCCACAGAAAATTCAATGAAACAAGTTTCATTCAATTTTCTGTGTTACCACGTATTTATTTTGACGTTTATATATTTGTTTGTTCATTAATAATTAATACTTTACATGAAATGTGCATGACTGGGCCTTATAAGCTACTTTATAAGCTAATTTAATTGTAAATTGCATAATTTATTAGAGGTAATATCCGCATAACATCGGCAGTCAGAAGTGCGGATGCGGATGTTAAAAATGATGCGGATGCGGATATCCGGTCCACCTCTAATATATACATATATACTGAAGCTTAAAATTAGCACGCTGCCCTACTGCTACTATGAACAACAACGATATTAATAATTAAAAAAATACATGCGGTTGAATGACCCCGCGCACCTGCGTCCGTCTGTGCTTTTCAAAAATAATACCCGCAGGCAAATATTAAAGGAGCTCAGAAGACAAAAATATGTAAATAACAAATAATAAACATTCATTCAAAGTATATTAAAATAAAAGAACTTATGGGTCTTTTCCGTTTGGTATACTAATGTAGTTTTGGTCACTGATTTCAAAAATAACTTTCTTTTTTTGGAGAAATGAAAAACAAACATGTTAGAGCACTTTAAATAATTAATGTGTTTTAACTAGCTTAAACTAGTTACAGAGGATTGTGTTAAATTTAGCCAGAGTCGCAAATTGCTACTGTTTATGAAAAAGTGCTCTAAGTGTGGGAAAGTGTGTTCCTTTGATAAAAATACCCAGTTCTTTCGTTGCCAAAAGCGTCGGTCAAACGGGAAAAAGTGCAACTTTGCGAAGAATACGTTTTTTGAAGGATCCCGACAGATCTGTAAAAGAAGCAGAAAAAAATCAAGAATTAATGCCCAGTTAGGTCAATTGAATGCCCGGTTAGGTCAATTGAATGCCCAGTTAGGTCAGTTGAATGCAATGTTAGGTCAACTGTACGCCCTTGACAATTGGTTAGGTTAAATCATCATATTTTCGTTAAAAACACATTAATTATTAAAGTGCTCTAACATGTTTGTTTTTCACTTCTCCAAAAAAAGAAAATTATTTTTGAAATCAGTGACCAAAACTACATTAGTATACCGATTTTCATTAAAATGCGCTGCTCGCCCCCAAACGGAAAAGATCCGAACTTATTTCCGCTAATATTAAGTTGACTCAGAAAACAAAATTATGATTTTTCGCTATATATAATATATATATATATATATATATATATATAATATATATATATAGCTACAAAAAAAAAATATTATATAGAGAGAGAGAGAGAGAGAGAGAGAGAGTTACAAGGAGTTACAAGGAAAAGAAGTACCTCAAAAGGCCTTGCGGCCCATACCGAGGAGGTACCAATGGCAACGGGTGCCAGGGAAAATTTGTAAAAGTTTATTTTTCTTTCAACTATCCTAGCAGTAGTAGAAAACTGGATAGAAAAGTAGAAGGCTCTCTCCCCACCCTCCGCTCCCTCCCTGCCAGAGGCAGGTACGGAAAAAGGTTGAAGAAAATACCTTGACCCTGGAAAAGTAGCCAAGGAAATTTTACAGGAAAGTGGAGAATATAAATAGCTCTATATTTAGCTTGCTCACAGAGACACCGTGCAAGCGAACTCCTGCAGAGTTTTCTTATGTTTTAAGTCTTAAACTATGAGAGTTCAGTACTTTGTCTAGCCTATTTTTAAACAGATTTACACTTTGACTGGAAACAACCCTGAGGGAAGTTGGTTCCAGATATTAACTATTTATAGGAAAAGAAATTTCCGCAGACTGAGGTCCTAAATGTCTTTACACACTCAAATAGTGTGCAAGATTTCGTCTAACCTTTTCTTGAACTGATCCACAGAGGAACTGTTCACAACTTCCGAAGGTAACCTGTTCCATGTGTCACAGATCTTATACGTAAAGTAATTCCCACACACACTAGTCCTAAACCGTTTCAAATCCAACTTCCAACCATTGTTGCGAGTTGGGTTATCATTTAAACTAAACATACTTCTAAAATCGACATCGTTGAACCCGCGTAAGAGCTTGAAAACCTCGATCAGTTGACCGCGCAGCCTCCGAGTTTCAAGCGAAAACAAGTTCAGGGCGCGTAACCGTCGATTGTAGCCCATATGCCTAACGGAAGGGATTAACTTTGTGGCCCTCGCCTGCACTCGCTCCAGCCTCTCAATATCTTTCCTGAGGGTGGGCGACCAGAACTGCACAGCATACTCCAGGTACGGCCGAACAAGGGAATTGTACAGTGAGAGCACAATCTCCTTGTTCGAAACTGAAATTGCCTCCTGATATAACCCAATAGTTTCTGGGCTTTCTTTTCCACCTCTACACACTGTTTCGTAAACTTAAGGTCGCTGCTAATTAGCACACCCAAGTCCTTTTCTAAATCAGTCACCTCGATATTACTGCCCAACATCGAGTAGTCCGACTTGGGATTGGCGTAGCCAATGTGCATCACTTTGCATTTACCCAAGTTAAACGGCATTTGCCATTTTTCGGACCACTCTCCTATCCTACCTAGGTCCGCACGCAGTTCCTCGATCGCTTCGGGCGTCCCAACATTGGCCCCAAGCTTGGTGTCATCAGCGAATTTGGCGATCCGACTGACGATGCCACCGTCGATATCATTTATGTAAATGATAAACAACAGTGGCCCCAAAACGGAACCCTGAGGAACCCCACTAGTGACCGAGGCCCAACCCGAACTAGCCCCTTTAATTACCACCCTCTGCCGCCTATTCCTCAGCCAGTTTTCAATCCACCTACCTATTTCCCCACCGATACCCAGCGCGCGCACTTTCGCCATTAGCCGGCGGTGAGGTACCTTATCAAAGGCTTTCTGAAAGTCGAGATAAAGTATATCAATCGCCCTACTCTTATCGTACTCACTCAACATGACGTGGAAAAACTCGAGCAAGTTGGTGAGACACGACCTATGCCGTCTAAACCCATGTTGGGAGTCCCCAAGCAGCTTGTAGGAATCCAAATGGTCAACGATCTATCAGCTATTATCCTTCTAATAATTTACCTACAACTGAAGTGAGACTAATGGGACGATAGTTCCCTGGACTTTCGTGATCCCCTTTCTTAAAGATAGGGGTCACGTTGGCTTCCCTCCAGTCACCAGGCACCTGGCCCATCTCAACGATTTGTTGAAGACTGTAGCCAGGTGGGGAGCCACCTGGTCGCGCACTTCTCGCAAAACACTCTGGGGAGAAACTGGCTGGCCCAGGAGCCTTAAACGCGCTCAGTTTGTCTATTCTATGAGCAACGACTGTCGCGGTACATCTAACACTATCCAGGCCAGCACCTTCGTGCCTCACAGCTGGCTCGGGGATGACGCGGGTATCCTCCCTGGTGAACACTCCCGCAAAGTACTCATTAAGCACATTAGCGATGTCCGCGTCGGAGGTCCGCAGAACGCCGCTTCCGTCCTTTAAAGGACCTATCATGCTTCTAATGGGCTTTCTACTATTAACATAACTGAAGAACTCCTTAGGGTTCCCCTTGCAGAGGCTTGCCACCCGTAGTTCTTCGTTACGTTTCGCTAGCCTAACCTTCGCCTTCACTTCCCTACACAGGCGGACATACGCTTCAGTGTTCTCGTGGGAACGATTGGCCTTCGCCCTCCTATACGCTACTTTCCTATTTCGGATAGCCGAAGCGATGCCACGATTGAACCACTTAGGCTGCGTTGAAGCAGGGAGTGACCGGTTTTGAGGGTATGGCAGCAGACTGCAGCACCATAAACTCATCCCGGAATGCACTCCACACTCCCTCAACATCGCCGCCAACCTCTAACCCCATCTCTGCTACGCTATCCCTGAGGCTAACAAAGTTCGCCCGCCGGAGATCGAGCTTACTGCCTCTCGAGTTACTACGCTTCACCCGAGGGACGCACACACGGAACCTAATAAGACCGTGATCACTCCCGCCCAATGATTCGTCAACGGTGAGGCCAGTGACGAGGTTGTCTTCGGTCGTGAATACTAAGTCTAGAACGCTTTCGCCTCGTGTAGGCTCGTTGACCCACTGAGTGAGGAAGTTCTCATCAGCAAAGTCAACTAGCCTCCTCCCTTCAGCATCGGCAGTCCTGTTTTCCACTTTATGCCGCGACAGTTGAAGTCTCCTAAAACTACACACACCCTATCCCCTAGCAGGCTACTGAGTTCGGTGTACAGGGCTGTATCGTCCTCGAGGAGGAGATGCGGAGGTCTGTACACCAAGATTAACCTATAGTTCGTCCCTCCCACGTTCAGATCGACGCCAAGCAGCTCCCGTTCCGACCGGAACTGGCAGTCAACCGGACTCAACGTGTCTCTGACGTATATTAGTACCCCACCCCCCTCCCCACGGGTGCGGTCTTTGCGAAACATTCTATACCCGGGAATTTCGAACTCCCCTACGTAGTCCCTACGATCAGTATGAATCCAGGACTCGGTGATAGCAACGATATCCTGGTATTCTGATGCTAAGAGCGCCCGTAGCTCGCAAAACTTGTTCCTAATTGACCTAGCATTAAAAAGCATTGCACGGAGGGAGCCTTCCCTATTCTGACCGCCCCCTAGCACGACCCGTTTCCCGAACAGCCAGAGCTGTCGGGAGTTGAAGAGCCCCTCACTAACGAGGGGGCAACTTCCGCAGGAGACTGAGCCCCCTCCAACGTAGGAGGAGGGTCACCCACCTGTACTTCGACACACCTTCAGTCGAAGGTATCTCTCCCCGGACTCGACCTCACCATTCTGTAGAGAGAGAGAGAGAGAGAGAGAGAGAGAGAGAGAGAGTTACAAGGAGTTACAAGGAAAAGAAGTACCTCAAAAGGCCTTGCGGCCCATACCGAGGAGGTACCAATGGCAACAGGTGCCAGGGAAAATTTTGTCTTTGAACTATGCTAGCAGTAGTAGAAAACTGGATAGAAAAGTAGAAGGCTCTCTCCCCACCCTCCGCTCCCTCCCTGCCAGAGGCAGGTACGGAAAAAGGTTGAAGAAAATACCTTGACCCTGGAAAAGTAGCCAAGGAAATTTTACAGGAAAGTGGAGAATATATAAATAGCTCTATATTTACCTTGCTCACAGAGACACCGTGCAAGCGAACTCCTGCAGTTTTCTTATGTTTTAATCTTAAACTATCAACGTGTTAAAGTAATTCCCACATATACTAGTCCTAAATCGTTTCAAATCCAACTTCTAACCATTGTTGCGAGTTGGGTTATCATTTGAACTAAACATGCTTCTAAAATCGACATCTTTGAACCCGCGTCACATAAGCGTCGATTGTAGCCCATATGCCTAACGAAAGGGATTAACTTTGTGGCATTTTTCGCCAGTTTCCAATTCACCTACCTACTTCCCCACCAATACCCAGCGCGCGCACTTCGGCCATTAGCCGGCAGTGAGGTACCTTATCAAAGGCCTTCTAATCAATCGCCCTACTCTTATCATACTCACTCAACATGACGTAGAAAAACTCGAGCATGATGAGACACGACCTATGCCGTCTAAACCCATGTTGGAGTCCCCAAGTAGCTTGGGAGAGAGAGAGAGAGAGAGAGAGAGAGAGAGAGAGAGAGGTTGCTTTACTGAGAATAATGAAATCACCTTGTGAAGAACAATATATCGAAATAATTCTTTTTATATTTGGCTGCAATGATATGGCAACACTTAATTTAACAAGATCGTGTTCCACCACATTTCGGAAGAAATGTTCGTGCATTCTTAAACGATAATTTTTCAGAATGGAAAGGACGTCGTTGGATAGTCGAATGGACTCCTCGGTCACGCCATGTCATTATTTAATGGGGGTATAATCAAAGATAGAGTCTACGGCCAGAAACTTTGGGACTCCGATCACATGAAGACTCTGGTACGCCAAGAACTGTGTTGCGCTATTTGTTGTTCAGTGGTTCAAAGATGCAACGTGTGTATTGAACATGATGGAGGACACTTTGAACAATTTCTGTAATAAATAATAAATATTATTCTTCAAAAGGTGATGCTCTTATTCTCGGTAAAGCGATTTATGCCGCACCCTGTATATATGATACAACTCAGAATGGTCCCCTGAAATAACTTTTACGGAATACGCAGACCTAATGTGCGTGGAACAAGGAACTCTTTTGGGATAATTATGATGAATCCACTATAGTCCGAACCGAATAAGTATTGGTAAATGGTAAATACTAAAATTTTTTCTCATGATGGAAGCCAACGTACTTTTCTTTGATTCCAGCTGTGTAAATATAAAACAACCTCTTCCCCATGGTTAGCTGCTTCCAACCAGGTGACACTCACACAAATGAAAGTATGAGTTTTACACTTTTTCCTTAAATTATTTCTTGAAAGTGGATATTAATAAAATGTCGCACAACTTTCTACAGATGTCTTCATTCTCTATATAAACACGCACGCACACATACACATACACACAAGGGCTACGTCGTAGCCAATGTCGTAACACCGCTTCCGGTTGATCAGCGAAGTTAAGCGACATTGGGTCGGATAGTAGTTGGGTGGGAGACCGTCCGCTGCGTCCAGACTATGTAGCGACCGGTGGTTCGGATCCCACGTAAAGCTGTAGGTCCCCTCCGTTATATGACCTTAGACCTTAGATGTTGCGAAGGAGGTTAAACAAAACCAATAATTATTATTATTATTATTATCATACACACAAACATACTCTTCGGCTGACCCATTGGCAACACTGAGATTACATGATACAGACAACATTTCGCCTTGTGAGAACTAAAATCCACTTTCTATTGTATATGCTTTCTATTTTATGTGCTAAAGCGAATACGACAATAAGGAACTTCCGGTTCTGTACAAGTGAAGCTAAAGACACTCTTTCGTACTGTCGTAATGTCTAATTAAGAATTAAAATGTTTGTTTATAAGAATTTAATAATGTGTGTTCTATAAAGATAATAATAATGTTAATAAGAAATGTAATTAAGTTAAATAATTGTTTGGTTATAAAAGGTTAGTTGCCAACACCCGAAATGGGTGTGGAGGCTGAGAGAGAAAAATGCCCAAGAGCCCCAGTTATCGGATGGCCTTGGGCTTAATAAGGTGTTTTTTGTGTTACGATGTTCTTGTAAATTTAGAATATTCTTTTGTGTGTCTCTCCGACTAAAATGTTAACGTTAATTTCCCCTCGCATTACCCCGTTTATCTAAAGCGTTTCGGTATAAATACCCCCCTCCCCGTTTTCCTCGCCTAGTTCAAATTATAATGGCGCCCACCGCTCACGTCTACCCGTTTTTATATAGTACAGCGAAGCGAGTGTGAAGAAAATGATGAAAGGTAAAGAGAAATTGAATAGAAAGTAAAGAAAATAATGAATTATAAGAGAAGGAAGGGGAATCACTACAGTACTTTCTGCAGTAATATACGGACAGCAACTCTGGGTGAATTATAAAAAAGGTTCTGGCAGAACCCTAAATTTGTTGTACAACAGGTCTTTTAGACTCCTACATAAATTACCCCGAGATGCTCAGCTTCGCATATGTTTGCTACCCACAATGTCCCGAGCTTCCCGGAGGTAACAAGACGTGCTCAATACAGTCTAATGCAAAGAATTAAAAAATCAACCAACCTGCTTATCCAAGCTATCCATGAGTCCTGCCGTTTGTCTTCTGAGCTATGGAATTCATGGTACGAAAACGTCTGTCCGTAGCTCCATTTAACTTCGACATTACTGTATTATTTCTCATTAATTGTATATATTTCTGTCTTAGTATGTGAACTGTCATTGTATTATTAATATTTGTCATATGGACTATAGTCTGCCAATAAACCTTTTCATTTTCATATATTGTTACGGCTTTAGAGGAGGAATCAGTGATTGGTTTAAAAGTTATTTGTCCAGTAGATATCATTTTGTATCAATAAATAATGTTTGCCACAGGGCTCAGTTCTGGATCCACTGTTATTTTTATTATATATAAATGACCTTCCACGTTCATCTGATATACTGAACTTCATAATGTTTGCAGATGATACAACGGTGTCTTTTTCTTGCAAAGATGTTAATTCAGCTAAGACTATATTTAATTCAGAATTCATCAGTGTATGTGCCTTGAAATGTGGACGCTCAATGTCCCGGTTGAGGTTTAAGTTTTGTTTTTTGGCTAAAAATACAATAGTTACCCCTTTTTCTTTGATGTATTCAATCCGACGTGAATGCAACGAGTTTCTTGCGTATATTGAGGTTCTGAATGTAGTAAGCTAGGTATAAGCTGTAAACCCTAGATCCTGTCCCAAAGCTGGATCCTATCTGCTTTGCAGAGAGCTGGTGAGGGAAACTATATTTTGGGCCTCTTTGCGAGTAACCCGGTGCCCACGTTGGGCTTTCCATCATGAAAAAAAAAAAACTATAGTATTTGTCATTTATCATTACTTATTCGAACTATAGTGGATGTAATTTCCCAGAAGAGTGTCTTGTTCCATGCACGGTCTGTGTTTAACATATATATATATATATATGAAAATTATTTCACGAAGGTAACACGTGAAAAATATTTATGATGAATAAAACCACGAAGGAAAAGAAACACAAAATGGTGCTCAAGCGCTTTCGTCTAATGACATCCTCAGGAACACTGAAGTACATAAAAAGGTTACAGCCTATATGTAGGTTACAGAAAGAAAAAAAAAGAAAAAATAAATAACATACATACACACACACATATATATACATATACATACATACATATCTATATATACAAATACATACATACATACATACATACATACATACATACATACATATATATATATGCAATAAACAGAGAAGTAAAAATAAAAAATAAAAAATTAAAACCTTAAAGGATTACCAGTGAGGCGTACAGATTTGTAAGGAAAAATATCGATTTTTAGCACAAGATCAAATGGATTATAAAAATACAAATTTATACTGGAACTCTGCCCGGGTTTTAACACACTGCTGCCTATGGTCAGGTTTCGATATATATAAAAAATAAAATGCAAATTAAAAGTTAATAAAGTAGCAGACAAGTTTACCAAAGATTTAATGTTTTACCCTTCTTATCTAAATCTGTTTTAAAGGAATTCAAAATAACAGGATCGAGTTGAAAAAGACCTTTGCTTATGTTGAAGTTATTTGAAAGTTGGATAATGGCAGACTCAAGAATATTTCTATTAACAATGTTGCTTGAATGGAATAAAACTGAAGCATTATTCCAATCAATACAGTGGGCTAACTCTGACAAATGGACAAAAAGGGCACTGGACAACTGTCCTGTTCTAACGGAATATTGATGCTGTTTTATACGTGTGTGCAAATCCTTTCCCGTCTGACCTATGTAAAGGAATCACATTGTTTACAGCCAATTTTAGAGATAATGCCTGAATTATTGGTAGGGCTATTTTTTATTATGATATTTTTCACAATATTGTTATATGAAAATACTACCTTAATATCCAAAAGTTTAAGTACATTAGCAATGCCTAAAAAGCCCGGGAAAAATGGAAGTACTAAATATTTTTTGACAAAGTACGAGTGTTAATATTGACACGATAGAAAGTTCGTTTTGCCTTGTGAGACAAGATTCCATAAACGCAGATGGATAACACAAATCACTTCCAATACCGTTGATTTTTTTCCAATTCGGCATCGATGTATTCCGGACTGGCGATCTAAGGGCGCGGAGAAACATTGATGAAAATATGGCCTTCTTAGTGGGGGTATCATGTCCCGAGTAAAAGTGTACGTAGGACAAATTGTTTGTCGTTTTCCGATAGATACTAAACTTAAAACCTGGCTTTCCCTATGTACACGCACATCCAAAATGGGATGAATTGTCTTGCTCCACTTCTAAAGTAAACTTAATGGAGGGGACTTGATCATTTAACTGAAGGAGGAAGCTTTGCATCAAAGACTGTAAATTCACTTTCATAACGAGTATTATCAACAAGTTTTTGGGATGGCTATGGGCAACCCCTTATCGCTCGCCCCTCCTCTCCAATATTTATATGGAGTTTTTCGAATTACCTATATTCCGAGAATCCTGGGGTTGGCATCCCTTGGTTGCGGTACGTCGACTATATTTTGTGTATCTGGCCCATGAATCGTGACCTGGATAGCTTCCTCCTTCAGTTAAATGATCAAGTCCCCTCCATTAAGTTTACTTTAGAAGTGGAGCAAGACAATTCAATCCCATTTTTGGATGTGCGTGTACATAGGGAAAGCCCAGGTTTAAGTTTAGTATCTATCGAAAACGACAAACAATTTGTCCTACGTACACTTTTACTCGGGACATGATACCCCCACTAAGAAGGCCATATTTTCATCAATGTTTCTCCGCGCCCTTAGGATCGCCAGTCCGGAATACATCGATGCCGAATTGGAAAAAATCAACGGTATTGGAAGTGATTTGTGTTATCCATCTGCGTTTATGGAATCTTGTCTCAACAAGGCAAAACGAACTTTCTATCGTGTCAATATTAACACTCGTACTTTGTCAAAAATATTTAGTACTTCCATTTTTCCCGGGCTTTTTAGGCATTGCTAATGTACTTAAACTTTTGGATATTAATGTAGTATTTTCATATAACAATATTGTGAAAAATATCATAATAAAAAATAGCCCTACCAATAATTCAGGCATATCTATAAAATTGGCTGTAAACAATGTGATTCCTTTTACATAGGTCAGACGGGAAAGGATTTGCACACACGTATAAAACAGCATCAATATTCCGTTAGAACAGGACAGTTGTCCAGTGCCCTTTTTGTCCATTTGTCAGAGTTAGCCCACTGTATTGATTGGAATAATGCTTCAGTTTTATTCCATTCAAGCAACATTGTTAATAGAAATATTCTTGAGTCTGCCATTATCCAACTTTCAAATAACTTCAACATAAGCAAAGGTCTTTTTCAACTCGATCCTGTTATTTTGAATTCCTTTAAAACAGATTTAGATAAGAAGGGTAAAACATTAAATCTTTGGTAAACTTGTCTGCTACTTTATTAACTTTTAATTTGCATTTTATTTTTTTATATATATCGAAACCTGACCATAGGCAGCAGTGTGTTAAAACCCGGGCAGAGTTCCAGTATAAATTTGTATTTTTATAATCCATTTGATCTTGTGCTAAAAATCGATATTTTTCCTTACAAATCTGTACGCCTCACTGGTAATCCTTTAAGGTTTTAATTTTTTATTTTTTATTTTTACTTCTCTGTTTATTGCATATATATATATATATGTATGTATGTATGTATGTATGTATTTGTATATATAGATATGTATGTATGTATATGTATATATATGTGTGTGTGTGTATGTGTTATTTATTTTTTCTTTTTTTTTCTTTCTGTAACCTACATATAGGCTGTAACCTTTTATGTACTTCAGTGTTCCTGAGGATGTCATTAGACGAAAGCGCTTGAGCACCATTTGTGTTTCCTTTCCTTCGTGGTTTTATTCATCATATATATATATATATATATATATATATATATATTATACAGCTCATCAGCTGTTCTTTTGTGATGACGATCCTATATAAAATGAATATATCCAAATTTCTCTCTCTCTCTCTCTCTCATTCCATGCATCGAGAACCGCCACTTAGGCCATCACGAGCCGCATTTGGCTCGCGAGCCGCGCAATGAGTACCACTGGTCTATTACATCAAACGCCTTACTCAAATCCATAAATTTGATATTATTATTTCTTTGTTCTCTTTAGCTATATTTGCATTTTCCATAATTTAAAATAGCCATTTCCGTTGTTTTATTATTATGGAAGCCATAATGATTTAAGATAATAAGTTGTAGGATTCCAAATGTTTTCAAAAACTTTGCTGAACACAGATAATGAACATACTGGCCTGTAATTAGTTATTCAGTTGGCTTTCCCTAATGTAGAAGAATAAAAGAATTTGAAATCGTATTGAGGTACCTTCATTTGAAGGCATCTCGATTCTAATGCAAATTGGTTTATTGCAAGATAATTTTTTTGTTACTGTAGATCAGAGGTCGGGGAACAGGGGTAAATTACCCCAAATGGGGTAAATTAAAATTTTTTGGAGGTAATGCTTGCGGTATGAGAGACACTTCCATTTTTTTAATTTGAATTTTTTGTATACTATATGCAACAACTTTAAGAGCAATTGGCTTGTTTTTGTTTCCTTTGAAGTCTGGGGGTAATTTCACTTTACTCAAATAGATTTTTGGGTAATACCCAAAAAAATTCCCCGACCCCTGCTATAGATCATTAGTGTTTAATTTTTTGTTGCAACCTTTGCCTGTCTGTATAATATCTGCATGAATTAGAATATTTTTAATTGATAACGCATGGGGCCTCATAATCTAAGCATAGCTCAGGGCCTCAGCATTTCTAAATCCGGCACTGTATTTGGCAAATAGATCAACAACCTGATCCAGGTCAATTTTCATATCATAATGGATATGCATAAGTGCCAAACCTGACAGTCTGTTCTCTGTCATACTACATTGCATATAACTGTGCAATCGTCGCAGTGCAGAGAAGCTTCTCTCACACTCCGCACTTGTTAGTGGAAGTGTTGCCCCAAGTTTAGCAGCTCACTTATGTTTGGATATATATCCTCATTGCAAATTTTCATTGCCTTCTCAAGGCTATCAACACGCTCACTTGGCTCGAGACTCATGTTACGAGTTCTCCACATATGCAGTTCTCCTTGTACCAGTTCGGGGTTTGGAAGATCTGGTTCATACAGTGCAGAAAGTTCATTGACGTCGGTGTGGTTGGAATGTTGCACAAGAGCGACGGTAAAAGGCGTTGCATTTTTTCTACTGTACTACCAAGCCCTGAAATGACAATATACACTGATGGTTAAAAATGTTTTTGCTATAAGAAAATGTTGTACAAGAAGCAGTTTGACAAACTATAATTTTCTTTGTGATGAATAAAATAATAAAAATAGGGGGCCTTATGGCCAATGATATCAATTACTTCATTCTGTGATTAGGGGGAAATATATGTGGAATTTTTCTTCGCTGGCATCTCAAAATGTTTTTTGAGTTCTGGAATATGACCCGCTTGCTGTTTTAAATAGGCAAGGAAATTTCTTGTTTTTTTTGTAAATTGGATGGCGTCATTGTCCCCTCTTAGGGTTATCCCCTGCCGCCCACAGAAAAGTATTGCCTCTGCAATATGTCTGAGGACTACCCTAATTTGGACTATCTTTTGTATCTCATGCTGCCGGAAATTGGGCCCTGACATTCAGCTGCTCGTGTCTTTCATGGTTTCCCATCCTATGAATAAACGCTCCTATCCTTGTCATCGCTTCCGCATGGGAAACTTGCTCAGAGTGCACAGTTTTACTAATCTTTTGGTTGACCTTCATTGCTCTAGAAGAACTGAGCCGTCTGGTGTTGGCTTCTTCGTCATTTTTATCACCATTTGAAGAGTGCAGATGACGGGAAATTTTACTCCAATTTGAAAATAGGAGGAACAGAGGTGCTTTCGTTAATAGCTCATCTTTAAGAAGCAGTGCACATGGCGATAATAATGGTAGGGGATAATAATGGTAAAGGGTAATAATGGTAAGGGGTGAGTGATAGGTTGTGGAATACTAGTACGAAGCCCTTTGTATAAGGTTGTAACATATATTCTGCTCGAATTTTTAGTTTATTCACAACAAAAATTAAATGACATAATGACAAATTAATCATCAATATAATTCCCCTCTTTTTCTATAACCTTCTCCCACCTGTAGAAAAGTTTTTATGCCACGTTCGAAGAAATCCCTTGGTTTGGAGTTAAAAAAAGCGATCACTTCGTTTTCGATAGCTTCCCTGGATTGCAACTTTTGTCCATCTAGGTGGTGTTGCAGACTTCTGAATAAATGGTAGTCTGAAGGTGCGATGTCCAGAGAATAAGGTGGAGGAGGCATTTTTTCCCAACCAAATGCCTCCAATTGGGCAGTGATGATTCGAGCAGTGTGAGGGCGCGCGTTATCCTGGTGGAATAGAACACCTCTGCGATTAATTAATGCAGTACGTTTTTCTTGTAATGCCATCTTCAATCGTTGGCGTTGTTGGCAGTAGACTTCAGCTGTGATTGTTTGGTTACCTGGCAGAAGCTCAAAATGAATAATTCCTTGCATATCCCACCAAACGCATAGCAAAAGTTTCTTTGGATGGGGTCCATTCCTTGGCTGAGGTTCAGGCTTTGTTTCACGGCTAAGCCACTGATGTTGACGCTTAATATTGTTATAGAGAACCCATTTTTCATCCCCAGTGACGATCCGATTAAAAAACGGTGCCTGCAGTTGCCGAGAATGCAGTGATGTGCAAATATCGATTCGATGTTGAAGATTCGCTTGTAACAAATCATGTGGAACCCATTTTCCAACCTTCACAACTTTTCCTAACAGCTTCAAATGACGATGAATGGTCATATGGCTAACGCCGAGTTGCAGGCCAAGTTCTCTTACAGTTACCGTTGGATTTTCCTCCACTGTTGTTTTCAGCAACTCTTCATCTAACTCATTTGGTCGTCCTGTTCGTTGATAATCTCAGACTGAAGTCTCCATTTCTGAACTTCTCAAACCATCTCCTACACATCACATCATTATTTCCATAAACTCTTTGAATGTTTTTTGCAGATTCACTAGCGTTAGATCCTTTATGGAACTCATACAGCATCACATGCCGAATATGCTCTTTCGTGGGATCCATGTTTTTTCAATTACTGTAATATCGTAGGGGTGGCGTTGTAACTGTATGAAAAACACCAGAGAAAATATTCATTAGCCTAATCCTACACTAGCCTAAGTCATTCTGTATCATTCTGTATCGTGATAAAACCTGTGCGAACCTGTCGCCGCGTGTATTTTGCAACATTTCTAAAACTATGATATTTCACATTATCTTGAGGTTATTCTATTATATCACTGGGGAACCAAAAACATTTTTTCTTGGTGCCTGAGATTTTAGACCTTATTCTGGATATTTTCATGCCACTGATTCAGAAAATATCATCCATTTTGTTCTAGCAGCTCTAGTTTTTGAGATATTGCATACGTCATTACCTACTTTATTACCCTTCTGGAACGGTATTATGAGTTGCTCGTAAATCTAAATGCATCTGTATAATTAAATTGTAGCTATGATTTTGCTGATGTTGCTGTTTTGCATGTGTATTGTATATGTACTAACGTGAATTCTTTCCTGTTACAGGTGTTGACATGGCTTCATCACGAAGAAAGTGTTTAAATCATCCAGATGTGTTTTGTTTTATCTGCGGAGAGTACACGTTCATTGAACAGAGAAAAACTATTACTGATTTTGTGAAAAAAGCTTATTTTGCCTATTTCAAAGTACAACTAGGGGACCAAGATAAGCCATGGGCTCTTCATGTTGTGTGTAAACGTGTACGGAGCATCTGTGGCAATGGACCAACGGAAAGAGGAGGTGCCTGAAATTTGGTATACCAATGGTATGGAGAGAACAGAGAAACCACAGTGATGACTGTTACTTTTGTTTGGTGAATATAAAGGGCATCAATGGACGTAACCGGAGTAAATGGACGTATCCTGACATAGACTCAGCTAGACGGCCTGTTTCACATTCAGATGAGATACCTGTCCCATCATTCAGCCATCTTCCAGAGCTCCCTCAAGAAGATGATGAATCTGCTACTGACAAAGAAAGCATATGTGGGCAAAATGACAGTGATTTCGAAGGACCGTCATCAGTTGCAGAAGGTTTTAGTCAACACGAATTAAACGACCTCATAAGGGACTTAAGTCTTTCAAAGAAATCGTCTGAATTGTTAGCTTCCAGGCTGGGAGAAAAAAATTTACTGCTGCCGGGAACCAAAATCACGTTATATCGCGACAGAGAAAAGGATTACTGCCCTTCTTCTCAAAAGAGAACGAATTAGTTTTCTGCAACAATGTGCGCGGATTGCTGATGAAATGGGCATATCGGAATACACACCAAGTGAATGGCGGTTATTCATAGATAGCTCCAAACGGAGCCTAAAATCTGTTCTTCTACACAACGGCAACAGATACAGATCAATCCCAATTGGTCACTCAGTCGGTATGAGAGAAGAGCACGGGACAGTCGCCCTAGTCCTAGAAAAGATATCATACCGAGACCACCAATGGGTGATCTGTGTGGATCTGAAGATGGTGAATTTTCTCCTGGGCCAGCAGAGCGGGTACACCAGGTACCCGTGCTTTATATGTCTCTGGGACAGTAGAGCTAAAGATGAACACTGGGTGAGAAGACAGTGGCCTCTGAGAGAAAACATGGTGGTTGGAGAAAAAAATATCATCAAAGAAGCTTTGGTTGACAGAGAAAGGATCATATTGCCACCACTGCACATCAAACTAGGTTTGATGAAACAATTTATAAAGGCTTTGAACAGAGATGGGACGTGTTTTGGCTACATATGTAGAAAATTTCCTGCGCTGAACATGGAAAAGCTGAAGGCAGGTATTTTCGATGGACCCCAAATCCGGGAACTCATGAAAGACCCGCGTTTCCAAGATTCAATGGACAACATTGAGGCACGTGCGTGGTCATCGTTTAGTATGGTTGTGAAGAATTTCCTTGGGAACTATAAGGCCGATAACTACGGTGAACTAGTGGAGAATATGCTCTCTTCTTTTTGTAAACTTGGCTGTAAAATGAGCATCAAACTGCATTACCTCCACAGTCATTTGGATCGTTTCCCAGATAACCTCGGTGATCTAAGTGAGGACAGGGTGAACGATTTCACCAAGAACTAAGGACCATGGAAGAACGGTACCGCGGACGATGGGATACTCACATGATGGTAGATTACTGCTGGAGCATCCAACGCGAATGTCCTGGCACATCTCATCGCAAGAAATCTCAGAAACGCGGTTTATGTGAGATGTCTCAATGAAAGAACTTTTTTTGCCGTTCGTGTCTCAAGCTTGTTTGAATTTAAGAAATATTTTTCGTACCTTATGCTTGTTTGATGTTAATACACTATTTTTGCTGACAGTCATCATACTTTTGTATTCAATTGACAACAACAGTGATTGCAGTCAGCAATTATATAATATTATATACATTATATAGAAATATATATAGATATATATATATCTGATAAGCAGAGCTGATGGAGAAAAACTAATGTCATTTTTAGAATCAGCGACCTCAATATACCCAGAAACAGGTCTAACATCTAAGTCACCAAAAGTTGCGTTCCCCAGTGAATTATCTATCGTCCGTTTTCTAATCGAGCAGAATTTATGTTACAACCTGATATATGCTATTTTTTTCACAGTTTACGATATTTACTGAAAAATAACGGGGGTTAATTAGTATCGACCGGGGTAAGCATTTTTTCGTGGGGAGCTCGATCGAGCTCCTCGACAGGGCCGGCGAGAGCTGCCACGGGCCCCGGGGAAGGATTGGTATATGGGCCCCCCTGTTTACTCAGTATTTTATTATGAATGTTTTTGTGTACATAACAAGCAAACTGGTTATATGTCTAAGTCACTATTCAAAACATACAGTATGAATGAACAACTCGGAAGAAAATGATTATTTTATTTTTCGAATCAATTATATTAATTCTATCACCATACAGTTTACAAATGCAGTATCAGTCCACGCAGGCAACACAATTGTTTACAACAAGAGTTTCATAATTAGAAGTGTACTTTCTTTGCCTTCTCTCTAGCAAAGTGGTAAATGATTCTGATGAAATTTAAAGTACGGGCTAACTGGCTTTCAATTACAATGGTTCCCAGGTCTGTCAGTCGGTCTTAGGCATTGGTGGACCGCAGATAATATTTTATCTGTTTCAGTTTGATTATGATAATCTCTATGAAATGTATGTTCATTAATTATATTTCCTCTGTTATTTAATCATTGCTTTATTAATATTTTTTAGATTTTATCCCCCCTCTTTCTGGGCCCCTAGAGGTCCGGGCCCCGTGGATTTAACCCGGCTTCCCCGCCCTCTTCGTGGCCCTGCCCCGCGAGCTCCCTCTAGCTACGGCTTGGAGTTGCACAATCTAGAGAACTGGGTTAGGTTCAATCAAGCAGTACTGACTACAACCTAGACCCGATATCGCTTAACTTCGTTGATCGATGGGAAGCGGTGTTGTGATATCGCCGATGTATTTTTTGTCTATATTTGCATAAAAATATTGGAGCTATGAAGAATAGGACCCCGCCTTCTTTAGTTAGGCTTTATAAGGCTAACTAACGAAAATATCACGACCTAACCTAACCAATCGTTAGGTTAACTGTACGCCCTTGACGATTGGTTAGGTAGGTCATGATATTTTCGTTAGTTAGCCTATAAAGCTAACTAAAGAAGCTGGGGTCCCTATTCTTCAATAGCTCCAAATATTTATCACGGTTGGGTCGATTAACTTCCAAAATTAACTAGTTAAGTTGAGATTCTTACCAATTAAGTTAACTAGTTAATTTTTTAAAATTTGCACTAACTTAAGTTAATTTTGAAAGTTAATCATTTAAGTTACTCAATCAACTTTTTCTTTCTTGGAAGTAGTCTGTAGAATCATTATTATATATAACTATCAAGGTAATGATAAACCTGTAATTATGTGGATCACCTTGTATGTGTTGGTTGTCAATGTCTGATAAATTATATGTATTTTTTTGCATATTATACAGGGCAAGACAAAGGATAATTCTTTCTATAAGCTTTATTATTTATCTGTTTCTTATAAATAAATTAAATTTTGTTTATGGTCTCAACTCAACTTTTCTCAACAAGTTTCAATTTAGTCAAACATATAACATGGAAACAAGGTAAAATTATTAAAACCAAACAAAAATCCAACAGAATTAGCTTCCGACAAACTCATTACTTTACTATGCACACCTTCCAAATTAACAGAAAGACTAATCGTACAAATCATCAACCCACACATACCACTATCACAGGGCCGTTTCTAGCCATTAGGGGGCCATAAGCAGTATACCCATTTGAGGCCCCACCCCTCCATCCACCAACTCACGCCTTACTACATCACCTCAGTACACACACACAAAAATGGCTGTGTTAATAAAAACATTATGAAACAATTTTAATGAAACATTTATGTCCAAAACAACAAATATGTACTTTCAGAAGACAAACAGAAAAAACTCTTCGTGAAATTCTGAAATTAGCTTATACGTTATTCATTAGCTTATACAATTCATTATCAACTACCAAACAATTACTAACTCTACGATACAATTGTGTAATAGCTAACAGTTATACAGAATAGTTTATGCAAAAAACTTCACTTTTTTCTACGTGAAGGTCAAAATATGAAAATAAAAACCCACTCTAATAGACAGAGTTTATTCCCGACAGTTTCGACGCCCACTGGCATCCTCCTCGGGTGGATACAGAAACACGAATTAACCAAAACAAGAGGGAAAAACAAACAGTCCTGGGACCGACCGTTAAGAAATTCACACCTAGGTTAGATCCCATTCTTCCGACACCGGAAGGCATTTTCATTAAGTACATTCGCGCAAATTTAAAACTATCTTCCTGTTCTAAACATACAGATTCTATTATTTTTTTACATAATTATTACATTTATTATTAAATTTATTACATTTAATATTGCATAATTATTTATTACAGAAATTATAAATTTATTATTACATTGGTTATTACATTGTTGTTTATTATACAGGGTGTCCCAGAATTAACTATCTATTTCAATTAAATCGGACAAATTTAATAAAAACTGACATAATTTTGTGTTTATTACTAAATTATGATACAAAAACAAATAGATTTATAAATCATAAGTCAAAACTTTATTGAGAAGTTTCAACATGTGCACCGTCTGTATCTCTGCAAATTTCAAATCTATCCTCAGCACTGAAACACATTTTGAAGCATTTCAGGTGTTATCTCCCGCACTGCCAACTGGATGCGTTCTTTAAGTTCAGCTAAACTATTGATCTTTTGGCGATAAACCTTTTTTATGAAACCCCATGCAAAGAAATCCAGGGGTGTCAAATCCGGAAAAAGCGGAGGCCAAGGTCGAGGTCCTCCACGTCCAATCCACCGATTCGGAAGGCGTCTGTTGAGGTATTCTCGAACAATTAGAGCATAATGACATGGTGCTCCATCTTGTTGAAACACAACATTATCAAGAATGCCATCATCAAGAAGCTGTGGTTCGAGAAACTGCTGAAGCATATCAAGGTAGACGGTACCTGTTACAGTTGCTTCTACAAAGAAGAATGGGCCATAAATTTTGGATTTGGTCATTCTAACACACGTTAAATTTTGGAGAGTCTCTTTGCCATTCTAAAAATAAAACTGGAAAACTATGAAAAAATTATGAAAATAAAATTATGAAAAAAATTTAGAAATTTATACATTTTTAACACATATTAAACATGATAAACATAAATAAAAGTGTGTTTTTAAAAAATTTGTCCGATTTCATTGAAATAGATAGTTAATTCTGGGACACCCTGTACAGAACTTATAAACCGAAAAACGAATGAAAAAAGCCGATTAAGAAACAATCCAGAGACCATTGAGAAATTCGCACCTAGGTTAGATACCGTTCTCCCGACACGGGAAGGGCATTTTATTACAGGGTCCGCTTATAAGTACATTCCCACAAATTAAAACTATCTTCTTGTTCTATACATACAGATTCTAATATTTTGACAATTACTGCATTTATTATAACACTGGTATGCATATGAAATTTTTTTGTCTGCTGTGAGGGTTTTTCAACTCATATTATATAATTCGACCATGCTGAATTCGAAAATGACATTGGTTTTCCTCAATCAGGTCAGGTTTTTTCTCTATTGGCCATTTATTATAAGTCCAATTTTATCCCCAAATTTATTGATTTTTTTAGCTTAAACCTGTAGATACGAGTAATATTATAAGAACACTCGTGAAAAATGAAAACATTGTGTGAATAAATACTTTTATTCATACAATGAATATGGAAAAAAGTTTATTGAGGAAGGAATGAAGTTTTTTTTGGCTTTCCGTCTGTGTTTTTCTTCGGGCACGTCTCGCTTCAAACACCAGCAATAGTCCGCCAGCATATTGATATCCCAGTTTCCCTGGTACCTCTCTTCCATTATTTTGATATCTTGGTGAAATCGTTCACCCTGTTCCTCACTATAATCCCCGCAATTTTCAGGAAAATAGTCCAAGTGGGACCAAAAAAGTGCATTTTTATGGACATGCGCGACCCATGAGCTTTCAAAGCTTCCATCAAGTTTTCGACAACGGACTCGTATTCTGGACTTCTACGCTTGCCAAGAAAATCAGTGACAACTGATTTGAATGCCTGCCAGGCATTCTTCTCAGTTGGAGTCATTGCGTTTTCGAACTGAGTATCCTTGATCAAAGTTCGAATTTGAGACCATCAAAAACCCCAGCATTTAGTTTAGCATCAGATATATGAGGAAATTTACTCTCGAGATATCGGAATGCTGAACCCTCCTTATTCATTGATTTGATGAAATTTTTCATCAAGCCCAGCTTAATATGAAGTGGTGGGAGCAAAATTTTTGTTGGTGGTACAAGGGGCACTGAAACGACATTATGCGACCCAGGTTCAAAATTCTCTCTGGATGCCCATTCACGCTGTGCATAGTGCTTCTCATCCGCTCGGCTATCCCATTTGCAGAGGAAATATGGGTATTTCGTGTATCTCCCTTGCATTCCCAATACAAATGCCACAATCTGAAAAAAATGGAAATTTTAAAGAATTTAGAGAATTTGTTCTATCAGATAAACAAATCTATGCATTGGACTGTATCACTTCTGTGGGAAGTTAAGTGTTCTTATACGCTCTCAAATAACCTTTGGAAAAACAACATAGTCAATAGCAATAGTTTACTTATGATATTAGTATTACCTTCAAATCTCCACAGATCTTCCAGTTATGTTGGTCGTATACGAGAGCATCCAGTAAAATTTTCATGTTATCGTAGCTCTCAGTAAGTTGTACGGAATGTGCTACAGGGACTGATGCAACCCTATTCCCAATGTTGAGAAGTACTGCTTTCAAACTTCGTTTAGACGAGTCTATAAATAGCCTCCATTCTGATGCGTTTATGGCAGGCCCAAGGATTCGATTAGCCCCTCAACATTGCAGCAGTACACTAAGGAAGAGGTATTTTCGTGCACTGCAAAAAACTTGCGGAATTCTTCCTCTCGTTTCCTATACCAGGAGAATGTTGTTCCCGGAGCCAGCAAGTTGTCCTCTCGAAGTCGTGAGCCCAAGATCTCGGCAGCTAATTTGGAAAGTCCTAAATCCCTGGTAAGATCATTAAGTTTGGCCTGGTTGAGAGGCCTCGGCTCATTTGAAGCGGTATTTTGAGGTATATACGACTGGGACTGGTCATTGGCATTGGTCATTGATTCATCATCAGAATCATCGAAGTCCAGGGTTTGAGGTGGGTCGGGTATTGGAATTCCAGGACCATGGGGTACAGGTCTCATAGCAGAAGGAATGTCAGGGTATACAACAATGTTTTTTCTTCTTGTTAACTCCTGAAAATAGAAACACAGAAACAAGGATATAAAACTTGCATATGAAAGAGAAGAAGCATTCTGACAGTGGCGGCTCGTGAGGGAAGGCAGCGGTCTGTAAGATATGAAATAGGTCGATGGAGTCTGTATATTTTCTTTCTTTTTCATTCATATTGTCCCTTCGGGGACAATATGAATGAAAAAGAAAGAAATATACAATCATTGTATATGTAAATGTAACTTGTATAACAATATGTATGTGTAAATGTATTTTCTATAACAATATGTATATGTAAATGTATGATTACCATCATGGTGAATATTATGCTATATATGGTGAATATTACATTATGGTGAATATTATGTCAAGTTTCATACAAGGATTTCAAAATATTTAAGAAAAATAAATTTATAAGCCCACCTTGGAGGTTTGTCATGCAGAAATAGCAATCTGTCACGTGATCCTTTCCTTCTCTCCAAATTATGGGAATTCCAAAAGGCAAAGATTTCGCTCTGCCTTTGCTCCATCTTCTCAAATTTTCAATGCACGTCTTGCAGCACATACGTATGAGGGGCGAAATTTTTGTCCTGGTCCCCTAGCTTAATTCCAAAGTATGCTCTATACATTGTCTTCACAAATTTAGTGATTTGGGACTGGTTATTTGGCATGGTAACCGTCCCACATATGTAGCAGAATCTATTGGGATCATTTTTACACGCTCTATTCATTATGAAATATTTTATCTACATGCCTGAAAAGTAAAAAAAGATATCATACAAGTGAAACAAGTGATGATAGATGTTACTGTTCCAATTCCGCTTTGACAAAATCACGAAAAATTCTATTTTACTTATGAGGCCATAGCCGGATAACCTGAGCTGATTGAGAAAAACGGATTGCAGATTCGAAATCAGCAGGAAACACACTATAAGAATCACGTACAAAACCCTTGACAGCAAAATTGATGCATACCAGTGTAATAAATGCAGTAATTATGTCAAAATATTAGAATCTGTATGTATAGAACAAGAAGATAGTTTTAATTTGTGGGAATGTACTTATAAGCGGACCCTCTAATAAAATGCCCTTCCGGTGTCGGGAGAACGGTATCTAACCTAGGTGCGAATTTCTCAATGGTCTCTGGATTGTTTCCTAATCGGCTTTTTTCATTCGTTTTTCGGTTTATAATTTCTGTATAATAAACAACAATGTAATAACCAATGTAATAATAAATTTATAATTTCTGTAATAAATAATTATGCAATATTAAATGTAATAAATTTAATAATAAATGTAATAATTACGTAAAAAATAATAGAATCTGTATGTTTAGAACAGGAAGATAGTTTTAAATTTGCGCGAATGTACTTAATGAAAATGCCCTTCCGGTGTCGGGAGAATGGGATCTAACCTAGGTGCGAATTTCTTAACGGTCGGTCCCTGGACTGTTTGTTTTTCCCTCTTGTTTTGGTTCATTCGTGTTTCTGTATCCACCCGAGGAGCAGGGCCGGTTTTAAGCCGATTAGACCGATTTGTTCAAATTGGGCCCCGCGCACGCGCTCGAGTGGGGGACGCTATGATGAATTAATGAGTGTCCAGTGTGCACGAAGTTTCTTGTTACTGTGAAGGCAGTGAAACTATTCAGTCCGTCCTCGTATGGTGTCCGGACAATTCGTCCCCGGACAATTCGTCCCCGGACAATTCGTCCCCGGACAATTCGTCCCCGGACAATTCGTCCCCGGACAATTCGTCCCCGGACAATTCGTCCCTAGGACAGTTCGTCCCCAGACAGTTCGCCGCGTACAAATAAAATTTATTATCTAAGTTAGGTTTTAGAAAACGTAAAAAACTTCTAATATTTACTATTACATACAGTTACATACAATACATTTTAATAGTAACAAACATTAAAAAACAGATAAAGTGAAAGCATAAAAGGCATTTAAAATTTGAGATTATGGGCAACCCCTTTTAAGAACTGAAGCTTATTTATCGAGTCATACTTTTCTATTAATTTTAGTATACGACTATCTAGATCTCTGTATTTTTTCTTCTTAAAAACGACTTCCCCCTGAAGAAATTTCTGCATTTTGCTTCTCGCCAAACCTTCTTCGCGTCGTAGCACGTCTATAAGAGTCCATATATTGGGGTGGATTGCGCTCACCGCACGATTCAGGGCACTGTGAAAAGCTTCTAAGCCGTTTATGGTACGGGGTTAGGTTAGGTTAGGTTAGGTTAGGTTAGGTTAGGTTAGGTTTTTACTTGTTTTAAAGCCTAACTTAAATAATAATTTTTAATTTATGAAGGTTTTATGAAGAAAAAGTTGCGGAGTGTCTCTTACTTTTATTTTGAAGGCGACGAGTACTTAAGGTCATATTACAATTTAAAACTTAAAAATTTATTTTGTAGGCGACGTACTGTCCGGGGACGAATTGTCCTAGGGACTAATTGTCCGGCGACGAATTGTCCGGGGACGAATTGTCCGGGGACGAATTGCCCTCGCACCCCTCGTATATCTATGTTTCAATGTTTTATTGCTAATCGTTTGTTTATTTGTTTTGTAATTTCAGTTTATCGTCGCCGTTTAGCTTTTTTAAAAAAAAGGTAATTTGTGGACGATATTCAAACCCTCAACAAAGAAAGAGCGCTGTTAATGAGATTATATAACAAAGCTCGGAATGTAAAGTTGTGTTTTTTGTTAAATATGTCCAAATTGTTTATATGTCCAAACTGCAAACTTGAAGTGTCTTAAGCCTGCATGTAACAGAGAAACGTGGTGGTAAGTAGATCCTACATATTAAATTAACTAGTTTTTGCCTCATTATCATAGAGAGCATTTACATTTCTATTTACTAGAGCTTGTTCTTTTGCCCCCTGCGCTTTTCTTCTTACTCCCAGGCTTTTAAAAATCATGAAATCTTTTGCTTTAATCATTAGATGCATACATGCACATCTTTATTATTTTTCAGTGCCAGGGAGTCTTTATTGTGAATGATTTTGTTTTTTGTTTTGTGATTTCAGTTTATCGTCGCCGTTTAGCTTTTTTAAAAGAAAAGTAATTGAAAAAGCCCTTACATCATCGTCATCATGGCAAGCACAAGCAGAGATAGAGACAAAGGGCGAAAGTATTTGAGCGGCAATCAGAAACGAGCACTGGCCAAGGCTAAGGCAGCTGAAAATGAAAAACAAAGAGGTGCTCTAGCGAAATTTCTTGTCACTCCAACTTTGAAACGACAACGGGTAGAGGGCCCCGCTAGGCGCTAACAATTTTCTAATTGGGCCCGCACTTCCTAGCGCCGGCCCTGCCGAGGAGGATGCCAGTGGGCGTCGAAACTGTCGTGGAAATAAACTCTGTCTATTAGAGTGGGTTTTTATTTTCACAGAATAGTTTGTATCTTCAAAATTTTTGCCTCCTAACTTTTTCTGGCCGAAATCATCAATAACATCATCATATGAAATCTCCCTGCGAATGTCCTGGTTGATGCTTATGGTGTCAAGGCCACTGAGGCGATCCTGCCCCATTGATGGTCTGAGGTAGTTCTTGATTAGCTTCATATGAAAGAAGCTCCTCTCGGCTGACGCTACTGTCACAGGTAGAGTGCAGGCAATTCTTAGTGCAACCCAAAGATTGGGGTATAGTTCCTCCAGTTGCTTCTGATGAATGAAGGAGAGAAGCTCCAATGCAGTCGTGTTATGTGAAGGTAAAGCCGGCAAGTTCTTAATTTCGAGGGCCAGTTCTCTTCCATCAATGTCAGAGTCAGCTTCAGAGCTCAGTATCTTAAAGAGCTTTCACACTTGCAAGACAAGTCTTCCTTGTTCACTGTGGTGAAGTTTAGGAGAACCCCAAATATGTCCCTCAAATCATCTAATGTTTTGAATCTCTCATTTAATGACCCGATGGCACAATCCACCACCACATTGAAAGGCTTCTGTAAATGGTTCGTCAGGAGCTTCGTAAGCAAAGTGCGTTTTTGTGGATCTGAGCCTCTTCTCCTTCAGCACAGCTTCCACATTCATTTCCTCACATATGTCCCTAGTTACGACTTGTGCTGCAACAAAACCTGTTTCTGTAGCTGGTGAGTGAGTCTTTTGTTTTTGTGAGGAGGTTGACTGCCACATCAAACTGCATTGTAGGAGACTGCAGAAGTTTGCTCACATGCTTAACTGCATGAAGAATGTCATACCATACTACTGTGCAAATCTGAAAGCGATAAGACCCTAACTCCTCTGCAAGTGCTTGTGCTTCAGTCCTGGCTATAGCATCTGTGGCATTGTTTCTGACTTCAACAGGGCCTCTCTGATGTTGTGGCTCTGGTATCGCACAGCCTCAATGCTCTTAAGCCGGCTCTCCCATCTGGTTTCACTCCAAGACTTGAGTGTTATGTTCACGTGCTTCTTTAGGATTGTCTATCTCTGTGTAGCTGCTGCAAAAAGGTTGTACAATTTTTGTACGTTGCCAAAGAAGCTGATGGCATCTGTGCAAGCTTTAGCTGCATCAGCCACTACAAGATTCAGAATGTGAGCCCCACATGGAACATAGAGTGCACGACAGTTCTTCTCTAATAACCTTGCCTGAACACCTTTGTTCTTGCCCTTCATGTTCGCTCCGTTGTCATATGACTGTCCTCTAGTCATCAAAGTGAATATTCAGTTCATCTAGTCTCTTCAGAATCAGAACTGATAAACCCAGGCCTGTACTTTCTGAAGCCTCAAGAAAGCCCAAGAAGTATTCTTTTATTTCTGGTACTTCACCCATTTTAACAGTTCTGATAATAATCGACATCTGTTCTTGGTGGCTTATGTCTGGAGTGCAGTCTAAAATGAGTGAGTAATATTTAGTTTGTTTTATTTCTGCAACAATGACATCCAAGATCTTCCACTAATGGACCCAATGAGCTCATTTTGAATGATGTTTCCTAGGTAACTTGAATGACTATATTGGCGACTTTCGACTCCGCTGATGTGTTGTTTCATCACTGGATCAAATTTGGCAAGCAGCTCAACCTCCTTCAAGAAGTTGCCATTGTCTCGATTGTACAAATGTAGAGGAAGACCCCCTGAAAGCAAGGTTTCTCTCTGCCAGTGATTGGGTTATCTTTACAAGACGTGTGAGAACATCTCGCCAGCGTCTTCGCTCTACCTCCATTAATGACATTTCAGTTTAGTCAATGGTCCTCCCAGTTTTTACCGCAGTTCCAGATCCTTCCATGTTGCCATGTTATCTGCATGTTCTGAACTATTTTCATGGCCTTTCAGAAGCGAACCAACGTTTATCCAGTCTGAAAGTCCATCCGTAATTAGTTTGTACGACTTCCTTGAAAACACCTTGCAGCAGAAGCAATAAAGAGCATCATTCCTTCTAGAGTACATCAGCCAGCTTCGCTTTATTTTTTCCCCATTAATTAATGTTCTGTACATGTAATGGTGGTGAATGCTTCTACCGTCCTCTCTTTTAGGGAATGTGAAATCTGGACTGATTTGAAATGGTCCTCGAGACACCAGATCTGTCTTCAAGGCATCTGACAGGACAACTGGCCAGTCGTACGGATCAAGCGGTGGAGCAGATCTTGGTTCTTGTTGCTCAGTAGAAATGCCTGTGTTGTGTTTGAAGCTGAACAGAAGATGGGCCACTTATTGGTTCATCAGGCTCTACTTCTACTGGTGTTTGAGGTTGCATAGAGGATGGTCCTGCTGTTGGCTCATGATGCTCATTAGGCTTTGCTGAGGATGGCTTTTCCAAATATTTCATTAGTGCTCCTGAGAAGAACATAACATTACATATTCTGTTAGATTTTGCTAAAATACTCTTTCTTATCTTGTTTGATAATTGATCTGTGTGAATAGAATTTGAGGTGATGTGATCCATTAAATTTCACATTTCGAAATATTATAAATATTACAGAGACTAGCTTACTCTACACGATTCCTGAGCACTTGCCTAGCTTGATGGTCTACCTAACCTAGTTGCCTGAACTGTAATCATGAGAATATACAAGTGGCACATCTCACCTGTGCTACTGGAAAGCTCCTCCTCTTCTATTTTCTTCTTTTTCCGTTTTTCAGCTACTGATGGATAATGTTTCATTTTCCAAGATGCACAAAGTCACATCTAGTTAACCACAACTAATCTGCTAAATAATAATAATCATGATAACAATGATGTTAATAATAATAATAATGTTTTACAATACTAGAAAAATTAAGCATTTAGGAAAGTATAAACATATAGTAAGAATAAAGTTAAATAATATAGAAATAAGATCTCACAATAGTTATTTACACATAACGACCAAAACGTTTCGTTTGTCTCCGTTTTATCACATTTGTCTTATACAAAAACTTTAATTAATACGACAATAATAATAATAATAAGTTCAGCTATATTCCTATTCTTGCCCACTGAGCTATAATGTTATAATGTTTCAGACCAACAAAGACCCTAGGATCCACTCATGGCTGGTCTACCTAACTGTGTTCGTAATTGTGTATGTCCTCCGTGGTGGCGGAGGGGACCTACAATTTTACGTGGGTTCCGAACCACAAGAACATAAGAAATTTATGTAACAACTTCCTGTACATTGGCAACGACCAATTTAGCAAAACTAATTAATTATCGATTTGAAACTAAAGATAGAATCTGGATCGAGAGGATCAAGTCATAATAGACTACTATCCACAAATATGTTACACTCTATATCTATTTATAACCAACATGCAAATATATCAGATCCAAAGAATCCAGTCAATTTATTTACGGTATCCATCGATACTAGTACCTTGTCACGAAAAATAAGTCACGGTCCATATCGATTATGGACGAAGTCAAAATTTACAACCATATACATTACAACTATGACCTGGGAGCCTGTCTAGGGGCCCCCTAGTAGCAGCGGGGCCCTAAGCGGCCGCCTAGTCTGCTTATGCCAAGAAACGGCCCTGCACTATCACCTACTCAACATGAATTCAGACCTCACCACTCAACCACGACATTACTCACAAATCTCACGCAGCACATCATGCATGGCATCAATTCCAGACGACCAGCTCAACGCCAGGCCCACCGAGAGCGTGGGAATACCGTGGAAAAATCCCCTCGGCCCGGACCTCTAGGGGGCCAAGAAAAGAGAGGGGGATAAAATCTAAAAATATTAATAAAGCAATTGATTAAATAACAGAGGAAATATAAATAATGGACATATATTTTATAGAGATTATCATAGTCAAACTGAAACAGATAAAATATTATCTGCGGTCCACCAATGCCTAAGACCGACTGACAGATCTGGGAACCATTGTAATTGAAAGCCAGTTAGCCCATACTTTAAATTTCATCAGAATCATTTGCCACTATGCTAGAGAGAAGGCCAAGAAAGTAAACAGGGTGGGCCCCATATACCAATCCTTTCCCGGGACCCGTGGCAGCTCTCGGCGGCCCTGCTCAACGTACACTATTAGCAACAATCGACATTAGTAAAGCATTTGATGCTATCCCACGCTTCCCTCTCATAAACAAAATACTCAACACAAACATGCACAATAACACCAAAAGGTGGCTGAGCAACTACCGTTCTGGAAGATACTCACGTGTTACATTTAATGGCAAGTCATCCAAAAACAAGCTTTTTCCGAACGGGATCCCTTGAAACCTCTGTTCTCTCACCAACACTGTTCAACTTATACATGCATGACATTCCAACACCCATAGATAACAAGCTTACCTTATCATCATATGCAGATGACATCACTCTAACATCCACCCACAACAACATCGACACCGCTACAAATAACCTACAAACATACATAAATTAAACAGTATACAAGACTTGGTGATGACGAACGGCGAAAATATAGTCGAAGGTTTAGAAGTAGCCGAGAGTTTAGGATGTAGTGATCATCAAATTCTTAGGTTTAAGTTATTGATAGAAAACACTAAGGATAGTAACGTAATAGAAGTCCCTGATTTTCATAGGGCTAATTTTGATAGTTTTGCGGATAGGATGGGAGTAGTGGATTGGGATAACTTACTTATGGGTAATGACACAAATTTGCATTGGGAGGCGTTTAAAGAAACTTTTATGAATATTGAAAGGGAGTTTATTCCTCGTAAGCCCAAGCGCGCTAGAAATCATGGTAGGCCCAAATGGTGGACTAGGGAAATAGGCGAGTTCATAAACGAGCGTAACAGAGCGTATAGACTTAATAAACGCAATGGCACGGCAGCTAACTTTAATAGATATATCGAGCTTAGACGTCAGGTTAAAAGATCAGTTAGGAATGCTAAGCGTAATTGAAATACTTATAGCTGCGGATAGTAAACATAATCCAAAAAAGTTTTTTGAATACGTCAATAATCGTAAGCCGCTAAAAGATAACATAGGCCCTCTAGTGGGTGTTAACTAGGGCTCGCACAAAACCGATAATTTTCAAAACCGAGTTTAACCGACGCTCATTATCAAAACCGGTTTCAAAACCGGTTTTGACGTCTATTTTTGCTTTTTATGAAATAAATATAAAACTTGCAAAACTAGCCCAAATATAACATTTATTTCATGCACATATTTGAATAAAAAGTATCATTAACAAAATTTCCTTTAAAAAATATAAATCCATGATTTATTTAACACAAAAACATATCCTCTCATTTTAATAAAATTGCAAAGAAAAACTAGTTCTTTAAAAAATTCTTAAAGGAAAATATAACAACATTAGGAACTTGCTTAATGATCGATTTTGTTTTTGTAATAATCTTTCAAAAAACACAACGCATTGAGCGTTTTACCCAAGAGACTTGTTCTAATTTTTGTGCTGAACAGTCCTGTAATCGAAAAAGCTCTTTCCGACTGGACGCTGGTCGCTTTAATTGTAAGCAATGCTCTATAAAGTTGCTCGAACTTTTCGCTCGAAGATTTGATGGGTTAAAACGAGCCGAAACGATTGAAGACGTTTTGGAACGATTTCCATCTGCGTATAAAATTAGAAATATAGAAAACAAAATTTCAAGGAAGACTAAAACTAAAAAAATATTAAAACCGGTTTTGGTTACTCGGTTTCGGTTTTAGGGATTAAATATGAAAACCGGTTTTAATCGGTTTTATAAAATCGGTTTCAAGCCCTAGTGTTAACGGCGCTTTGGCTTCTGACGCTCAGGCGATGGTAGGTATTTTCAATAACTTTTTTGCGACAGTTTTTACCGTAGAAGACGTAAATAATGTCCCCGACGTGGACGATATCGTTCCATTTAGTAGCGAGACTATTTTGGATGAAATAACTGTTTACGAGGGTGAGATTGCGCATTATATCGATAGGCTAAAAGTTAGCAAGGCTCCAGGCCCTGACTCTTTTTATCCCAGACATTTGAAAGATTTGAAAGACGTTATTGTAGGCCCCTTAACGAAGATTTTTAATCAGTCACTCGAAACGGGGATTATTCCTGAAGACTTCAAATTAGCTAACGTTACGACTATTTTTAAAAAGGCGACCGCACACTAGCTAGCAATTATAGGCCCATTAGCTTAACGTCAATTGTCGGTAAACTTTTGGAATCCGTAGTTAGGGCTCGTATCATCGATCACTTAGAAAGTACAGTAGAGATTTGATTAATAGTAGTCAGCATGGGTTTCGACGCCATAGATCTTGTTTAACTAATTTGTTAGAATTTATAACGAAATAGTGCGCGAATACGATAGGCATAGAGCGGCTGACGTTATTTATTAAGATTTTAAAAAGGCGTTCGATACAGTTCCGCATAGAAGATTAATTGCGATGGTTAAAGCGCACGGTATACGCGGTCAGGTAGCTAACTGGTTAGAGGAATGGGTTCGTGCTAGGAGACAGAGGGTCGTTGTTAATGGTAGTGAATCAGGGTGGTTGGATGTAGGTAGCGGTGTCCCACAGGATTCAGTGTTAGGCCCATTCCTATTCATAATCTACATTAACGACATAGATGTAGGATTGACTAGTAACGTGTCAAAATTCGTGGACGATACTAAAATAGGCGGAAGGGTTGTTAACGAGGACGATAGAAATAGGCTCCAAGACGATGTAAATAGGATTATGGAGTGGGCGGTTAAGTGGCAGATGCAATTTAACGTAGACAAATGTAAAGTTTTGCATATAGGTTCTCGTAACAATAATTACACGTACACGATGGATGGTAGAGTTAGCGAGCGTTGACGAGGAAGTAGATTTAGGCGTACGCGTATCTAAGGATTTAAAGGTTAGGAACCAGTGCCTGGAGTCTTGCGCAAAAGATAATAGGATGTTAGGCTTCATAGCGGTAATTTCGAATTTAAATCGAGGATATTATATTGCCCTTTTACAAGTCCCTAGTCAGGCCTCATTTAGAATATGCCGTTCAGTTTTGGTGCCCGTATTTGCGCGAGGATATTGATAGGTTAGAAAGGGTTCAGCGTCGTGCCACGAAACTAATTCCGTCATTGAGCAACAAGCCTTATGAAGATAGAATTAAAGTGTTAGACTTGCATTCACTCGAAACTAGGAGATTAAGGGGGGAGCTTATTGAAGTTTTCAAAATCGTTAATAACATTGATAACGTAATTTTGACAAACTGTTCACTTTCGTTAATAGCAATACTCGTAATAACGGATTTAAGTTGCGTGGCAAACGTTTCATTACTAATATCGCTAAAAACTTCTTTACGTTTAAAGTAATTGATAAATGGAATAATCTTCCCGCGTCAGTCGTTCAATCTACCAGCGTTAATATGTTTAAGAACCGTTTAGATAAGAATTTTAAAAATATTAACGTTGTTTAAAATAAAAAAAACAATTAGTAACAGGAGCTCTGGGGGTGGTGGTCGAGGATGAGTCTGTTGACGATTAATGCCAGCTTGTGACATGCCAGCGTGTGATGCCAGCAATAAAATTAAAAAAAAAAAAATTAGACTAGCATGAACGTAGATGTAGCTCGTAGAGTAAACTAACCCACTTTTTGTTTAACTTTACGTACTTTTTTTTTCTTATCCTCTCCTTACTTGCATGTCTGTAGTTTGCATGGTATGACTGAGTTCAGACTGTTTGCATGGTTTGTAAGCGTTCTTATTTTACTTCTCTTCATCTTTCGCCCCTTTTCTATTCTCTCCGACTTTTTTCTGACTTGTCGACAGTGGCCGGCGGATGATGATGATGAGTCTTTTTTCTCTTTTTCTGAATGAATGTTAACCCATGAGTGATAGGTGTTGCTACTTATTTAACCCCTTATTTTCTTCTCTTAACCCCCTACTCTTTCCTTTCTCTCAGGCTAACCTTAGAGTGGATCTTAGGGTCTTGTTAACCTTAGCTTCTATAGATCTGTAGAAGACTGGCTCACACACAATAGACTCAAAGTAGCGCCCACAAAATAAACCATCACCTTGCTAACAAGCAACAGAAAAGAACACCAGATAACTCCACAGCTTACACTAAACAACACCGACATTCCATACACTCACAGGACCAAAATACTTGGGGTCACATACAACACATCATTATCTTTTGCAAACCACATTCAGGACATTAAACAACACCGACATTCCACACACTCACAGGACCAAAATATTTGGGGTCACATACAACACATCATTATCTTTTGCAAACCACATTCAGGACATTAAAGACAAATGTACGTCAAGACTTAACACGCTTAGGGTACTAACAGGCACAAACTTTGGACACCAGCAAGAAAGAACATCACTCATATACAAACAATATATTCGCTCAGTTATGGACTATGCTAGCCCATGCTGGGCACCCATTATCTCAAACACACACATAAACACCTTACAGACAATACAAAACCACGCACTTCGTATCATTACAGGATGTACTCAAACAACACCAATAGAACACCTGTACACAGAAACAAAAATACTGAAAATTAGGGAACATTTAGACATAAGGGGAACACAATTCATGGCAGCAGCGACAACTAACCTACAACACCCTTGCCACTACATGTACAGTCTGCAAAACACTCGCACCATTAAGGTAACACCAGAGAGACACTATAAACCAAATACTCCATTCCATACCACGCTTCACAGACATCACACAATACAGAAAACACATACACACACACCTACCCACAAAGCACTGACACAACTCGGTCCGAATGCGGTCCTGGGTGCGAAGCCACCACCCACTGACAGGTCAGAGACCAGCCTAAACAGATCGGACCGAGTTATTTAGCACGATTCCGATGTGGACATCATCCCAACTTACAGACATATAAACACAGACTAGACAACTCCACAGACGACGCCTGTCACCTGTGCCAGGCCACACCACAAACAACTGAACACATTATGACAGACTGTACCACTCTCACTAGTGCGCTGAACCTCTGGTCCACTCCAGAAATGGCGATCGGTTACCTGCGTGCCTCCGGCTTGCTCGATCAGGGTGAGCTGATTGGCTAACCACCACCACCACCAACAACAACAACAACAGTGAAATTAGACACATAAAATATGCGAAAAATGCTCTGTATGAATTGGTCCACAATTAACCCACCCCTTATATCTCCAGTCTAACTATAGAGTAGATCAAGTCTAGCCTAGAGGGGTCAGCCTAGAGATTCCGGAAATGGTCCAGAGCGGGCAGATAAATTGAGGTCCACAGTAGGATTCCTCACAAGAATTAGGTTAGGGCAATCTACCTTCACCTTTGTTAAGCTATGAGTTGATGCTGGGTCTTAGGCCACAATGTAGGCCTAACTTGTCTGACCCAGCTTAATTTAATGCCATTAACTTCCTGGTGTATAAACTCAATTAGTCACTTACTTCTAGTTATTGGAGTCTCTCCCTTCTCCGGTTGTGTTGTTGTCGAGAGCGCACTTTGCTGGTACGTCCTCTCGCCCCGTTCTTCGTTTTCGTTCCCCCTTTGTTCTCCTCTTCGCGGGGCTTCTTGTACCAGCGTTGTCTTGGTTTATTCCTCGGTTGGTTGAGCGGTAATGTATCTCCACTACCGAGCACGCTCCTCCCACACAGTATATAAATACTAGTGTGGAGAATAACTCTGGTGAGCAACCAATTGGTTTCTTCCACCCAGTTATTGACATAAAAGGAATTTAATAATTGTTAGATTAACTACCTACCTACTCAGTGAACCATTTTCGTTACCTCCCAACTACCCACTCATCAGTTTTCCATATACTGGGGGCCCCGGGAGATAAAAATTTTGGTGTCATTGTCACCAATTTTTGTCTGAGTGTAGACTAGCTAACTATTTAACTGTAAATGCCTGTTAATCTGATTAACAGTGCCTATCCTCACCTTCTCATGGAGAAGGTGTAGCATTTAATTAGAAGAGAAAATATACATCCATAGGATGAAACTGTCTATGGTCTTTACCATAAGAAAAGAAAAAATGAAGTTAGAAGATAAATTACAATTCCCCAGCATCTATTTTTTGTTGTAAAAATAGTCGCGCCTTTAATGCTGTTTGTCGCTGAGGTCTTGTGTCTGTCAATGTTGTAGTAGGATGCGTTACCACTCCTACTGTCAAGGAATAGTTACTGGAAGTTCAGTGTCTCCAGTTGTTACTGTCAGTGGAGAAGGTTCTCCAAAGTCCATTGTTTTGGGTCCAGACTCTAAAGGGTACAAAAGAGAAATGTCTCTTGTTGTGTCACCCGTTGAAGTCCTTAATTTGACCACTTGTTACCCCGTCTGCCCTGGTCTGAGTTCTGAAACTCTAGCCAGAGGCCAGTATTGTCTTGGAGTACTGTCATGTATGAGAACAAGGTCCCCTACCTTAATTGTGTCAGACCAATCCTTCTTAGTCATTTGTTTATGTCTCTCCCTTAGACCCATCAAGTACTCAGTTTTCACTGTTTAATGAAATGAGCTTTAACTCTAGCTAAATGTTGTAACTTAGTCTGGAGCTCATCATGTCGTTGAGTCCAGTTTGGGTCTTCTGAAGAGTCTATTTGTAGTCCGGTAGGAGACTAACTTGTTCTCCCCGAATCAAATGATTTGGAGTTAATGGTTCTGGGTCATTAATGTTGTCACTCACATAAGTGAGTGGTCTATTGTTAATGATGTTCTCAATCTCAGCCAGGAGAGTGAGTAACCCAAATAAGTGTATCTGTTTTTTGCCAATTGCTTTCTTCAAGCAATTCTTTACTGTTTGTATATTCCTCTCCCAGATAGAACCATACCAAGGAGAGGCAACGGAATATACTTCCACTTTATGTTTTGATTTTGTATATATAATTGTGTGATTTCATTGCTTAACAAGTCGTGGATGACTTGTTCACCAGCTTTGAAATATGTAGCATGTCAGTCCAAACTGTCTTGGGTACTGAATGTCGTGCACAGAATCTCTTAAAGACAGCAACAAAGGATCTCTGTAAGGTCCTCCACAACATCCAAATAAACAGCTCGTGAGGCAGCACATGTAAACAGTACAATGTACATTTTTTTGTTCAGTGTCACCCACCCCTACAGTCAATGCTCCTGTATAGTCAATGCCTACAGTCTCAAAGGGTCTGTTGAGAGTAACTCTCTCCTCTGGCAAAGCAGGAGGATTTGGTTTCCTATAGGGCCTAGCATGAATACGCCTACATGTAACACACTCACTCAGGACTGTTTTAACAGTGATCCTTCCCTTGGGTATCCAATAAGTTTTTCTTAATGTAGTTAGTGTCTGTGGTACCCCCATATGATATACTCATTGTGTATTTTTCTGATGATTAATGTTGTCAAATAGCTAAATCTAGGAAAGGATTGGATTTTTGCTTTTGTATGACAGTTTTGATTTGTCTAATCTCCCTTTACACTTAGAAGGCCTTCCTCATCTCTGAACAAGTTTAGATCCACAACTACTGATGGTACAGGTTCTTTTGTTTGTTTCCCATTTGTTAAGAATTCTAACTCTTTATTGTACTCTTTTTGTTGTTCTGGCCTATCCAGTATTGGGTTGCAACTTCTGTATAATTATGATTGTTTTTATTTAGCTGTTTGTTAATTGTAGCTAAACAGTTGTGAGCAAACCTCAAACAGTAGGCTGTCACCCTGACAAGTTTGTTGAAATCAGAATACTGTTTATAATTAGTGATTGGTTCACCTTTTCATTTGAAAAGATTAAATTTAATGTCAAGTTAACTTGTTCCACAGGCCATTGGTCTGTATCACAGAGCCACTTTGGTCCCATAAACCAAGTTTTGTTTGACTTCAACAACTTGTAGGATAACCTCTGGTCAGAAAGTCTGCTGGATTCTGTTTAGTTGGAACATAGTGAAAGTTTACTTGTAGGCTTTCATTAGCGTCAGCTATTTCTTTTAGCCTATTTCTTACAAAGATATTCTTACTATTAATGCTATCATTCCGTATCCAGGCAAGACAAATCTGACTGTCAAGCCAGACGTGGATATGACTTAAGTACACGTCATAGTAAGCATCCTTAAGCAATGAAATGGTTTTAATGGCTAATGTAGCAGCCAATAGTTCAATTGAGGTATGGTTCGAGTAGGTTTGAGAGGTGCTACTTTCCCTTTTGCATAAATTAGATGACTTTCTGTAGGGCTTACAAGATACGCACAGCACCCATAAGCTTGTTGCTTGCATCAGCAACACATGAAGTCTCTGGGGCTTATCCCTAAACCCACAGCACCTTTGAATTTTAATGTTCTGCACTTTTGTTAAATCAGTAGCTAACTTCTTCCAAGATTTTTGATTTTCATTTGTTATTGGATCATCCCACCCAACATTTGTCCTCCAATTTCTTGGAGGAGAAATCTTTGATTTTATTGTTGAAGGCAGGAATAGACCCATGGGATCAAAATTTTGGAAGCCTCTGATAATATTTGTCTTTTAGTATTTGCTTCCTCATCAAGTTTAAAACCTTTAGTACAGATTGAATCATGACTGTTAGAAGTTGCATCCAAATACCAGTTCATACCTAAAGTTTTAACTCTGTCTGATGGCTCAGTAAGACCATTATTATCCTTTAAAATCTTTTTGTTTAAATCCTCATCATTTGAAATCCCTCTCTAAGTTCAAAGTTACCTTGTTGCATAATGTTTTGAGAGTGTTCATAGACTTCAGATAATTCAGATTTTGTTGTCGTTGAGCCTATTAGATTGTCTACGTAAAATGTTTCCTTAAGGAAGTTCAATGTTAGAGAGTTATTAAACTGGTTTAAATGTCTAATTGTCAATGCTAATAGGCTAGGTGAGCAATTGGCTCCAAACAACACAACATTAAATCTATAGGTTATGAACCCTTTATTCAAATCAAATGGATCCTTGAACCATAAGAACCTTAGTTGGTTCTTATCATATTCATTTTTAAGATTTATTCTCAAAAATGCCTTTGAAATGTCACTTTGTACAGCATATTTGTCTAACCTGAACCTCAGTAAGATCTTCACAAGGTCAGAAATGAGATTAGGACCCTCAATCAAGCAATCATTCAAACTGTGTTTATCACTGTCTTTGAGGCTACAGTTATATACTACTCTGAGTTTGTTGTTGGGGCATCTTGTCGATAAACCCCCTGTGGGTTAAATAATGACAACCATCTTTTTTAAAAGGGTTATCTGTTACTTCTTCAATGCAGCCTTTCTGTAGCTGTTCTTTGAAGACATCACTGTACTTTACAATATTATTATCTTGTCTGAGTTTTTTCATTACTTTATATAAATGTCCTTTAGCTACTTTGAGATTGTCTCTTAAAGTTGGACAATTATTTTCCAAGGTAACTCAACAAAATAATTATTGTCTTTGCACTGAATGGTGTCTTCAAATCTTTCTACCATTAACTGATCTTCTGAAGTTTGATTTGTGTCATGTATACCCACAGATTCTAGCAACCATAAAGTTTGAATTGCCTCATCCAAAGTTTCATTTGATAATGATGAATTAATGTTCTCAGTTGAGATAATATTATTCAAAGTGTTGCTATTCTTACAGTGTTATGTAGGACTGAGTTGAGGCACATAGTATTTGTTGGTCATGAACTGTTTTGGTTTAGGTCTAGGTTGTAGTCTGATAGGTCACCCAAAGGGGCTATCCCTGATGGAGTCTGAATAGCTATACCATTACCTATCTCTACTATGCCCTTATGAATAAGATTAATATAATCTGCCCCTATTAGCATTTCAATGTTAGCTACTGTGTTGTTAGTGATATGTCTATCAGCTATTTTGTAGTGTTTTCCCAAATGATTTATGGTTTGTTCTAGTTTGGGTATAACCAGTTTGTTTTGTCCTACTTTAGAAATAATAACTGCTTCAATTTTCTTGAATTTACTTCCTAAATGTAGTTCCAGGTCAATTGTCTTATAGCTATTTTGTCCGAGTTATCTTTAACAAATGATGCAATATTGATGTTTTGTTCATTCGGGTTTGGTGTCAAACCCAATTTATTAACTACATTTTTGAAACAAATGTTTGTTGAGAACAACAGTCTATAAGACATCTCACTGGAGTGGTACTACCCTCACTATTCACTAAGTCCAAAGTAATAGTTGGTAAAAGAATCTCAGTATTTCTTGTTACATTGTTTGAACAAGCAGAATGTCCCATGAAAGTGGCATTTTCTTGATTACCTTTGTTTGGGGGAGGTATCTTTTGAGTTTGAGTACTATTGTTTGGACACTTTGGTGAATCACACATTGATGAGACATGTCGTAAACTTTTACAAAACTTACACTTGAATCTTAACCTAGATTTACAGTCTTTCTTATAATGTCCCTGGCCAGTACACTTTTTACACAGGTTCAACTGTTCACATCTTTTAGCCCTTTGGTTAAAATCTGAATATTTGTCACACCCAGTACTACTGTGTTCATTACTTGCACAAAATTTGCAATATGGTGTGTAAGTTGAGGCAGCAGTTACATTAAAGTTCTGTAATGTAGGTGTTCGTGTTTTATAGTTGGTCACATTTGATTCTACAGTATCAAGTTTTGTCTGTTTGGCTGTAGCTAGTTGGTCTCTGGGAACAGTCTTTGGTTTATCCATGGTCTGGGTCTTATGTGTTGGAAAATCTCTCAAGTTGTAATTAGTTAGGATATTGGGGAAATGTTTTCTTATTTGTTCTAAATTAGGATAATTTTCTCCCGTCTTTAGAATTAAATTATCTTTAACCCTCGAAGGAAGGCACCTAAGTACTATGCTTTGTATAATCCAAGATGAAGTTTTAATATCTATCTCATTGCTAACCAGTTGTCCTATAATAGCTTCTAATTTTGTATAAAAATTTTCCATATCACTATGGTTATCTTTTATGGGTGCAAATTCAAAAATTTGTTGAGATAATTCATATATAATCACATCTTTATTAACGTAATTACGTTTTAAAAGATCAATAGCTACTTCATATGAATCCCCTATGGCTGGTAAATAGGCTATCAGGTTATAGGCTGGGCCTTTAAGGGAACTAGTTAAGTAACTAAACTTTTCAACAGTTGAAATATAAGGTTTATTACCTATTAAATTCTCAAATTTGTCAATGAAAGATGGGAATTGTACCGTGTCCCCTTCAAATGTTGGTATTTGCAAAATGGGTAACTGAGCCCTCAATTCTTGGGACTCAGGATTTAGCATGCCACTTAAATTTTGTTGAAGGTTAACCCTACTTTGATTAAAATCAGAATTAGGTTTTTTTGGTGTTAAGTCAGTCAAACGAGACCGTAGTCTCCTTATTTGCTGTTCAATTGAGCTTACCTGATCATCATCATCAGCGTAAAGGTCTATCAATTGTTCTTCAGCCATTTCGGATTCAACTAACTCTGAAATACTCTCATTAATGGCTATTATTTCCTTCTTTTTAATTTCCAATTTAATAATTACACTCTCTACATTTTCCTTACCTGGTTGTGTAATATTGTTAAAAGTGTTCACAGCCTTTGTAACAGCTCCCAACTTTGCCCCCTTTTCTTTTTTAACTTTTTCAATTCCGCACTGTCCATGTCTAAGTCAAAATTGTTTAACTGGGGATCGTAATGAAATATAGGACAAGAAGAAATTACCAGAGAAGAGAGAGCACAGACAAAACAGTCGAGTTTAAATTTGGTTTAATCCCCCCCAAGTACTTATGTCACTCAGGTCTAAGCTTATAAGAGAATGAGACTCCTTTAATGTAAATGTTTCCTAGTTAGGCCCTAGGTTGTAGACCTAATTAGGCTTGATTAGCTTAGGCTTAGGCTAGACTTAGGCTATTTAGCCTAATTCTGCAATTTTTTGTTAAGTAAGGTTAAGGTTTGTAAATTCCCCACACACGGACCACCAATGCGAAAAATGCTCTGTATGAATTGGTCCACAATTAACCCACCCTTATATCTCCAGTCTAACTATAGAGTAGATCAAGTCTAGCCTAGAGGGGTCAGCCTAGAGATTCCGGAAATGGTCCAGAGCGGGCAGATAAATTGAGGTCCACAGTAGGATTCCTCACAAGAATTAGGTTAGGGCAATCTACCTTCACCTTTGTTAAGCTATGAGTTGATGCTGGGTCTTAGGCCACAATGTAGGCCTAACTTGTCTGACCCAGCTTAATTTAATGCCAACTTCCTGGTGTATAAACTCAATTAGTCACTTACTTCTAGTTATTGGAGTCTCTCCCTTCTCCGGTTGTGTTGTTGTCGAGAGCGCACTTTGCTGGTACGTCCTCTCGCCCCGTTCTTCGTTTTCGTTCCCCCTTTGTTCTCCTCTTCGCGGGGCTTCTTGTACCAGCGTTGTCTTGGTTTATTCCTCGGTTGGTTGAGCGGTAATGTATCTCCACTACCGAGCACGCTCCTCCCACACAGTATATAAATACTAGTGTGGAGAATAACTCTGGTGAGCAACCAATTGGTTTCTTCCACCCAGTTATTGACATAAAAGGAATTAATAATTGTTAGATTAACTACCTACCTCAGTGAACCATTTTCGTTACCTCCCAACTACCCACTCATCAGTTTCCATAAATATATACTTCTTACAAATTAAAACATGTTTGTTAACTTTACAGAAGATGAGGTTCTCAAACCTTTCATCAATTAGCCTATTACATTTCAACTCAAGATAAAAACAGCATTTTTATAGGGAAATTAATCGAAATTAATTGAAGTTAATCAATTAATTTGGAGATATTTCAATTAAGTTAAATTTCTTTAAAAATTGAACATATTTAAATTAATTAACTAATTAAATTAACTTTTTGCCGATTAACCGATTACTTAATTGACCCAACCCGATATTTATATATTCTGTATATTTCATTTCACCTTAACAAAACGCTGAAGTGATTCCTCTGAGTTATACCATTTAAAAATAAACTTTTTGTATCGAAGGTTTTATGAAGAAAGAGTATTACATTTTATTTATTGAACTTTTCATAAAAACATCATACAAAAAATTCTTCACGGTAAAAGTTTAAATCAGCGATGTTTTAGTTGGGGTTAAAAAAAATTCTTTCTACTTCACCGTTTTCTATGGTTTATAATGGCTAACATTCATATTATAATGAATAGTCTTAACCAAAGCTGCTGCCTTTGATGGGCATGGTTTTTCTTTACCATGATAAGAAGCAAGAAGGAGATTGTAAACACCAATCGACCAGGGAAGTACTCCCGAAGTGGGGACGTTAGTCAGAAGGGTAAATATTTACTATTACACCGGTCTCCGGTAGAAAGTTTTAAAAGCTGGTTTTCAATTTTTTCAATGTGCTGAATTAAAAAATGATACTCATTTCCGTCGCAAATGATTTGTTAGAGTTATGAAGCTTAAAGCTTTTAAAACCTTTCTGCCCTTTTTTACCCTTTTTTACATGGGGAACCCCCAGTGGGAACCGGAATTTTTGGGTGGGGAGAATCACAAAAAACGAGTGGTTTCTGAAGATTTTGAAAGTCAGATATACAAACACATCAAAAAAACCATAGGAAAAACATAGATTTCACCTTCAAAATTGGGCCGAAACCTCCCGGTAGAAAGTTTTAAAGCTGGTTTCAATGTTTTTCGATGTGCTGAATTAAAAAATGATAGGTTTAGGTTAGGTTGTTTTGATCGGTGTAATAGTAAAGAAATACCGGCAGAAGACAGGAGTGTTGGAACTTCCGTTTCTTCTGGAACTGTCCTCCGTAAATGATATTTTCCGTCTCATCTACCCTGTGAGCAGTGCTGTGAGCATGCTCTCAAACACACATTTCCCTCCCTATGCTTCACTATATATATACAGTATATATATATATATATATATAATATATATATATAATATATATATGCAGCTTACACACTTACACACTTACACACTACATAATTAATCAAAATTAAAAAAACAATACAACAACTCTAAGAGCCTCGGAGTACCCATGGGGAGGGGACCATAAGTGTCCCCACTTCTGGTTCCCCCGCTGCCGATACCGGGAACGCAGACCCAGGCATTGGGTGTTATTTTTTATTTTATTGGGTTCAGAATCCCAGCTGAGCCTTGAACGGCCAGCTCTGAAGGGCCACTTCAACCCACAGCCCAAGTTAAGCTAGATTAAAACTTATGGACTTGGAAGTCCTATTAGGTCCTACCTCAGGGTTGCTGACTCGATGTGGGCCTACCTTAGACCTCAGTTGCATAAATTAAGATAAAAACAAACGGGGGGCACTATTTATGGTCTTCTTTCTAAACCTTGCAACAACAAAACAACCTGCACCATTGCACGATGCAACAATCTTGTATCTAAACAACCAAACTGAATTGCAAGAGAGCTCTCTATAAGACCACGCCCTGTAAGTGCCGCATTCAACAAACGAGTAGAAAAGGACGCGCCAGTGCCCCCCAAAAAATGATGCCACAAGAGTGCCCAAACAATGATGCCATAAGAACTCAAAAATGCTAGCTCTAAATTAAGTGAATTTTTCACTAACCTTACAATTATGAGATGGATATATATACACACCTTAATTTAATATATACAAGCAATGCTGCATCAATCAGCTCAGTCATCATATCGCCTTGGGACAACAATTGCTCTTCCTCTTCTAGATTTTCTAACACCCCCCACCGAAGAGGTATTGTTGTCATTACCTTCTGCAAGTTTAGCCAAGCCTTCTCCATGAGGCTGTAACCCAAATGAGGCTGTAATCCAAGTATTCCATCTGCCACCTCTTCCATAACTGACTTGTAGCTCTTCAAGTACTTGACCCTTCTGATTAACTCTTTTTGACTGTCTGGATAAGCTGTAAGTCTTCTGGCAAACTAGGGCTGGATGTTAATCGTTTACCACAAAGAAAATGATTTGGTGTCAATGGCTCTGCATACTGTTATGAACAAAGGTGATAGGCCTGCTGTTCACCATTGCCTCTACTTCACACAAAACAGTGCAGAATTCTTCTTTGCTCAAATGAGCATTAACCAAAAGTTTCTTTAATGGACACTTTACACTTCTCATTAGCCTTTCCCAAAATCCTCCCCACCATGGTGCTCTCTCAACAATAAACTCCCACTGTACTCCATGGTGTGAAAAGTAGGATTGGAATCCCTCCTCTTTTAGCAAGGACCAAACTTCTTGGAGTTCCTTTGCAGCCCTTTGGAAGGTTTTTGCATTATCCGATATGATTTTATTTGGGGAACCCTTTCTGTTCACAAGCCTTTTAAAGGCCAAAAGAAATACATCATACTTAAGTTGCTTGCCAACTCCAAATGGATTGCTCTGGTGGTAGCACATGTGAAAAGAAATATATAACCTTTGTTAGACTCCCCTTGCTCATACACATAGACTGGACCTGCAAAGTCTACTCCCACTACATCAAATGGGGCAGTATAGACACACTGTTCTCTTGGAAGTGGAGCCACCTTTTCAAGATAAGGCTTTGCATTCCAACGCTTGCAAACCACACATTTATGCAACCTTTTTACTACTTGTCTAATTTTGGGAATCCAAAACTGTTGTCTGATCTCTTTTATCACTTCTCAAACGCCAGCATGTAGCAACTTATGATGCGAATCCACGATCAAAAGTTCCACAAAGTGCCCCCCAGAAGGTAACAAAATTGGATGTCTTTTCTCCTCTGAAGCCCAGAAAACTGTAGTTTACCTTCTACTCTCAATAAATCCTAGTTCAAAAACACAGCCAAACCCTTGAGAGCAGAATGTATTGGTAGAACCTGTAATGAACTGCTGGTAGGGGCGTCCACACGAGGGGGCAGCAGGGGGCCAAGCCCCCTCGTTTTCAATGGTGCCCCCTCGTTTTTTCGTCAACTGCTTACAGATAGATTTTATCATAAACCCAAAATCAAGTCATAAATTTGAAGATAGTAATTGGTTATTATATATATTATTAATATTGTATAATTTCCTATATTGTTGATATGAAGAGAAAATCCTGTGATTAAAATTAAAACATGTAAAATTTGCTGTGGAGAACGCGACTATGAGATCGTTAGGAAGGATATGTTGTACATTACTTAAGGAGCTGAATAACTGTCTTGAATAACCTTCTCAGTCCCATGACAATTATTTATATGTATATTATGTAAGAATAATAAACTTGTATATCTACGAAGTTATTGTGTATCTGGTTTCACCCTAATATCATGGCCATACAAAGGATGTGTAAAAAATCCTTATTTTTCAGTATTTGAAGCCCTATAATTTGCCCTCCTAACTGCCTCCAGAAGGCAGGAAATGCTGTCCCAGACAACGTAAATTTCAAAAATTTCCCGGGGAAGCATGCCCCCGGATCTCCCTAGAGGTGGCGCCTGATATACCCATGCTGTCACTCTTAGCAACCTTTTCAGACTGCTAATGTCCTCAAGTCTCAATATGGGGTCCTGCTGCATAACTTGACAACTGTTCACAGTGCATTTTCTCATCTCACTCACCCATTCTTCTTCAGCCTGTCATTTTCATACAATAGGCTGATTAGAAGGCCAATTTTCACTTCCAAGTTTTAGCCACTCTGGCCCATTCCACCACAAACTTGACTGTGCAAGATCTTTCATTGAAATTCCTCGTGTTGGTAAATCAGCTGGGTTTTGGGTGCCTGGACAATGCTTCCATTGCTTTGGATCTGTGTGTGCTTGAATTTCCTCCACCCTATTGCAGGAGTGAGGCTATTGGTAACAAATGGTTTCCATTTCCTTGCCTGGCTTCTTAACCAGTGCCAGACTATAGCGGAGTCTGTCCAATGACTGCACCCATCAATTCCAACCTTGGAATAGAAAGCCTTTTCAACGGTGCTACTCTGCTCTTTGCAGCAACCAACCTGCAACTTACTTCCTCTTCGAATGTGCCTCTTATATAAATGCAAGTTGCATAGACTTCCTCACTTGCATCACAAAAGATGTGCAGCTCCAAATTATCTGGACTATTGTTCAACTCTCCAAAGTACCATCTTGGGATTTCAATGTCTCCAAGATGTGCCAATTCTTTGAACCAATATTTCCACTTTACCACCATATGATCGGGTAACTCTTCGTCCCAACCAAGTCCAATTTCCCAGAGGCTCTGAAACCAAATTTTTTACTTTATCACAAATGGAGCCAGGAATCTAAGAGGATCAAAGACCTTCGAAGCCAAACTAAGAGCTGTACGTTTTGTCCACCTTGTCTCATCTCAGCCAGCTCTACTAAAGATTTCCCATTGAAGGTAAACAAATCCTCTCCTTGCTGCCAAACAATGCCTAGCACCTTTGTTTCTATTGCCCACAACTCCTTATACCAGAATCCTCAATACTTTCTGCTGCATCAGGTCCTACACAGGACTGACTCATAAACTGTTCTAACTGAGAATGATTGGTCTGCCATTTTCTAAGCTCCATGCCAGCCTCCCTCATTATAGCTCTAGCCTCCATGAATATCTGTTTAGCCATTTCTGTATTATCCACTGAACACAGCAAATCATCAACATAAAAATTTTGCCTTATGTGTTCAATAGTGTCAGGATAGACCTCAGAATATTTTTTAAAATGGTACTGCATAGTAGCTGCCAACAGAAATGGACTAGAGCTGAGGCCAAACAACACTGACTTCATTCTATATGCTTGAACCTTGGGTTCATTTTCCAACAAGTCTTTCGTATCCACCCACAGATACCTTACTGCATCTCTGTCCTCTGGTTTTAACTTTATCCTCAAAAAGGCTTGCTTCACATCTGCAGTCAATGCTACTCTACCAAACCTGAATCTCAGTAACAAGGAAAATAAATCTGCATTTAAATTTGGCCCATCATCCAAACAGTCATTCAAGGACACACCACCTTTGTCCTTGACTGAGCCATCAAAAACTACCCTCAGTTTGGTGGTAGTTTTGTCTCGCCGTACCACTACATGGTGTGGCAGATAATGTGCCTCCTGGCTCACCAGCTCACCTTCCACTCTTTCAGCATAGCCCTCCTTTACATAGCTTAGGATGGTCTCATTGTATTCATTTAACAACTCTTCATTTTTCCTTAGCCTGTGCAATGAAGTCTCCAACCTTCTATTAGCTAGCTGAAGGTTTGAGCTGGGTTTGCAAGAATCCTTCCAAGGGAGGCCAACTTCGTAGCAACCATCTCTAAACCCAATACCTTTTTCAAATTGCTCTAAAACATCACTGTTCACTGTACTTGCCTGCTTCTCCTGTTTATCCTTTATGCCAGTGGATTGAAATCCCCAAAAGGATTTCAAATGCCTTTCCAAACCATGGCGGTTCTCCTCAATCTCAACAAAAAGAGCTTTAACTTCCATTTCATTGCAATAGCTACCATGTAGCATCCAGCCTAGCTTACTTTCAATAGCTACAGGACCTTGAGTTGTGCGGACAATGTTACCAGTGATGAAGTCCCAATAACAGTCAGTTCCAATCAAAAGACTAATATCTTCTGTTCCTTCAAACTTATTATTGCCCAAATTAATTCCTTTAACTTGCAATTCTTGGACACATGCCATATCTAAACAAGTAGTAACTGGAGCACAAAGTTTCTCAATCTCTACAGCTTGGACCTTGATAGTGGGACCTTGTGGTAACAACCCTTAACCAGAACTTCTACCTTCTTAACTTTGGTTCAGTTTTGAACTGAACCCTCAAACCCAGAAATTCTTAAATTTTCCCTCATAAGTTCTTTAAACTTCAAATTTCTGGAAATTCTGGTCTTAATAAAGCTACACTGGCTAGCTACCACTATCAAACAACACTCTTACAGTAGCTTCTTCATCATTCCCAATTAATAATGCTGCAGCTGTTTGCAATAATCCCCTTTACTTTTACTCTCTTTCATAGCAGTGGCATGTGCCACTGATGCCTCTACTTCTGGAGTAGGCCTACTAGGAGTGTTTTCACACAATAATGGCTGATGCCGGCCATGGCATTTTTGCACAAAATTTTAAACTTATAAAACTTGCTCTGTGACCTTTCAAAAAACATTTAAAACATGCTGTGGACTTAGTTACCCTGTCCTTTCTCTCCTCAACAGGTAACGCCTCAGCCACCTCACATTTATATGACGTGTGGTTGCCTTCGCAAAATATGCATTCTTGATTCCCTTTAATTTATTCTCAGAGGATGCATGTAGAGCTGACACTGTACCTGGGCTATTCCTTTTTGTAGAAACTTTGGTGCTGTGCCTGCCTTTGTCCCTTGTTTAACATCCCACTGTGCAAACTCAATTCCATCTCGTCTTGCTAATTCTGTGCCTAAAAGGCTTAACATCTGCTGAAGGCGGATGTACACATGTTCCGTAGAGTGTCCCCTACTTAATTCAAGCAAAATTGAGCTAGGCAAATTAGACTCCAGTATAGTAACAACATTACACCATACCTTTCCATTCTACACCCAAGTTGTCCAGGGACTAGTTCTAACTTCAAATTCATCATATAACTGACGTAACTCCTTGACACTGTTGGGATTATTAACAGGAGGTATAGCTAAAAGTTCACGGATGTGGCTTTTAATATAGTCCGGTTGCAGGGGTGGGAACCCTGCATTGTTTGTTAAAAGTAAATCTTGACATATTTTGAAAGCTTAGACCACCCCATCAAGAATCCATCGATCGGGTGTACACCTGACCCCCGCTTGGCTTTTCAATATGGCCGGCGAAACTGAAAAAATCCCATATCCTGGTCAATACTTGACGAATTTTGATGATCTTGGTGCCATTTCTAGGGTTTTTAGAATGATGAGTCGATCTGAGGAGTTCCAGATACTTTGGAAGTCGTTTTGACTCACATTCGTCAATACTCAAGGTCATTAGAGGTCAAACGCCCGCCGAAATAAGGAATATCCCATATCACGGGCAGTCGTGGAGATATTTTGGTGATCTTACTGTCGTTTTTATGGTTTTAGGCGAGAGTGAGTAGTTCTATAGGCACATGATAACAGTAGGATATCATTTTGCAACTCCATGGGTCAAGTCAAGGTCATTTGAGGTTAAAGTTTGGCCTTGAAATATGATAATGCCACAGTGACATCACTGTATTTGCTTTATTTCAGTGACAATTTCTACAATCTAGGTAACTGCTGAGCACTTAAATCTTTTCTGCAGATAAAACAGATCATAATGCTTAAATGACATAACCCACATTATATGGATATGGATATTCAGATATAAACCACAATTTATGCTGAAGGCAGGGCAATGCATTCTATGGAAGGTTGCAAAGCTACAAGATATGACCTCGTAAGCAAAATAAAGCTCACACTTAGCTGGGGGATTGGCATTGACAACTTTGAGGCAGTTATTCACATTAGGTTACCATTTATTGGGGGAAAATATCAAAAGACATGGTTGTGTCAGGATCGTCAGGATCATCAGTCTGCTCTTCGTTTGCGTTTTGGGTCAATGGATTGTTGCAATCCAAGCAGCTGCCACATGCACAGAACATTGTGCAAGGGATTCCGCGTCCCATGCAGCCGCAGCGACTCCCCCTGCATGCTGATTGTGATTCACACCCACATCTGATTAGCTTCAGAACTTCATCTGGTGCTAAGCATACTCCTTCACCAACTGTTTTTGGGATGAGAACTCTGTTTGTTTCGTCTCTCTCCCACCCATAATGCACAGGATCAAGTGGTGATGGGTCACACTTTAGTGCATCGAGCCAGTTCGCCATAGTGTAGTGGGCTCTGAGCACATTTTGATGGAAAGCTTCAATTGTTGGTGGTAGAGAACATAGTTTGGCTGCAGCAGTTCCCGACTTCCCTGTCTTCTGAGCCCATACTCGCTGACGACACTCAGTAAGAGATGAGGATTTCTTATCCCCATAGCATGCAACAGTGAACGCTGTTGCCTCTTTCTCGATATGGTCAAAGTATGCATCAAGGGACCCCAGCTGTCTAGCTTCCGACCCTTCTGGCTGTGGCAATGGCAGTGGCTTTGCCGATGCCATGTATTGCTGCAACTGTGTCACAACCACTCAAAGCGTGTAGTTTGAGGATTGTGGGATGATGTCTTTGTGCTGGGTTACAGTTGCTCGGATGTCCACTGATTTTCTGCACGCACTGGAGACTCCATAATTATGGGACAGCCTAGTTTCTTAAATTCATAGAAGTGAGTCAGCATGGCAAACACGTCTGTGTCATCACAAATGATGGAGATGCGGGCATCAGAATCTTCTCAGTTTGTGCAATAGCGTGTTGTGTTATTATCACGTCAGCCTCTTCATGAGATGATGAGAGCTCCAATGCTGCTCGACTCCTGCCTCGCACAATGGAAGTCGGTATGGTCTGCCATCCTGCAAGCAGTAGCTCATGGTCTTTGGTTACAGTTGCGAGATACTCACTGTCAGCAAGGATTTGCTCACAGAGCAGCCTGTTTAGTTGCTCCTTGTTCGTGGTGCACGTGAGAACAGCGTCTCTTGAAGGCAATGGGGTGTTGAGGTCCAGCTTGTGAACTCTGCTGCTCTTGCTTCTCATTGCCCGAGTGCTTGATTTCGGAGAGAAATCATAGTAGCGATCAAAAGCTAGTACTACAGATACATGAGAATGATGTTTCGGTAGCCATACTTTGAAGGTTTGGATAAATGTAGCAAATGTGCCACATTTAGCACTCAAAAATATGCTGAAATTATCGCGGAAGAAGCGAATGATATATATATCCGTGCTTCCATTCCAACAATCGACTTCATGAAAGGTAGACATACAATCTTTATGGTATCGGGCTTCTTCGGACGGTAAATCTCATTTCATGCCCAACAACCTACTGAGTACAACTTGTCCCTGCTCATCATTTTTCAATTTATACTTTTCTATCAACACATCTTTGTAATTTGTCTTTTTATCACCAAGCTTATCGGTCACAAACCTAGATGCTGGAATGCGGTATTGCACCGGAACTTCGATGTCATATTTCTCCGGTAATATACACTCACTGACTTTCAAACAAAAGAGACAGTGTTTTTTAGGGTCATATACTGGGCCTTCACTGAGAACAGCACTACTTAGTCTTTTTGGCTCCACTGTAGGGTTATCACATTCTCTCTTTTTCATGAATGCTGATAAATTCCGCTTGGACACATAAGTGGAAACACAGTTCTTGTGACAACAAAGGATTTTTGCTCCATCTTCCAAGAGAGGCTCTAGTCTCGCTCGAACATCTGGCTGCCCTCTGATGTCGCTGCTCTCTATGATTTTCTGAATCCTCCCACAATTTGAAAGACCTTTCTGACCTCCAGGACAGCTACGCAGGAAATCCTTGAAGAAAAATTCGTTTGCAGCTTTTGTAGAACCTGAAAAATAAGAATTTTGTTTACTCATTCTTCAGAGTACAACTTGCATTGAAATAATTTATCCTCAGCAAATGAAAGCTAAACAGTGTTCACCTGGTATATTCTCCATATTCAGAAGTCAAAAAACAACTTTGGAATCAGCACAACCAAGACGTCACCAAACCACTAGGTGGGCAGCACCATCAGCAATAATCTCAACAACCTGAAAAAAATAAGAGGAATAATTAGACATATTGGAATTCACCTTACCATGGGGAAAATAATCCCTGATTTAATTTTAAACCCTATAGAACTACTCAGTCTCGCCGAAAACTATAAAAACAACAGTAAGATCACCAAAATATCTCACGACTGCCCGGGATATGGGATATTCCTTATTTCGGGGGGCGTTTGACCTCCAATGACCTTGAGTATTGACGAATGTTGGTCAAAACGACTCCCAAAGTATCTGCAACCTCTCCAGATCGACTCATCATCCTAAAAACCCCTAGAAATGACACCAAGATCATCAAAATCCATCAAGTATTGACTAGAATATGGGATTTTTCAGTTTCGCCGGCCATCTTGGAAAATGGCGGCCATATTGAAAAAGCCAAGCGGGGTTCAGGTGTACACCCGATGGATTCTTGAATGGGGTGGTATAAACTTTCAAAATATGTAAAAATTTGCTTTATAACAAACAATGCAGGGATCCAGTAAAATCAGGGTCTGTGCTACCGGACTATTAAGATCTCTGAAGCCACATTATAGTAATTAGCTCTGTTAATGCTAATCCTGCTTTTGTCTTTGCTGCCTCCCTTTCCAAGAAGGACTGCAAATAATGAAACTTCTCCACCGCACTTAACACTTGACTAGAATGAACTGCTGACTGAAATTGTCTGCCCATCCTTGCCATTCCTGAATACTCCCAGAAAATGTTTTGAGTACAAACCTCGGTAATTGAACTGCAGATCTGTTAACCTTAACTTCACAAACACCGTTTGTTGAGGGCTGTGTTTCATTATTAGACCTAGTCTCTAACTGTACTGAGCTGCTAAACTCTTTTGCTCCGTGGCATGCTTTAATTATGTCATCAATAATCTCTTCAAAGTAAATTATGTCATTTTCTATTTCAACCTCTCCTATAAGAGCCTCAATTTTAACATTTACTTCGCTTAGAGCAACCTTTTTAGTTTTTAATATGGAAAGCTGCGCAGTCACTAAGCTTAAATCCTCTTGCTCTATGGCAGAATCTATAGTGGCAATGACCTTTGTAATTAAACCTTTGTAGGCGTTTCTCCTTTTTCTAAACTTGTTCAATTCAGCTGCACTCATCTTCAATGCAAACAACAATTGGGCTCAATGCTGAATTAGCGAAAATACTTAACCAAACTGATCAAACTCAAAATTTGCCTTTTCTCAAATAAACTGAATTGCTTGGTTGGGGTACTGACCAACCACCAGTATGGAATACCAAATTTTCCACCCAAGTAACTGGCGCACTGAAGTCTGCAACCTTCCCCTACGAAGGAAGAGGAAGAGCCAGTGTTGTCCCAAGGCGATATGATGACTAAGCTGATTGATGCAGCGTTGTTTGTATATATTAAGTTAAGGTGTGTGTGTGTATATATATATATATATATATATATATATAAATAATTTAGGGTGATTCAAAAAAATCAGTTTTTTTTTTTAATTGTTCAACCTGTATTTTTATTCCCTATGACAAAAAAGTAGTGTATGCCAAATTTGGTGAATTTTAAATAAAATTTACTATGTGCTACCAGGCGTCAAAGTTTCCCTTTTTTTCAATTTGTTTGTTTTTACAACTTATGATTTTGTTTATATTTCAGAATTTTTAATTAATGGTTTATATACTAGCTTGCTTTTAATTGTTGTTTGGAACTCGTAATTTTGATACCAATTAATCGATTATGGAAGCTAGGCCTAACTCACCATCACCTAGTTGCTCAGTTGGGAGAAGTTCTACAAGAAAAGAAACTGAAGTATGGCTAATTGGGCAGCCCTCTGCAGTACTAAAAACATCCGTATTACCATCAGAGAAGGAAATGATGGCCCTCTTCATGCACTACAGAAATATTAAAAAGCAAGGCATTAGAGAATCATGCTGCTCTACTGCAGATGATGTGCTAGCAGTTTGGAAAAAAGCAGGAATACCAGCAAAACAAAGAATACATGTAGTACATAAAATTCAAGGAATACTGAAGGAATGGCAGCTGCTTAAGAAAAACAAAGCAAACAAATTGAAAAGATCACAAAATCTAAATAATAAAGAAGAAAAATGGAAAGATAAACTGGAAAACTTATTTGACATTGCTCATGAGAATGCTATGCAGCTTATAAAAATAGAAGATAAGAAATTCTTGAAAATGCAACGTGAGAAAGGACGTCATGGAAAAATGGGTACCATTGATAAGGCTGTTGCTAAAAAAGAGCAAAGAGCAGCAGAAAAGCAACAACGTTATGAAAAGAGGAAAGCAGAAGAGATCAAAAGAAAGAAGAATGAAGAGGCTGTCATACTCACCAGTACATAATCAGAATCAGAGGAGAATAAAAGTGATGAATCTGGTTTCTGTGCTGCACAACCTTCAACGTGGAAAAGTAAGGTAGGCAAACGTAGAAAATTGTTTGATGATAAATTATTAGGAAGTCTTGATGTTGCAAAATTGAGTGACAGAAATGCGTCTCTAGTTTTAATGCCAACAATCAGACATCGCTTGAATGGGGCATCTGCGAACAAATAAAATGCATGTGTTTCGATACAACGGCAGCCAATACTGGTCCTAGAAATGGTGCAGCTATTCTTCTAGAACAAAAATTCGACAAAGATTTATTGTGGCTGGCATGTCGACACCACATATTTAAAATTATGGTGGAAGCTGTTGTTTCAAAGTCTTTATCACCATCTTCTGGCTCAGATATAGTCCTTTTTAAGTAGTTCAGAGAAAAATGGTCAAGCATTAATAAGGAGGACTACAAAACAGCATTATCAGATCCAGATATCTATGAAAATATTCATGACATCAAAGATGACATAATTATATTTGCAGCAAATCAACTAGATACATTCCAACCAAGAGACGATTACCTAGAACTATTGCAGTTAATAATTATTTTTTTGGGAGGTGAACCAAAAGGTGGAATCAAATTTAAACATCCAGCGGGACTTCATCGGGCTAGGTGGATGGCCAAAATTACATATTCATTAAAAAATTTTATGTTCAAATCTCAGTTCAATTATTTCAGTAAAAGACAAAAAAAGGACTAAAAGACATCTGTCTATTTGTTACTCGGTTATATGTAAAGGCATGGTTTACAGCTCCTGTGCCATCTTGCGCTCCTCGTCTTGATCTGGAATTATTACAGAATCTTGTAGTCTACAAACAAATAAATGACACAATTGCATTTGTTGCTATTAAAAAACTGTTAGGTCACCTCTGGAACCTATCAGAAGAACTGGTAGCCTTGGTCTTTTATGATGAAGAAGTGCCTACTGAAACGAAAAACAAAATTGTAAAGGCCTTGCAAAATACAACAGAAACTCTTCCTGCAAAACGGGCTTTTCTAGATCCTGCACTTATTCCAACGAAGAAATTAGAAGATTTTGTCACATCAAATACTCAAAGATTCTTTACAATAACAGAATTTAGTAAAAAAAATTTACTCAAAGATGCTAAATAATTGCATAATGATGAAGAGTATAACTCCGCTAAGAAATCTATCAAACAGTGGAAAGTCGTGAATGATATAGTGGAAAGAGGAGTAAAATTAATGGATGAATATAATAAAATACTAACACATGACGAAGATCAAAAACAATTCTTGCTACAAGTAGTGAAAAACTACAGGGCTGTTTACCCTGATAGAAAGAAAGAAACATTGATGAAGTAAGGACAGCTAATGTCTCAAATATCATGCTAGTTTAATTATGCATGCTTGTGGTTATGGTAGGACCTACGGGGGAGCTTTCCACATTAAAAAAAAGCAATGCGCCTTGTACTGTACCCCCTGGGTGGTGTGGAAAAATGTGACAATTTGAGTCGTTCTGTCAATTTTTAATTGCTGGTAGCAACCCCATAAAATTTAAAATTTGCGAAAATATTTTAGGATAGTTGTTTTTATGCTGAAATGAACCATTTAAAGGGTTGAACACATTAAAATATAAAAAAAAATTTTTTACCCCCATATTTGAATCACCCTAATATATATATATATATCCATCTCATAATTGTAAGGTTAGTGAAAAATTCACTTAATTTAGAGCTAGCATTTTTGGGCTCTTGTGGCATCATTGTTTGGGCACTCTTGTGGCATCATTTTTTGGGGGCACTGGCGCGTCCTTTCTACTCGTTTGTTGAATGCGGCACTTACAGGGCGTGGTCTTATAGAGAGCTCTTTTGCAATTCAGTTTGGTTGTTTAGATACAAGATTGTTGCATCGTGCAATGGTGCAGGTTGTGTTGCTGTTGCAAGGTTTAGAGAGAAGACCATAAATAGTGCCCCTTTTGTTTTTTCTTAATTTTATGCAACGAAGGCCTTAGGTAGGCTCACATCGAGTCAGCAACCCTGAGGTAGGACCTAATAGGACCTCCAAGTCCGTAAGTTTGTTTTAGTCTAGCTTAACTTAGGCTATAAGTTAAAGTAGCCCCTCAGAGCTTGGTCGTTCAAGGCTCAGCTGGGATTCTGAACCCAATCAAAATAAATAAAATAACAGGAAGAACTAACATCAGTCCCCTTTCTGTGCCCTCCTAATTTATCTATATTCAATTTCACTCCAAACATGGTTGTTGCAAATTATGCAATTATGTACGCAATGACCTAACTTGTTCTCGTATTCCTGAACTCGAATCCTCCAAATTCTATACCCTCTGGCTACGGCTTACATGCCAATTTGAAACTAAAACATCTGCGCTGTCTACCTTTCTCCTAATTCTACTGACTATTCAAAATTCTTTAACTACCTTACTTCCAAAGTGGAGTACATTCTATCCCACTCTCCTTTTCTGAAATCTCCATTTTAGGTTATTTCAATGTTCACCACAAATTCGTCGCAGCGACGAAATCGGTCGCGTAGCCTTGGCCTTAAGGTCAAAATTTGGAGCTTCACATCCGAACCCAGTCAGATCAAATTTGTGAAGCTGCGCTAAAAATCTAAGTGACTCGTGAGATTAAAGTAAATGTTAAAGCTTCGCTGGTTTTAAAATCTGTGTTCTAAATCTTTTGTAGGAAATTATTTATATGTTACAATTCGAGCGTGTACCGTCTAGATATTGATAGGCCTCGGTATACGCCCATATAAGGAGGACTGAAAATGTACAGGCAAAGATTACGCAGCTCAACAAAAAAAATTTTTTGTTTCGTTGCCAAGGAAATTCGTACGAATTTAGGGTATTTTGGGGTTGCTGAATTCCAAAATGAAAGTAGTTTTTCCATTTGGCTCTAGTTCTTGAGATAATGAATACCCTCAATTAATAGGAAACGTAACCATAACGCGTGCATATGGGAAACTACCGGAACATTCTAGATGGTGAGACACGCGAATATTCTTAGTGTTTACTCCGCGATCATTCTAGAATATTCCCCTCCGTATATAAGTCATCGGCCACCCAACCAGTAGTCAGTTGACAGTTGGCAGTGGAGCGGTATCATGAGCACCAGATGCCTATTTGTGTTGATCTAAAGATGGTAAACTTCTTGCTTGGGCAGCACAGTGGATATACGAAGTACCCTTGTTTCATCTGTTTATGGGATAGTAGGGCAAGGCAAGATCATTGGAAAAAAGTGACATGGCCTTCAAGAGAAAACATGACTAGGTGCAGCGAACATCATTAACGAGCCTTTGGTTGACAGGGAAAAAATCATCCTCCCACCACTTCATATCAAGCTGGGACTAATGAAACAATTTGTTAAGGCCTTGGACAAAGATGGCGATTGCTTCAAATACATTTGTAGATCGTTCCCTGGACTAAGTAAGTATGGAAAAACTAAAAGCTGGAATCTTTGATGGCCCTCAAATCCGTACACTTATCAAGGATTCTAATTTCACAAAATTTATGAATGGTGTTGAAGCTTCTGCCTGGTGCAGTTATGTCTCAGTTGTCAAGAACTTCTTGGGTAACCACAAAGCAGACAATTATGAAGAACTGGTGCAAAACATGCTCACAAACTTTGAAAAGTTGGGTACTAATATGAGCATAAAGGTACACTTTCTCCATAGCCACTTACACAGATTTCCGGATAATCTTGGTGATTTTAGCGAGGAACAAGGGGAGAGGTTTCATCAAGATATCAAGGTGATGGAGGAAAGGTATCAAGGCAGATGGGACAGACACATGATGGCAGACTATTGCTGGAACCTCCAACGTGATTGTCCTGATAACCCACAAAAAGAGAATCGTACAAAGAGAGATTTACTATACATTAATTGTAATTATGCGAATCAGCTTACTGTGTTTATGTTATTATACCGAATAAAATGCCATTATGTATTTCATATGTTTACTTTTGTATGATTTGAGACAATTTCAATGCGATTTGTAAGTAGGCTCCGCCTGAACATTAAATTTTTTGCATTTTTACGTGTTTCAATGGGGTACCAATTATCTCATAAATTAGAGCCAATCTAGGAAAACCGATGCATATTCGGAATCAACACCACAAAGTTACCCCAAAATCACTCTAATATGATTGGCAATAAAATGAGTGTTGACCAGTGTTATTTATAGCAAGATCCAAAACTCTGTCCACTTTTGCGTTAGCCTTTTCTTTCCCTCTTCTGCCAGCTAGTGTTTGGGAGGAGAACTAAATTACTTGCGAAAAAATATCGACTTAAATTATATTTTATTATTTCTTATTATATAGTTTAACAAGCAGCGCCTTCGGCTTTCGGTTTGTGATCACTTCGTGATCTTTAACGCCGCTCATCTTGATAGATCCGACCCTAACGGGCGACTGAGCGAAAGACATTAGCTCCACCCACATTACACGAGGCAGCCAATCATAACAGACGACTGAGCGAGAGAGATATTTGTTACTCCGCTCAACTTCGCACAAAACCGCGCAAAGTTTTTTTTATTTATAGATAGATATGTAATCAGATATAGGATCACTTAATAAATTAAGCACACAGTTTTATCGTTTTTCGGAGATGAATGTGGTAATATTTAGTTTTTGTTGATATACTTCTACATCACGAGAGTATTCCTTGTGCAAATCTTAGTTCTCATTCCATACGCTAGGTGGCGAGCACCTACATTAATTTGGTGGGAGAACCAGGGCCGGATTGAGGTCCTCGTAGGCCCTAGGCACTTCTGTTTCGTAGGCCCTTTGGTGGATGCATTTTTATGGGTGTATCGATTTCTATGGGTAGATGGGTGATCAAAATTATCTTCAATAATTTTTTTCATAATAATAATAATAATAATAATTAATTTCAAATCATTTACTCATATACAATTTTTTTTTTCTCGTTTTAGGTGATCCAACCCTCCCCAGTCTTCCAATATGTCAGATTGATATAAAAGAAAGCATGAGTCAGGACATGAGAAGAGGAATAAACGAGAAAAGAAGGATGAAGCATTGAAGGGGATCAGGGGATCTATCCTGAAGTTCATAAACAAGAATGTGAAAAGTGATAGTGCAAAAACTCAAATGGACTCATCACCATTAATGATACAGTTGGATCAGGATATTGGGGAACCTTGTGAAAATGTTCTTGAAGCAGAATCTTATTCTCACATAGAGGGTAGATCAAGTGAACAACAGGCCAATGTCCCTTTGGAAGCAGATGATACGGTAGAAAAAATCACAGACTCCAAAGCTAACATCAGATGCTGACTTTACTAGTTGGCCTAAGCCTGCCAGTGATCCTTCACTCTGGACAGATATGCTCAAAGCCCAAATATCTGACAAGCTGATCAGCAACTTTCCGAATGTTTACATTGCTCTAAGGATGTATCTTGCCATCTTAGGAACGAATTGTGAAGGGGAGCGTTCTATTTCGAAGCTAAAGCTGATAAAAAACTGTCTCCGATCAACCATGGGACAACAACGCTTGTCTTCGCGTGCACTACTCTCTATTGAGAATGAGATTGTGCGAAAAACATCATTTGAAGATGTTATTGCTGATTTTGCAATGAAAAAATCTCAAAGTTCATCTCTGGTGTTAATTTCTTGTACTTTATAAAAAAAAAACCGATTGACGTGACTCTGCCTCTTTGTACATACACTGTACCTATCCTTGCTATATATATATATTTTTTTTTTTTCAAGAACAAATCTTTGTTACAGTTTTTATCATACAAATAAAAAAAAGGTGGTCAAAAATTTTTTTGTAGGCCTTTTAGTTTTCGTAGACCCTAGGCACAGTGCCTACTGTGCCTATTGGATAATACGGCCCTGGGACGCGATAAATAATGGAAATATGGCCAATGTCTTATCTTGTGTTATATATGTATATACTTATACTTTATTAGGATTTGAACGACAGTTCAGGATCGACCTGTGGTTGACCCCTCTGCAGCATCCAACCTCATTTGCGATATTTGGTAGAAAATGGAATTCCTTTCCGATCTCCTCCTACCCTTTTAGCCAGCCACGTATGGCTAGTCAGGGACTTTGCAAAGGAACCTGTACAGCTGGTTCTTGAAATTATTCAGGTTGGTGTGCTGGAGGTTCACGAGTTCTTTGGGTAGGAAATTAAAAAGTTTTGGGTTCGTATTCCGAGGGTATTTTCTATCTTCGTTTTCATGGCCACATTTCCCATTGTAGCTGGGACAGTACAAAATTTGCCTCTTTTCCCATTCCAGTGTGTTTCTATTTCGTTTCTAAGGTTAGGGACAAAGCCCTCGAGTATTTTCCATGTGCATATTATTGTGTACCGCTCGCATCTTCTTTGCAGAGAGTCGAGTTTCAGGGATTGTAGACCAGTAGTCTTTACCTTTCGTTTCTTCTAATTTAGACGTAAAAGTCCTTTGTATGGCTTCTATGTTTGCAATGTCTCGTTTTCTGTATGGGCTCGTGAGTACTGAGCAATACTCAATTATTATTGGTAGGACTAGATTCTTCCATAATTTGAAAATGATGTTTGCTCTTCTGCTGTGAAAGCTTCTCCAGATGATTCCCATTATTTTTCTAGTTGCTGTAATTTTAATGTTATAGTGTTCTCTAAATTCTGCATCCGACGACATTACACTGGGTAACAAAATTTGAAAAATTTTCTGTTTATTGTGATTTTTCTGTCGTTTCTTAATGATTTCGGGGCGCTGATTCCAAAAATGATATTGGTTTTGCTCTATCATCAATCGTTTCAAAAATATAGGTTATCACACTTTTCATATGGCAAAGTATATAAAGAAGGCTAACATAAATATTTTCTGAAAATAAAAACACTATTGGAAATTAATGTTTATTGAGCCAAAATTGTTTGACAAACCCAAAATGGTGCAAAGGATACAATATATATCATGAGGAGAACCGATAAGAGAATAACAAGCCTCGTTATGCAGTGTGCGTTCCTTAAAAATGCACTGAAGAACGCGACTTCCGCGTATGAACATTCTTATCCTTTCTGATCAGCGACCATACGTAGTCTCCCATCATGGAAGCATCCCAATGGCCCTGGTACCTTTTCTCCATCGTTTGAATATCTTGATGGAATCTTTCGCCATGTTCTTCACTCACATCGCCCAGGTTGTCACGGAAAAAGTCTAGATGTGAATGCAGATAGTGTAATTTTAAAGACATACGGCACAATTCAACTACACTGGACCCACAGGAAAAGATATTGCACAAACTGATCATGTCAGGGATCTAGGGATTATATTATCTGAAGATGCAACATTCAACAGGCACATTGACAAAGTAACCTCATCATGCAAACAACTAATAGGATATATACTGAGGACATTCAGAACTAGGGACAGTATGACCATGCTTACCCTGTGGAAATCACTTGTCCTTCCACGCATTGACTACTGCTCTCAATTATGGTTTCCCCACAAACAGAATGAATTGCAAAAAATTGAGGGCCTACAAGAACCTTTACCTCGTATATTAAACAACCTGATGGGCAACAGGTGAGTAAAAACAAATTAAACTACTGGGATAGGCTTAGAGGCCTCAACCTTTATTCCATAGAGAGAAGGTTTGAGAGATACATCCTAATCTACACCTGGAAAATTCTAGAAGGGCTTTTAGTTGCCCCCAATACTGAACCAATTGTGCCCACCTTAACAAGAACTGGCAGAATGTGTAAAAAATATCACCTCCCACCAAACAGTCTGAGAAGGATTCAAACCCTTCAATATAATAATATCTCTAGGCAGGGTTCTCGCCTGTTTAACTCCTTGCTCAGTACCTTAGAGATATAAGTGCAGTCCCAGTAGATACTTTTAAAAAACACTTGGACATGTTTTTAGCCAACATACCCGACCAACCCACAGTGTCAGGGTATTCCTCTGCCAGACCAGCCCCCACAAATTCAATAGGGGACCAAATCGTATGGCAGGAGCAAGAGAAAAGAAGGGTGGCGACCCCGTCGTGGCCCCGCCTCAGGAGGCGCTGAGTGGACTTCGTGGGAGCAGCGCACCCTTGAGGCAGAAGCGCATTAAGAGGCTTAAGAGGCTGACCCCATTTTGCCATAGCACTTAATCAAGTTTGACACTAACTCCTTATAGTTTGGTGCTTTATGGTTGCCTAAAAACCCACGAACCACATCACGGAAAGCACACCAAGCCTCTTTTTCGATCGGAGTCATCTTGGCTTCAAGATTCTTTGAATTCAACAGCGCCTTGACTTGTGGTCCTATAAAGATGCCAACCTTGACTTTGGCCTCGGAGAGTTTAGGGAATATGACCCGAATCTATTGGAAAACTTCCCCTCCAAAATCTAACGCAGTTACAAACTGCTTAATTAGACCCAACTGCACTTGAAGAGGACTGTTAAACAGCTGTCGAAGAATTGGCCCAGAAACTCAATTCATCCCCGTCCACCATCCATCGACATTTGCAACAACTCGGGAAAGTGCCTAAGTTAGGAAAAAGGATGCCACATGAATTGTCGGTCGACAATCTGAGGGTGCGGGTAAACATTAGCACAGCTCTTCATTCCCGTGAACTCCAAGATCCGTTTTTGCACCGTTTAGTGACTGGTGATGAAAAGTGGATACTGTACCAGAATGTTAAGCGCCTTCGGCAGTGGGTTTGTGCCGGAGAACCAGCGACACAACAGCCAAAACCAAATCTTCACCCTCGGAAGGTGTTGCTTAGTGTTTGGTGGGATAAAGGTGGTGTAATACACTTTGAAACCTTACCACACAACGAAACAATCACCGCTCAAGTCTACTGTCAATAATTGGATCGATTGAACACTGTACTAAAAGAAAAGAGACCTTCTTTGGTTAATCGGAAAGGAATCGTGTCCCACCACGACAACGCACGTCCTCATACCGTTCGGATCACTTCTGCAAAAATTAAGGAGCTTGGGTGGGAAAAACTTCCACATCCTCCATATTCTCCAGACCTTGCGCCTTCAGATTATCATCTCTTCAGGAGTCTGCAAAACTATCTTGACGAGAAACAGTATACTTCTTTCGATGACCTGCACACCAGTCTTTGTACGTTTTTTGCCTCAAAACCGCCTGAATTTTATAAACATGGCATTGAAAAGCTTGTAGGACGTTGGCAGAGTGTTATTGATTCCGATGGAAAATATATGCTAGATTAAAAAGTTTCAGTTGAGTTTTTTTTGTCCTTCTGGTATTCTTCAAATTGGAACTAGATCAATAATTTTGAGAAAATTAAATGACTAATTATTTTTAATCTTAAATATCTAATTTTAAATTATTTTTAATTAATTGTTGATAATTTTGACAAATTTCATTTTGAGAAACATTGAATATTTTGAGATAAAACATAAGATAAAACTTTTAGTTTTGATATAATCAACTGTTTGATTTTCAATATTAGCAGATTTATTAGAATATGTCAGTGGGCCCCTTGTGACGGTGAGCCCTGGGGCTTAGCCCCCGATAGCCCCTACCTTAATACGCCACTGCAGATAAACAAGTAAACATACATACACCCACGCTCGCGCCCACTCTTACGAACTTCAAAAATAATTGTGTAATAATAATAATAATAATAATAATATATGAAGCAGAGACAAAGGCCTATACAAATTAAATGCATTTCGATGAGAAAATTTCAATAATTTAATTAAGACTTTTAGACACAGAACCCACAGAATACCTACAATCTTTTGTTAAACAAATTAGACTTGAATTGGAACAGTTTTAAACTGCAAATTCCAATCCTAAAGGAATGTTGTAAAGGACTTAATATGAAGGGTGGATATTTCATTTAATGAGATTCTCCTTTTCTTGATTTCTTTGTTACTGTGACTTCAATCCTTGTTGCTGTTCCACAATTTTTTCTTCATAGGGACCTCAAGGATAACACTGAAAATACTCCTGTCCTTTGGCCTTGGCTTGGTTCTTCATCCGATGCGATCAGGTGTCGGTAGGCCTGATCTATTGTCAAAGCAGCAATTTTTTCTATAAGAACAGGAATATTAAGGTAGCCTACACTCATTTTAAGGGTGTTTTATCGCAGCATTTTGGGGTCTTCTCGATTTCATTCACTGCTCATTTTAAACAAAAAGATGCGGTTTGTTTTTTAGGTAATTTTATACGCAGAGTTCAATTTTGGCCTTTCTTAAATGTGGAAATTAATCAAAACTAAGATATATAAACCCTAAACTAACTAAAATAGAAAGCAAATTACACCCACCTATAGTCTAAATGAATGCAATATCTTCCACAAAAATCTATACAAAAATTTGGTGTTGTGGGGTCCGAAGGACGCCAGAATTAATATCATTAATGCTAGTATTTACTTTATTCCAATTAATGTACAACTTTATATGAATGTTAAGGAATCAATAATGTCCCTTTGATTAATGAAAAAACACAATGACAGAAATAGGGAGCAAAGAAATGTGGGTAACTAAGCAAAAAAAATAAAACATGCTCAATATCCATGCAATGACAAAATGTTGCTCCATAAAAAAGAAAAATTGTTTTAGAAACGTAAATTTATCACATTTTTCTAAGTCTCCTTGAAATTTGGTATCGGTACTTTCGGTCTACATGATGAAATAAGCAAATTAATTTACTCATAAAATTCTGATTCTAAAAATGTCAGTTTATTTAGGACTGCAAAAATGTTCTGAGAAATAAATACAATCCAATTATTATAATTTGTTAGTTAATATTTTCCACAATAAAGGTATTTTATCAAATGCTTCCATTATTTCGCCTCTAGGACAATATCCCCCCGCGGACAATATTCCCTCAGGACAGAAAAGTTTAACATAATAATCCTAAAAAAGATTTAATAGTTAAATAAAAGTGAATTATTACTGAATTTATTACTGAATTAAAAGTCAATTTAAAGTCAATGTCACAGTGGGAAAGATAATTTTGACCATTTGTTAGATTAAAATGTAAAAACATTAAGAACTTAGGTTATATGCAATACCGCGCAAATAATCTAAAATCTTTCTATTTTCATACCCTCGGATCACCGTCAAAAGCCTAGCTGCAGAGTCTTGATATTTTTTCTTCTGGGTTGTGTAGCATGACCTGCTGCTCTCTGAATAATATGAACTTGTTGCAATGATTGTTCGCGTTGAATAAATGAAATAAACTTCCAAATGTTTGGATGAGCACATGAAGCATTGGACGTAAAGCTCCTATGCCATCCTTCAAGAGAATTGTTGGTTTTGGCAATCCCTCTTTTGTTCTATCATACATATTCCACATATCTATATCAAACATTGGTTTTCGACGTCCTCGACGATGTGGTCTTCCAATGTGTGTGTCTTCAAAATAATCAAATACTGAATGAGTGTCTAGGGTCAGGATTTCATATAATTCTTCAAATGCTGCAACAACATTGTCAGGTGGGACAAGGGCCAAGGCTGCTATCATTCTCATATTGAGCGCAAACTCTTTATCTAGCCTAACCTAACCTAAAGGGGTGGTGTATATATATATATATATATATATATATATATATATATATAGTGGTATTATATAAAGGGTGATCCAGAGAATGGGACCCAAAAGAAACCCCTGTACTCTTAAAGTATAAGTCCTTTTATAAAATCATACGCATCATTCGAAAGAGGATAGTTACAAGTTTGCTACAGGACTGTATAGGTTTTGACAATACAAGACAAGATAAGATACAAAAACAAAATAAAAGTGTTAAAACTAACCCTTCAAGATGACTGCATGGACTGTGGAACAGCCGCGTTTCATAACTGAGCAAATTATGAGCATGGAAGAAGTGTAGTTTCAGCTCAAAGATCTTTCAAGACAAATTTTCAGATGTCAAAATCACTTCTAAGAATTAATCCGTCGGTGTGTCAGAAATTTTTCCCTAACTGGCAGCATTGGAAAAAGAAAACCAACTGGAAGAGTGTGCACAGCAAGGATAGACGAGATCATTAACAGAACTCATGAAATTGTACAGGATAATCCTAACATAAGCATCAGACGTGCTTCTCAGCTGTTAGGAGTTGGATATGGAACAACACACCGTATATTCAAGCAAAATTTAATGCTCTTTCCATATAAAATTCAAACAGTGCAACAACTAACGATGGAGATTTCGCACGAAGACGACAATTCTGTCAATGGATCCAACAGAAAGTAAATGACACCACCAATTTTCTAGCAACTTTGATTTGTCAGACGAAGCCCATTTTCACTTGAATGGAACTGTAAACAAACAAAAATTGTCGTTTCTGGGCAACAGAAATCCATTGAATATTACCAAACCTCCCGTTGCATAGTCAGCGTGTAACTGTTTGGTGTGTCTTACTGCATCTCAGATCATAGGGCCGTACTTTTTCGAGGATTCCACCGGAAACACGGTCATTGTAAATGGTGATCGCTGCGAAAAAATGTTGACCGATTTCCTTATTCCTAAATTAAGAGATCTTTGTCTAGAAAACCACTGGTTCCAACAAGACGGAGTACCTGCCATACCACGAGGAACTGCATGGCAGTTTTGCGTCAACGTTTCCAGGCGAGTTAATCTCAAGATTTGGGACGTTGAATGGCCCGCAAGGTCTCCGGATTTTTCTCCCTTAGATTATTATCTCTGGGGATATTTAAAGAGTAGGGTCTACAGAAATAACCCAACGACCTTGCAAGAATTGAAGGCGCCATCACAAATGAGATACAGGCCATACCACCGCACACTCTTGCAAAAGTGATGCAGAACTTACAAGCGAGAACACTGGAATGCTTGGCAACTAATGGAGCACATTTGAAAGGAGTCATTTTTAAAAAATAAATATTTCATAATAAACTTGTAACTCTACTCTTTCGAATGATATATAGTTTTTATGAAAGGAATTAAATATTAAGAATATTTGGCTTTTTTTTATGGGTCCCATTTATCTGGATCACCCAGTATATTCGAGGAATTTTGTCCTCGGGAGATATTGTCTTCGGGGGGGGTATTGTCCTGATACCCATTATTTCAGAATGAGAGTAATGCTGTTCCTGCTTGATTATACACATTCTCTGCAGATATTTGCAGTGTGATCGGTGCACATGACACGAGTGAAGGTCACATACACTTGCTTGCTTTTTCGATCTGCTGCTCGAGGACAGAAGGAACAACGCACCTTTTTGTCTAATTCTCGTCGAACAGGAGTTTCTTCATCATTTATCCCTATAAAATTCATCATTGATGCGCGCAGACTTCGAGACAAGGTCATTATCTTCGTGCGTTCATTCATCCAAGGCAATACTAGTAGCTTGGTCAATTCCTGCATGTAGGTTCTACGTTGTAAGAATGATTTGTTACTTCTGATCATCTTATCTTTGTAGATGATCCAGCTGTTTATAGCAACTGTTTAGAATGCCATAAAGTATGCACATAGGCCAACGGTTTGTTTTCCGACTACAAATGTAGTTAGCAGACAACTGGTCGAATGTGTGAACCGCACCATTTGTTTCATTGTAGGTGTTGACAATCGATGATTTTCCATTGTTTTCTATTTTACTCTCTAAATGAACTGTAGAGTCTAGGGTGGATCGATTTTACATTTTTTCGATTTCCATATTCTAATAGAGACAAAAACTTGCGCATCCATGAGAAAATAGCCTCTGCAAACTCTTAGCTTAATAGGTAATCATCTTCTGCCCCCGGCAGAGCGATGAAAATCATATTTTAGTAGTCAAAAACGTATTCTTATAAATATTTCAATATGCATCAAAATTATTCCTAATAACTCTAAAGTCGATGAAAAAGACCTCATATGATCGTTTTCCAAGCGCGTTGACCTACGTTATATCTTTTGCCCCCGGCAACAACGTCAAATGTTGAAAAAATAGGTAATTTATATACATATTTTCAGATCGGCTCTTTGTCTTAAATAATGCATTTATATATTTCCCATTAGCATTATATCGTTGCTTAGGCATGAAATAACACACACGCAAAATTTTATGACTCTAGGCTTGGGTTTAAATATGTTTTTGACTACTAAAATATGATTTTCATCGCTCTGCGGGGGCAGAAGATGATTACTATTAAGCTAAGATTTTGCAGAGGCTATTTTCTCATGCATGCGCAAGTTTTTGTCTCTATTAGAATGGAAATCGAAAAAAATGTAAAATCGATCCACCTACGTGTAGACAGAAGAAGTATATACAAGTTTATTTTTCTTGACATAGTATGATTCTAGGGTCATTCTATTACTGTAACAGAAGGCAGACTTCCGAGACGGCGGTCAGTGCGACTAGTTATTTCAGTCGGGAAATTCACGTTGTTTAGTTCGAAGAGTACCAACTGTTGTTAGTTGAGAATTTGAGATTTGTAAGAAGATCATTTCCAAAGGAAATTGAGGTAAATCAATTGTTTGTAGTATATTTCTGTTGGTGTTGTGAAGTGGTTTGCTTAGTTCTCTTACAAAGAAATGTCCAAGTGAGAGGGTCCTTTATATGTTCTTTCCCACATATATTGCATTTGCATATACTTGGTTTT
>JAJOZX010005229.1:332500-343897 GCA_023014485.1 Bathynomus jamesi | reverse complement strand
ATATATGTATATATATATGTATATTTATGTATTATATATATAGGTATATATATATGTATGTATATATATATGTATATATATGTATGTATATATATGTATATTATATATATGTATATATATATTATATATCTATGTATGTATATATATATATGTATATATATGTATGTATATATATGTATATATATATGTGATATTATATGTTGTATATATAATATGTATATATGTATCTATATATATATATATATGTATATATATATGTATATATGTCTATATATATGTATATATATATGTATATATATATATATATATGTTATATATATGTATGTATATCTGTATGTATATGTAGTATGTATGTATATAGTATGTATGTATGTATATATTGTATGTATGTATTGTATATATATGTGTGTATATATATATATATGTGTATATGTAATATGTGTGTATATATATGTGTATATATATATATGGTATATGTATATATATGTGTGTATTATATGTGTATATATTGTGTATATATGTGTATATGTATATGTGTGTGTATATGTATATATGTGTGTGTATTGTATATAGTGTGTATATTATATATATATGTGTTATATATATATGTGTGTATATATGTATATATGTTGTATATATGTATATAGTGTGTGTGTATATATGTATCTATGTGTGTGTATATATGTATATATGTGTGTGTATAATGTATATATGTGGTATGTAAATATATGTGTGTGTATTTATATGTGTATTATATATATATATATTGTGTGTATATATATAATGTGTGTATATATATATGTGTGTATATATGTGTTTAGTCACTGGTGATTTAAAAGTAGCGAAACAAAGTACAGCGGCGGTCAATAGCGAACAAAGTGTTAGGTTTTATAGCTCGAAATTTTTTGAGTACAAATCGCGCGATATTATAGTTCCTCTTTTAACTCATTAGTTAGACCCCATTTGGAGTACGCGGTCCAATTTTGGAATCGCATATGCGCAAAGATATAGACAAAATCGAAAGAGTTCAAAGACGAGCAACTAAGATGATTCCGTCTCTTAGGTCAAGTCGTACGAGGATAGGCTTAAAGAGTTAAAATTGACTACACTCGAGACTAGGAGGTTAAGGGGTGATCTAATCCAGGTTTTCAAAATTATGAATGGGTTTGATAACGTAGATAGAGAGATAGCTTTTTCGAAATATCTCAATATAATAGGACTAGAATAACGGGTGTAAGTTGACAAGTAGAAGGTTCGAGACAGCAGTTGCGAAAACTTTTTTACGCATAGAATAGTAAATAGCTGGAATAGTTTGCCGGTAGAAGTAATTAGTACACCGTCTATAAACATGTTTAGAATCGATTGGACGCGCATGTTGATAGAAAGGGTATAGTTAAGGTAGTAAAATTAAGGCTTGTTGGATAGATCCCACAGCTCAACACAAAGTGTTGTGGGATAGGGGAGGCAGCGTCTTGGGTTAGGGGATACTCTCTGTCCTTACACACACCCATTTAAAGAGATTCCTCTGCCGAGCGGTGCCCCCCATAGTACTGTGAGGTATTGAAAAACTCATGATCTTCACTTGCCCCACAAACACCTTTAAATGGGAGACCCATAATGGGTGCACACACATTTCTACATTACTGTACAGTCTTTACACCCACACCTACACTTTTCCTCGTATGTGTATATATTGTAATGTATAAGGTTGTAAATTTGACTTGGTCCGCAATCGATATGAACCGTGACTTGATGGATACCGTAATGAAATTGACTGGATTCTTTGGATCTGATATATTTGCATGTCCGTTATATAATAGATAGAGTGTAACATATTTGTGGATAGTAGTCTATTATGACTTGATCCTCTGGATCGAGAGATTCTATCTTTAGTTTTAAATCGATAATTAATTATTTTTAAATTGATAATGTATATGGTTGTAAATTTTGACTTGGTCCGCAATCGATATGGACCGTGACTTGATGGATACCGTAATGAAATTGACTGGATTCTTTGGATCTGATATATTTGCATGTCCGTTATAAATAGATATAGAATGTAACATATTTGTGGATAGTAGTCTATTATGACTTGCTCCTCTGGACCGAGAGATTCTATATTTAGTTTTAAACCGATAATTAATTATTTTTAAATTGATAATTATTTAGTTTCGTAAAATTGGTCGTTGCCAATTTACCGGCAGTTTTTAAATAAGTTTCTTATGTTCTTATGGTTCGGAACCCACGTAAAATTGTAGGTCCCCTCCGCCACCACGGAGGACATACACAATACACGATTACGAACACAGTTAGGTAGACCAGCCATGAGTGGATCCTAGGGTCTTTGTTGGTCTGAAACATTATAACATTATAACATTATAACATTATTATATGTGTATATATATATGTGTGTGTATATTATATGTGTATATACATATGTATGTATATGTATGTATATAGTATATGTATGTATATATATGTATATATATGTATATATATGTATGCATATATAACTGCAATGACCGCACAGTATATAAATGAATAGAAACGACATAAGTGTTGAGGAACGTTTCCGCACACGAGGAGGAGAGATAACGAATAATGAAAAATGAGGCGAACCGCCCGGGAATCGAACCCAGGGCCTTCCAATTGCCGGTTGGACGCTCTACCATTATGCTACGGACCTCACTCAGTCAGCAGCATTGCGGAACACATTTTCGATCATGACAGGGGTTGTTTTTGTAACTGCTGTTATGATACGAGCACGTAAATGTCCCTGCTTCATTCAGATGACATTTTAAACACCGTCGTCTTTCAACAAGATGGGGCACCTTGTCATTACGCAAACATTGTTCGGGAGTACCTAAATGAACGATTTCCAAATTGGTGGCTCGGACGTGGAGGCAACAGGCCCTCGGTGGCTCGATCTCCTGACCTAACGCCCTTGGATTTCTTTGCATGGAGCTTTATCAAATCAAACGTCTATCAAACGAGGGTTACAGATCTGCAAGATTTACGTGCTCGTATCGTAACAGCAGTTAGAAAAATAACCCCTGTAATGCTCCGAAATGTGTTCCACAATGCTGCTGACAGATTCGAACTCTGTACAGATACTGATGGTGCTCATGTAGAATCATATGCTTAAGTATTCATTAAGTGTATGCCTTCTATTATATTATTATTGAATGTTACCCTTTTTGCTACGTTTTCATTGAAATACATACGGACTTTATAAACATCCTGTATATATAAAATGACGATTGGTTAGGTTAAGTCGTAATATTTTAGTTAGTTTTAATGTTTTAGGTATACGCGAACAAAGTTGGGGAACGCAAACTACACTAGGCACCACGGGGAGACGTAAACTACACTTGCCCCAAAAAAGAGAAAAGCAGAAAAATTACGTTTTGGGGGGAGGCATCCTTAAATACATTATGAAGTATATAATTATGTAGTTGTAGGTGATCGTACATATAAAAGATGTACAATACCAAACTCTTAAACTAAAAAAAAGTTGGTGCTACAATAGCGTGATTCCTACCGGTGACTTCGATACTATAGGGTGATTCCTACCCGTTTTGGTTCGAAACTACAGTACCGTAGAGTGTGATTCCTATCCAAGGTATAAATGAAAATATAAATATAAAATGCTATTTATTATTCAATTTTATTTATTTATAAAATAGTTTCGGTGCTACTATAGTATGTGGTCTACCTACGATTGGTTAGGTTTAGTCACGATATTTTCGTTAAAACTAACGAAAATATCATGACTAAACCTAACCAATCGTCAAGGGCGATGGACATTGGAATGTAAACAAGCAGTTAGTAAACAAGGTAAGAAGCTATAATTAAAAGGTAGACCGCCGAATTGAGGTAGGAATCACGCTATAGTAGCACCAAAAAAGTTTTATATATATATAGTAAAATTTGTTTTAGACCTAGAGTAGTATACTAGAGTTTTGTATTTTCAAATGCAAATAATTAAGTTTATCCTATCAATAAACATTTTATAATTACGATGATAAAATTTGTAAATTTTTAATTTAATTTTTTAATTATTTGGAGTATCATTTAAGTTTGTCGCAATACAACAATGTTTTTAAAATGTTTTTTAATGTAAATAAAATGTATTTAAAGTATAAATTCTGAGTAAAAGTTGAGTAAATTTATTAAGTTGCAGAAAATATGATTACTTCCTTGAATGTAAAGATAAACAATGAAACTTAAGTTTAAAATTTAACAGAATTTGTAACTTTATAAATCTTTATGAAAAAGAAGCAGGATGTCGAGCAAGTTGTAGAATAAGTAAGTATTTAATTCGTATGAAGTTACATCTACGCCCATGTTAAAAGTAGATATTCTGGTACAGGAATTGCAATCGAAAATCAAGTTGAAATTAAAGGTAAGAACCAGGAAGTAAATTTTTCCGCAATGTAATTGGGGGATTCATTTGTACACTTGGCTGTTGGAACATTTTTAATGTTTCACGGAGGTTTTATTAGGAAAACGCCAATTTTTAAGTTCGTACGCTGTTTACTGAACGATATGACCAGAGGAACAAAAACTAAATGTCCGACAATTATCAAAGACAGAAAGACGCAAAATATAAACTATTAATATTAAGCTATTAATACTGTAGTGGTATTCCTGTTGGCTCAATCTCTCTTCACCGCAATATTGCCTTACTCTCTCTTCACAATCGCTATTATCAGTGGCGACTGGCGTATAGGAGCGATGGAGCGGTCGCTCCCCCTTGCTTGAAACGATAAATATTAATTTAACAGATAAAAAATATATTAATTTTAAGATATTAAACTAAATATTCTTGAAATATATTTTAAAAATTCATGTGGCATATCATGATTCATGAGGCATTTTGAGTAAGCCTTCATACAGTACATAATATTCTAAACTTTATATTTTACTGTTGTAATGAAAATATAAGTACAATCGCGAATTTTTTTTATAATAACTTTATTTTTACTAATAGTTACTTCAGTAATAATGATATAAACCATTTATATGTATTTTATTGAAATTATTACTTATTTGTAATTAACTAGAATTGTACGTCTGGCATAGCCGCATATGTTAATACAAGTACTCTTGTGAGCGGCAGTTGGATTCGCGCTAGCCTATTGTGAGTCCGTGTTGTCGTACAATTTTATGAAATCGCACCTCATACATTTATACCACGAGTCGCCACTGGCTATTATAACGAACAATGCTCTTCAGAACTCTCTAACTGCATGCCTCGTCCTTCAAAGAGAGCACGCGGCACCAGACTTTCGATACTTTCTCATTCCTTTTCTGTTCAACAAGCTAATGCAAGGGTTAATCGGTATTTTCAGTCTTTCAGTTACTCAACCGGTTCACTCTGGAACAATCTTCCTCAATCCATCTTTCCCCTTGCCTATGAACTCCAATCTTTCAAACGCAGAGTGTCCTGGCACCTCGGAAACCCTGAACCTTGATTTTGATCCTCTTCTTCCTCTGTGTTGGGGGCGAATTTGCCCCTTGGCCCCTTCCTCCTGCATAAAAAAAGGAGAATACAGCTAGATACAGTAATCGTTCGATTTTGTCCATGCGTACCCCGAATACATTTATTAACGCCTCGTATTCAAATTTTTGCTGCGTTTCACTTCATAAAAAAATATGAGGCTATACCTGAAATTTTTTGAAGTTACCTCTCAGTACAGGATATCCGACAAAACGTCAGATAAACTAAAAGTTCATATCTCTTAAACAAAGTGAACAAACTAATAATAATATTAATAATAATAATGAAAAAGAAACGCTGAAATTACTTTAATGTGATTTTAAAATTTTTTACTTTGTTAAATAAAGTCTTTTAAAATAAGATTTATTTTCTCATTTATCTTTTCTTGCGATGCGTTTAAAAAGAAAGTAATTTTTTAACAATTTCTTTTTAAAATTAAAAGACCGAAATACATTTTTATGGGCCCAAAATTTGCGTTTCAAATACTATAATTTTATATCTTCAGAACAAATATTTTTTCCGGTTTTTACATTAAAAAAAAAATCTTTTTGGGGGTTCTTTGATTTACAACCTCTGAAGTATTATTTTGAATATATTTTAACACCAGATTAAAAGGACAGGTGTAGTGGTTAGCGTCGCTGACTACGAATCCATCGGCCCCGGGATCGAGACCCGGTGATGGCAGGCGGCGCGCAGCAAAACCCAGCTGTTCATCCTTCCATACAATAAAGAAAGTGGTTGGTAGATAAATGGGTACCCTGGGTGGCCTAGTGGTTAAAACGCTGGGCTGCTGGTGGGGGCGTTCAGATTCCACGTTAAACTGTAGGTCTAAGGTGGAGTGAAAAGCTTGACCTTCGTCAGAATGAAAAATTCGGGCGGAAGCTAACCAAAGGTGTGTGTATATATACATATATATATATACGAGGAGTGATCAAAAAGTATCGATAATTTTATTGCTACGGACAAATGAATGCAAATAAGAAATAACTGTTTACATATGTGAGTCTTCCTGCCCTGTGGCGTCTGCGGTCTGAAGCAAAATCTGCTACCATGAGTCAGTAGTTGGTTGGAGCGCTTATAAGGAGGGTGTGTTTTTGCAGTACGTATAAATCTCTGAAATGGAACAACGCGCGTTCGGAGACGAACGAAATGATTAAAACAGCTTTTGGAAATTATGCTCTCAGTGTAGCTAACGTTTACAAAGGACACAAAAAGGTTAAAAATGGAGAAACATCGGTTGAAAACAAGGAACGCAGTGCCGACCTTCCACTTCTCGTACGGATGAAAATGTCCAACAGATTCGATTTCTGGTAAGAGCAAATGTTTCTCTATTTTTAAACTTTTTGTGCCATTTGTAAACGTTAGCCACACTGAGAGCATCATTTCCAAAAGCTGTTTTAATCATTTCGTTCGTCTCCGAACGCGCGTTGTTCCATTTCAGAGATTTATACGTACTGCAAAAACACACCCTCCTTATAAGAGCTCCAACCAACTACTGACTCATGGTAGCAGATTTTGCTTCAGACTGAAGACGCCAGAGGGCAGGAAGACTCATATATGTAAACGGTTATATTTTATTTGCATTCATTTGTCTGTAGCAATAAAATTATCGATACTTTTTGATCACTCCTCGTGTGTGTGTGTATATATATATATATATATATATATATATATGTATATATGTATATATGTATATGTATTACACACACACCGTGCCTTGAACAAGGAATTCTTCTGGGATATTAAATCCACTATAGTTCGTTCAAATAGCAATGGTAAATGACATATATATATTGATGTATTCATAGCATAAGTAAAAAAGATAAAAACATTTTTTCACATAGAGTATCATTCGCATATCCCTATTTCACGGTACCAGCAGCTCGCAGGAGTATTGACAAGCAAAGACGGGGTCAATGTATTGACGACACTTCCGTACGTAGTTCATCACCACTGAAAGCAACAATGCTTTGCATTATCCGAGTCCAAATAATATTCAAACCCTTATTTGTTTTCGCGCAATTTTCGTTGGTTTGTATTGCAGACACTTTTAGTTATTATCAGTCCAGGTGCATGATTCCTCAGGAGCAAGATGCACCGTCAGTTTGTGTCTCCTCCACGGCAGCACAAATTTACCTGTACCAATCACAGTCACACTCGTACTACCTCAAGTTTGCTCTACATAAACTGGACTGAAAACTACAAATATTTGTAATTGCAAACCTTTCCTGTACAGACCCGTATTTTGACATATTTTAAATACCATATTTTAAATACCATATTTTAAATATCGTATTTTAACGGTAGTTAACGTAATTAAATACCGTGACTCGGGAGTAGTTGGGGGAATTTGATATACCAGGTTTTAAACTTTTTTACTAATGATAGGTTACATAGGATTGGTGGCGGCGTTTTGATGTATATTCGTAATCCCTTAGGGCTATCGAGGTTAAGATAGATTTTCCAGCAGCAATTAATGCCATATGCGTTGAAGTTGGGGCGCGTAGTATTATCAAGTCATCCCATAAGTAATGTCGTTTTTTAGATAGGAATTTGAAGGACAAAAAAAAAAACTCTACTGAAACTTTTTAATCTAGTATATATTTTCCATCGGAATCAATGACACTGCCAACGTCCTACAAGCTTTTCACTGCCATGTTTATAAAATTCAGGCGGTTTTGAGGCAAAAAACGTACAAAGACTGGTGTGCAGGTCATCTAAAGAAGTATACTGTTTCTCGTCAAGATAGTTTTGCAGACTCCTGAAGAGATGATAATCTGAAGGCGCAAGGTCTGGGGAATATGGAGGGTGTGGAAGTTTTTCCCGCCCAAGCTCCTCAATTTTTGCAGAAGTGATCCGAGCGGTATGAGGACGTGCGTTGTCCTGGTGGAACACGATTCCTTTCCGATTAACTAAAGAAGGTCTCTTTTCTTTTAGTGCAGTGTTCAGTCGATCCAGTTGTTGACAGTAGACTTGAGCGGTGATTGTTTTGATTCTGGTACAGTATCCACTTTTCATCACCAGTCACTGAACGGTGCAAAATCGGATCTTGGAGTTCACGGGAATGAAGAGCTGTGCTAATGTTTACCCGCACCCTCAGATTGTCGACCGACAATTCATGTGGCACCCATTTTCCCAACTTAGGCACTTTCCCGAGTTGTTGCAAATGTCGATGGATGGTGGACGGGGATGAATTGAGTTTCTGGGCTAATTCTTCGACAGTTGTTGAACGGTCTTCTTCAAGTGCGGCTAACAGCAGGTCATCATCAAACTCAGCAGGGCGTCCAGAGCGTGCTGCATCTCTCAAACAGCAGTCACCATTCCTAAACTTTTGAAACCATCCTTGACATTTCCTCACATACAGAATATCGTTGCCATAAACTTCCTGAATGTTTCGCGTTGCTTCAGTAGCACTATTCCCTTTTTTGAACTCGTAAAGCATTATATGCCTGATATGCTCTTCTGATACCGCCATGTTTATGAGTGGTTCACATAAAGCAAAACACACGTCTTCACTGGTCAAGGTCTGTAAAGTATGTAGCGAAACACGATAGATCTCCTCTTAGATATAAACTTTGGAAAGTTTATGCTTAAACTGAGTAGGACTAGTTTAAACTTAATCAATCGTAAAAAACGACATTACTTGTGGGATGACCTGATAGCTTTAATTTCGTTTTGTTTGTAGACTTCCCGTTGAACCCTCGATACCGATACTAGATTTTACACACTTCTTAGTAACTTTATTAATAAATGGGATAGGATAATTGTCGGAGACTTTAACTGCCCTAACGTTAATTACGAGACTTTTACTGGTAATGATGAGGGTTTGAGACTGAATTCATGGAAGATATTTTTTTACGACAGATGGTTACCGAACCAACGCGCGGTGACAATATTTTAGACGTGATGATAACGAACGACGAAAATATAGTCGAAGATTTGGAAGTAGGTGAGAGTTTGGGATGTAGTGATCACCAAATATTAGGTTTAAGCTATTGATAGAAAACAGTAAGGATTTTCGTCGGGCTAATTTTGATAGTTTTGCGCATAGGTTGAGAGTAGTGGACTGGGATAATTTATTTATGGGTAATGACACAAATTTTCATTGGGAGGCATTTACAGAAAGATTTTTCAATATCAAAAGGGAGTTTATTCCGCGTAGCCCCAAGTGCGCTAGAAATCATGGTAGGCTCAAGTAGTGTACTAAGGAAATAGGTGAGTTCATAAACGATCGTAACAGAGCGTATAGACTTAATAAGCGCAATGGCACGGTAGCTAACTTTAACAGATATATCGAGCTTAGACGTCCGTTAAAAGATTAGTTAGGAATGCTAAGCGTAATTTGGAGATACTTGTCGCTGCGGATAGTAAACATAATCCGAAAAGTTTTTTTTACTACGTCAATAATCGTAGGCCGATGAAAGATAACAGAGACCCTCCAGTGCACGCTAACGGCGCTTTGGCTTCCGACGCTCAGGCGATGGCCGGTATTTTTAACAACTTTTTGGCGACAGTTTTTACCGTAGAAGACGTAAATAATGTCCCCAACGTGGACGATATCGTTCCATTTAGTAGCGAGACTATTTTGAATGAAATAACTGTTTACGAGGGTGATATTGCGCATTATATCGATAAGCTAAAAGTTAGTAAGGCTCCAGGTCCTGACGCGCTTTATCCTAGACATTTGAAAGATTTGAAAGACGTTATCGTAGGCCCATTAACAAAAAATTTTCATAAGTCGTCATTGGAAGCGTGGATTATTCCTGAAGACTTTAAATTAGCTAACGTTACGCCCATTTTTAAAAAAGGCGACCGCACAGTAGCTAGTAATTATAGGCCTATTAGCTTAACGTCAACTGTCATTAAACTTTTGGAATCCGTAGTTAGGGATCGTATCGTCGATCATTTAGAAAGTCTCGATTTAATTAATAGCAGTCAGCTTGGGTTTCGACGCCATAAATCTTGTTTAACTAATTTGTTAGAGTTTTATAACGAAAGAGTGTGCGAGTACGATAGGCATAGAGCGGCTGAAGTTATTTATTTAGACTTTAAAAAGCGTTCGATACAGTCCCGCATAAGAGATTAATTGCGAAGGTAGCTAACTGGTTAAAGGAATGGCTTCGTGCCAGAAAACAGAGGGTCGTTGTTAATGGTAGGGAATCGGGGTGGTTGGATGTAGGTAGCTGTGTCCCTCAGGGTTCAGTGTTAGGCCATTGCTATTCGTAATCTACATTAACGACATAGATGTAGGCAGTGATGGGCATCGATACATGAAAATCGCTAAAGCGATACCGATACATCGATACGTGAAGAACGTCTTAGGCGATACCGATACACAGATACTTTCTAGATGTCTTAAGCGATACCGATACCGATACATTTATCGCCGGTACATTTTTATAATTATTCATTTAATATGTAGGTATTAGATATTATTTTTATACTAGTAATTTGTACGCACTGTAAGTAAAATCAACGACATTTTAATGGGTTTTATAGATGTAAATAAAAACAATTGCTTTATTTAATGAAAGTATGTTTTAATTTTGTAGGATACATGAATGACTGAAAATATTACACTAACAATTAAAAGTAATTACTGTTACCCTTCAAAAATACCAGCTGGCTGAACATCTGGTCAGACAGTCTATTCCTTTTTGGAGCGTGAATGTGACCAGCCAAACTAAACAAGTATGAACCTGTTTAAACGCAACACCGAGTGGGCGTGGCCACTAGTGTTGCAACACCAATGAGCGTTATTCATAAATATAACTCATTAGTGTCATATTATAACATCTATTTAAATATTTAAAAATTCTTATTAATGTATCGAAGTATCTATTTTTTTCGATACATTTCAGAAAATTGACCTTAGCGATACCGCTAAATCGATA
>JAJOZX010005229.1:265000-327500 GCA_023014485.1 Bathynomus jamesi | reverse complement strand
GCACACATCCCCGAGAAGACTACCGTGAACTCCTCATCCTTTCCTACCGCTTCCTTGGCGGTCAGGTCCAGGGGGGATTTCGTCAGCCTGGGGCCTATCACCACGCCAGATGGATGGCCAAAGCCATCTATGCCCTCAAGATTTTCATGTTCCGTCACCAACTGGACCTGACAGCCAGGGAAGAAGGAGGACTTCGGCGGCTGTGTTTGTTCATCTCCCTCGCGTACGTGAAGCAGTGGAATGAGGCAATGGTCTCGAATCGAGCTACACTGAACGACCTAGAGTTCCTTCGCCTGCTCGAGGCCTACCCTGACAAGGAAGTCAGCCACACGGCATCCATGGCCTTGAAAAGGCACCTGTGGTACCTCTCAGAGGATCTCGTGGGGCTTGGTTTCATTGACGACCGCATTCCAAAGGACACGAAGCTAAAGATGGTCCAACGACTTCAATCCCCCGCCACGAAGAAAGGACTCAAGCGGATCGATCCGAAGAACTTCAATCCACAGCAATCCATCGAGCTCTTCGTCACCCGGAGAACAAAAGAAGTCTTCTTCCGCGCGATCCTTCCAGAATCTGAGTCTCCCACCTTCCTCATGAAAGATCCAGAGGATTGGATCAATGACCAGGATTGGATCACGGCGCAAAAGAGGGTGAAAGCCCTGAAGGTGGTCAATGACGCCGCCGAGCGTGGTATCGCTTTGATGAAAAGATTCAATTCCACCATCACGCGTGATGAGAAGCAGAAGCAATTCGTCCTCAAGGTGGTTCGGGCTCACCAGAAGTTGATCCCCGTCAAGACGAATGAGAGCTTGAAGAGTAAAATCAAATAGTGTAGGACAGATTGATGATGAAAACAATCCATTTATACGCGCTTATTTCAATTAATGAAAGGTGCATTTCGTTTATTTTCATTTTTGTTCAGAAATAAAGAGAATAAGAGAATGATAGAAATTTCTTTTTTTTCCTAAATAGCTACAAGAAAGTGTTAAACTTGAGTGACCTCTAAATACTGTTCGATTCCCATCATTTTTCGATTTTTAGAACCTCTATGCCTATGGAAATCGGGGCAGCATTCGCGAGCAAGAGAAAATCGAAAAAAAAAAAATTCTATGTATTAATGAGACACCCTAATATACATAATGTATATATATATATATATATATACTATATATATATATATATATATATATATATATATATAATATATAATATATATATATATATATATGAATATATATACAGGGTGTTTGAAAACTTTCTGTACAAATTGTAATGGGGGATAAGCAACACCAAGACAAACCTTTTTCGTCTATAAGTGTATGTCTGCTGACGTCACCATTCGGCGCGAGAGGGCGCCGCTGCAATTGGCTAAAAGGTGAAATGGGCTAGACTCGCGCTTGCCGCGGGCATTCTTAAATCGGACGTAGTACGCGTAACATGGAGCGCTTCACGACTGCTGAGATGGCTGACATGCATATGGTGTATGGGGCTGCCAATAGAAACGGAAGAGCTGCTGTGAGGTTGTACCGACAGCGCTTCCCAAACAGACGTGTGCCAAACCACCAAACGTTTGCGCATTTGCATCGGCGACTGCGAGAAACTGGAACATTCCATGCAAACATACATGACACTGGTCGGGAGAGAAACGTCGCACTCCTGACGTCGAGTCGGGCAGGCAGCAGGTACGGCCCAATCAACTTGCCATGGACGATACCCGCCCAAACATTAACGGCGAACCGTTCTTGATGAGCATGCACCCGTGTAGCATGTGGATTTGCGTGCGCCCACACGTGAGAATTGTGCATGTTAAACACACCCTCACGTGTGAAACAGGCCTCATCTGAGAACAGCACATAAGCCGGAAAATTAGGCTGCACCGCTGTCTGCTGCAGAAACCAGCGTGCGAATTCCACACGAAGAGGGTAGTCCCGAGGTTGTATTGCCTGGACTCTCTGACGATGAAACGGATGTAACTGCTGCTCGTGCAACACACTCCAGACCAGGTCGTGGTTCACACCGAGGATACGTGCAACACCTCGCGTGCTTGCGCTTGGATTGTCCTCAAATCTCCGTAGGATTTCTTCTTCCATGTCAGGAGTGCGCACGTTTTTCTCCCGACCAGTGTCATGCATGTTTGCATGGAATGTCCCAGTTTCTCGCAGTCGCCGATGCAAATGCGCAAACGTTTAGTGGTTTGGCACACGTCTGTTTGGGAAGCGCTGTCGGTACAACCTTACAGCAGCTCTTCCGTTTCCATTGGCAGCCCCATACACCATATGCATGTCAGCCATCTCAGCAGTCGTGAAGCGCTCCATGTTACGCGTACTACGTCCGATTTAAGAATGCCCGCGGCAAGCGAGAGTCTAGCCCACTTCACCTTTTAGCCAATTGCAGCGGCGCCCTCTCGCGCCGAATGGTGACGTCAGCGGACATACACTTATAGACGAAAAGGGTTTGTCTTGGTGTTGCCTATCCCCCATTACAATTTGTACAGAAAGTTTTCAAACACCCTGTATATATATATATATATATTATATATATATATATATATATATATATATATATATATTGTACTTTTCACTGGGGGATACAGATTCGTTACAGATTAAGTCCTAAAAAGAAAGTTAAGGCTTAATTTTTTCTATAAAACACCGCTCCGACTATACTCTCATTCAGGGCACAAACGGCTCACATCATTGTATGATAAACAGAGGGTGAATGTACAGTAATAACGAGGGTTTGCACGTACTTCATTACCAGTGAAAGAAGCAAAGCTTTGATTTATTATATGCGAATGAGTTGTTCAAGCTATAATTGAGGTGTGCCTGTTAGTTTTTATTGCCAGTACTCCTGGTTTTATAAGTTCGGATACATAATATAATTCATCAGGAGCAAGATGTACTGAAAATTTGTTTCCTCCGTGAAATTACACAAAATGCATCCGCTCTAATCACAAATACATTCATATCACCTCAGGCTTACTCAGAATATATGCAGTTCGAAACCTTTTATATATATATATATTATTATTATTATTAATAATAATTCCGTAACGTAAGTGAAAAAATATACACATCCTAGAAATTATTCTGTTATAGCTAAAGAGTACTTACAATGATTAAGCTTTTCGTCATGTGAATGTTTATATAAGGCTACGTCGTGGCACATGTCGTAACACCTCTTCCCGTCATCAGCGAAGTTAAGTAACATTGGGTCTGGAGAGGAGTTAGATGGGAGACTGTCCTTCGCGTCCAGATGATGTAGCAACCCGTGGTTCGGATCTTGGGTAAAACTGTAGGTTTCCGTCCGTCATATGACCTTAGATGTTGCAAAAGAGGCTAAACAACCTCCCATCCCCCACCCCATAATAGGTTTTTATACAAGTCTGATCACGGGTCCTAACATAATAATAACACAGGGTGTCCCGTAAGTCTGGGACCAAAGGGCAAAATGATAAAAACGGCAATAAAAACGCCGAAGAGACTTTTGGGGACTGTACTGTTTGTGAAATGAGCGAGGATGGTAGCGGCTGTGTCATCGTCGATGGGTGTCCTCGGAGGTCCACTGCGTGGTTTATCTCCTATGGATCCCGTTTCCCTGAACTTTGCTACAAGTTTGCAGACACAGCTGTGTGTTATCGGTGCGCGGTCCGGATGCAATCTGTTAAATTCCTCAGCGACCTACCTCTGACTCCGATTTCCTACGAGCAGAATTATCTGGACGCGTTCTTCCTTACTCAGACATCATAGGCACTTACATAAACGGAAAAAAAATGAATTACTTATTTTACCCTATGGTTCCAGACTTATGGGACACCCTGTATAATAAAAACGTCAGGAATGTCTAGTTATATTTATTAATCAATTTACTTTCAATAAATAACTTAAATTTACTTTATTTTTATAAGCAACATTAAGGTGAAAATGTCGAGAGAAATAACGGGTCATTGTAGCAGTAATTAGTGCTTGGAGACGTCTGGAATAACAAACACGTTTTCCAACAGAACAAATTTTCGACCCGTCAAGAAATATTTTCTTGACAAATTCTTGACCAAAACATTTGCGTCTCTCCATACGAAAAGGTAGCAAAATTAAACCTATTTAACGTCACCTAATCAAATTTTATTTAACTTAACCTAACCTAGTATAACCTAACGGATATAACTAACCTAATATAATTTAACCTAACCACTGTTAGACTATGCCCGGGTTAAGTACGCTAACTTACCCTAATTGTACCTAACTTTTATTTCGCAAAGACTTCTATTATATGAGAAGTTTGACGTTAAACAATATATGAATTCAACAAAAATCTATACCACATCCATTTCCAATATTTTTATGTTCTAGGATTTGTGTTCTCTTTAATAAAGTATTTATTAATCTGTAGATAATTAATTATTTAATAATTATGTATTGATTAATTTCAGATTTGATAAAATAATTTAATTTTCTTGGAGCTTTTCTTTTCATTCGTATTTATCAGTATTAAGATTTCACTGCATTGAATTTTACGCACACACACATACACACACATATACACACATATACACATTTAACTGCAATGACCACGCAGTATATTAATGTATAGAAACGACGTAAGTATAGAGGAGTGTTCTGCACACGAGGAAGAGAAATAACGAACAAATGAAAAATGAGGTGACCGCCCGGGAATCGAACCCAGGATCTTCCGATTGCCGGTCAGATATGCTACCACTACACCACGGGCCTCGATCAGTCAGAAGTCGTAATTCTCCTACATAGGGCAGAAACCAATGCCTTGAGAGGGCACCCTCGCAAATCGTGAATATGTACATCGGAAGATCCTGGGTTCGATTCCCGGGCGGTCACCTCATTTTTCATTTGTTCGTTATTTCTCTTCCTCGTGTGCAGAACACTCCTCTATACTTACGTCGTTTCTATACATTAATATACTGCGTGGTCATTGCAGTTAAATGTACATATTCACGATTTGCGAGGGTGCCCTCTCAAGGCATTGGTTTCTGCCCTATGTAGGAGAATTACGACTTCTGACTGATCGAGGCCCGTGGTGTATGGTAGCATATCTGACCGGCAATCGGAAGATCCTGGGTTCGATTCCCGGGCGGTCACCTCATTTTTCATTTGTTCGTTATTTCTCTTCCTCGTGTGCAGAACACTCCTCTATACTTACGTCGTTTCTATACACACACACATATATATATCAGGTGATTGCAAATGATCTTCGCTATTTTCAACATTTATTATGAAAAAACTAACAAAGCTACAGCGAAAAGCAAGATACACAAATAAAGAAGAACTCAGAAAGTTTTATTTACAAGCTATTGAAGTTCAATATGAGCTCTCTTTTGTGGCTCTGCAGACATGAAAACGGTATTCTGTTTCTCTCCATACATTTTGTAGCATATCATACTGAACTTTTCTAAGAACCTCACGTATCCTTTCCTTCAAATATTCCAAAGTTGTTGCCATTCGTGGAACAAAAACTTCATTTTTGACATAGCCCCAGAGGAAGAAGGCAATAGGGGCTAGGTCGGGGGAACGAGCAGGCCAAGGAATGGGCCTTCCACGCCCGATCCAACGATCATGCAAATGCTCATTGAGGAATGTTGTAACCTCATTGTGGAAATAGGGTGGCGCACCAACCTGCTGAAATCACACATCAGCTTTGTCCTCTAGCATATCGCGGTAAATGATACTGTTAATTGTTTGTTCAGCAAAGGAGAATGGACCGTACACTTTCTCAACGGTAAGAACACAAAATACGCTAAATTTAGGGCTATCTCTGACGTGTTCAATATTACAAATAAAAATTCCCTGAAATATTTTTTATTTGTATATCTTGCTTTTCGCTGTAGGTTTGTTAGTTTTTCATAATGTTTAAAGTCGGGAAGATCAATTGTAATCACCCGGTGTATATCACACACACACACACACACACACACACACACACACACACACACACACACACGAGGTTTATTAAAAAAGTATCCGGAGTGATGCGATTATAGACAGAATATGGTACGTAGAGGAGGTTGGGCTTAATCTCACTCAAAGTACGCTCCTTCTGAAGCCACACACTTTAGCCAACGATCCTGCCACTGTTGAAAACATTTTTCGAAACACTTTTCGGAATGGCCAAAAGCTGCTCCGTCGAATTTCTTCTGATGGTCTCAACATCATCGAGTCGGTGTCCTTTCAGGGTTTGCTTGAGCTTCGGAAACAAAAAGTCGCATGGAGCCAAATCCGGCGAATATGGAGGCTGCTGTACTTGGGGGGTAGCGTTTTTGGCAAAAATTGCTGGACAAGTTGCGACGAGTGAGATGACGCGTTATCGTGATGAAACATTCACACTGCGGATTCCCACTTCTCCGGCCGTTTCCTCCGAACTGCTTCACGTAGACGTTTCAAAGTTTCACTGTAAAATTCCTTGTTGATTGTTTGTCCTTGTGGAACATATTCATGGTGCACACCACCTTCACAGTCAAAATCGTGAGAAATCGTAAGAAATCGCCGCGAAACAAAACACATTTAACTTTATCGGCTCACCACATTGGTTGAAGTGCAACCCTATCAGTCAACTTGTCTAGACATGCAAAGACAGGTTTAGCACAATGACAATTCCAAAACGTGACCTTGTTCTAAGAATAAACACACTGTCCGGATACTTTTTGAATATACCTTGTGTATATATATATATATATATTTCGACATATTTTTTTTGGCTTAAAAGGATATGAAGTTTAATCCTAAACCTGCGTATTCTAAATTCGGTTTGATTTTTTTCGTATGGAGCAAAAGTTCATAAATCTTCTTTCATATCTGCATAAAATCCTTATAAATTGCTCTGATGCATGCGCTGCGTGGAAGTTACAAATCACGCAATTTTCCATCACTGACAGGCGTTTAACTCGAATGACGATATCTGAAATCAAATGTGTTTCATTCCATTAATGTTGTTCGTATACTGTAAATAAATTAACGAAGTCTTTATGAAACTAAATTAATTATCGATTTGTTAAACTGCTGCGCAAATTGTATTTAAGTATAAAATCTAAAATCGATATTTTTTCTACGCGGGTCGTAATTTGGTTAAGTAAAATAACCAAAGGAAAATTCTGTGTTTTGTTACTAACCTCTGCGTCGAGTTAATCCTTCTTAACGAATCAGATTGTTTTTAATCACAAGCGTTACCTCGTGGCCAGTATCGTAACACCGCTTCCCGTCAATCAGTAAAGTTAAGTTACATTGGATCCGGAAAACTGGGTAGTCGTTGAATAGAAGACCGTCCTTTGGGTTCAGATTATGTAGCGACCTGTGGTTCGGATCCCACATAAAGTTGTATAGGTCCCCTCCATTATATGACCTTAGATGTTGCGAAGGAAGTTAAATAACCCCCATCATTATTATTATTATTATTTTTATTATATTTATATTCGTTTAATCACAAGGTCGGATGATAGGAAAAATTAACAATGCAAACTTGAATCATGGGAACGATAAAGTGACGTACTGAAATGCGTTACAAAGAATACTGTTGTGACCATGTGTAGACAACACTTTTTATAAAATAGATGAACTAGTTGTAATATTTAGTATACGCATAGGCATTTACATCTTTTATAATAATTATAGTATTAGTTTAATGTTAATCTTGCATTATATTGGAAATTTAATAAGTATAAATTAATAATGACGTCATATTGAAACCAATGTTCAGATAATTATGACTAGAATTCAACAGAACAAACATCTACAACAAGAATTTAGGTGGTTGGTTCTAAGTTTTTGCGAGTCGTCATTGACTTGGACATTAAAGCAAATAGTAAATTTATCTTTGGTGTTGTGGAAATGGAAAGGGGTTTTATATATATATAAATGTCAAAACTGTTAATTATCTATTTTTCTTAAGTGCTGAATACTTTATATGCATTATATTGGAGACGTTTCATTGTATACTAGAAATCACACTTGACAGGTGAGATTCATATTATTTAAGATACAGGGTGTTCCAAAGAGATTTGACGAATTACAATGCGTTTTACATTGTAATCCGTCAGATCTTTTTGGAACACACTATTATGCGAGGGAATTTTGTACGTACACGGGTTTAAGAAACGTTCAATATTTTAAATATTAAAAAGAAATTTCCCACGTTTAATATTTTTTTTTTTAAATTGTGAATTCTCATACCTGGGAATAAAAAGTTTGATAGGATACGTAAGCTCTTTCAATTATTCTTAAATGGGAATGTCATGACTCATGACATTAGAATTAGACAAATGTATTTAAACTTTGTTTTAGTTACTCCCAATTTATTTATTTATTTATTTTTTTTTTTTGTAACATTTGAAAATTATTTTTTATCGTAATTATTTGTCGCTTTCACTAAAATTTATATTTGTACTTTACCTTTTTTACCTTTTCTTAATTGCATTCAAATACACTTGAAATTTACATATTTTTCTTCTCGCTTTGACCTAAGATATTTACTTTGTTACAGCATTAATAAAACGCGCGCCGTACACACTCATACACCCGCACACGCACGCACAATGTGCGCATCTCCGCATAAGCGAGGTCCCGACTTTTTAAAATTCGTATATGTAAAAATTCTAATGAACCATCTCTAATTTAACCTAACTTAGTTTTAGTGACATTAAACCGAGAAGGGCGTGATGCGTGTTTCGGATGTAAATGAGGGCTCGAAGATTTTTCTTAAAGTCGTTAAACAATGAGGTACTCGCTAATTTAACCTAAACTAACCTAATCTAAGCAGGAGGGACGTATCTTTTTTTGACAGTGAAATGGTTCTGGATTTTTATGAATTTTTTCGTGTTCCGAGATAACAAAGTGTTACCTCGCAAAAAAGATTACTTCATTACATCTGTGAATTATCACGCACTCTATCTCACTTCTGTTCATTTGCCTATGCACACACGAATGTGTTTGTTCTGTAAGCAGCAGTCACATTGTTTAATCACAAGGTCGGATGAAAGCGAAAAATGAATAGTATAAACTTGTATCGTCGTGGCGACGAAGTGACGTTATCTTGCGCGCGCGCACACAGACACACATCATTGCCTACATATATAAACAAGATGTGTGTCTCTGTTCTGTACCCTTTTATACACACCGAAATGGCTAGAGTAATCTGCACCAAATTAATATATACATTCATGGAGATCCAGGGAAGGTTTTAGTAACACACCCGCCTCACCAAGTTCTCCTTAGCTAGTTACATTTCGGCGGGGCTTTTGCTGTGCAAGGAGCAGCGGGCGTTTCAGTATATACACATGTACGTATAAACTTCCAGTCTCTAAAATTGGATCACCTGAAGATCAGGGCCTCCAGCCTCAATTACCAAATGATATCTTCGTTAAAACTAACGAAAACATCACGACTTAACCTAACCAATCGTCAAGGGCGTACAGTTGACCTAACCGGGCATTCAATTTAATTTATTATATTTGGTACTGTAAAGCAAAAAACAAGAATACATGAGGGCCCTGATCTTCAGGTGATCCCTAAAATTTAAAAATGTTGTACTCCAGGATTCTGTTGAAAGTACCTTTTTCTTGGCCTCGAAGTGTGGATCCATTTAACTCGGGTGGGACATCATCTACTTTAAGTACCACTAGGAGTATAAATTCTGAGTGAAGTGCAATCGGAATATTACTTCACAAATTTCACATCAAATAGAAATGCTACTTTTCATTGAAAATAAAGAACTGCGTTTAGATATAATTAGAACATTATCATGTAAAGTGAATCTCAATTACGAGAAGTTGAGTTTAGGAAATAGATCCACAATAAGAGACTTCATCCTCATGAAAATGTTAGAATAAGAGATGCAGCCAATAAATGCCCGTAACTGTTTCATTAAATAAAATTGATAAACTCGGCGCGCATATTTACTGCACCTCGTTGGCCGAAAAATTGCCCTTGTCACTAATCCACTTTTTATTTTGGCTTTATCCCTTTATAATCTGAGATGGATTATGAAATGGATTATTGACTGCGCATGCGTAGTGATGGTCTGGTATTTTCATACTCCTAAATTTCTTTCTCCTTTGGCACTATGGATGTCGTGTGTAGTTTTATGGTTGCTTCCTTCCCAGTAAAACTTTGATGTCTGTCGTTTTTCTGTTCTTGGTCCCATGCTGAGTGGGGGGGACTGACAATGGGGATTAACGTTCCTGTAAAGCTTTCTCCCCTTTTCGTTGCTTTTAGCTTTTGCATTCTTTTGGTTTTAATCTGTAATTGTTTTTATGGTTTGCTGTAATTTTATTTTGCAGGTATTTAGAATGTGTGTGTGTGTGTGTGTGTGTGTGTGTGTGTGTGTGTGAATGTATTAATTGTAACCATTTTGTATGGTGTCGTGCGAATGAGCCTAACTTCGTGTATCAGATTTCACGAAATCTGTGTACGTTTGAGGACTTGACTACTTGTTACAAATTACTCTTTTCTTTTAAACTTTTATCCTATTCCCTTTATAAGATTTGTTTAATTACTCAAACGCTAAAAGGGGGAACGGGGGTCGAGGGGGTAAAAATTCCTAATTCCTTCTTAACTTCCTTTTATTTAGTCAAAGTTTGTTGTCCTCAAACAAGTTGAAAATCTTCGCAAACCATGTTTACATTTTAACGTTTATTCTTAATTTTACGCTTGCAAAGTTCTCTTGATTCAATTTTAGGTCAGTTTAAAGAGTTTTATTTACTGAGTTTGTTTCAGTAAGAAGGAAATTTAATTTTATTGTTTATTTCAAGGTACGAAATAAACTCGTTGGTCGTTAATGGATGGAAAAGTGGTTTACCGTCCATACTGCACAACGCCCGCTTCCATAGCTCTGTGAGTAACCCATTTTCCCTATCATAAAAGTGAAGACGCTGAGGTCGGTGGTTCTAATCCCGATAATGCTGGTAATCATAATACAGGAGTTAAAGCAATGGGCAGCATTGGTTGGCCTGAGCGCTGTCCCAGTTTCTGGACTTTCTGATTGATTGCTATTTACCGTCCACAAGATTCTTGTCTACATGAAGGGGAGCAGTAGTGGGGTTCATGAGGGGAAACTACAGTATTATTGAAGGTAAGTTGTTAAATGTTCATTTAGATGTATCACCCGAAGGTTCACTGCTCTTCCTCTTAACCAATTAGTGAGGAGAGGTCTTTCCCGAGACTGAATAAAATTGTCTGGCGTTAGCCAGAACAAGATCAATAAAGTGACGCTCGGCGCTAATGGGTTAAGAGGAGGATTCTTAAGAACAACCAGTGCGATAAATACTTATTTTGAATTCTGTATCAGAGGTTATATGGGCTCCTCCTTCACCAAGAAGTTTCATTGCTCTCTGTTAAAAGAGCGAAATATCAATTGGACTATGCAACTTTTCGTATGAAAACTGCTCTTTTAAACTGAATTTTCTTTAACTTTCAATGCGCTCTTATAAGACACAAATGTCTGTCTCTCTGCCTCTCTCTCTCCAACCTAATTCCGGATCGAGAACCAACAATGAAAACAAGTCATCCGAAGACTGACTATAAACTCTACGATTTATTACCAAAACTTACATAAATACAAACGATCTCTTCTCTTTATAACTGAAAAAATGGAAATTATTATTATTATTATTAATGATAATAATAAATTTTATAAATTTCGAATGATGACAATAGCTTTGAACTGATAATTTCAACCATGATTCTAGTAATGGTCGTTGTAAGTCAGTTTCTTAACCTTATATTTTAAGTCATCCTAATATATAACGTAACATAATATAAGCCGCAGGGATTCCCAAAGTGGTCTGTACAGACCCCCAGGGGTCTGTAGGAAGCTTCCAGGGGGGGTCTAAGCTTTTGGGAAAATAGTAACATTAACAATACTAACTATATTAAATATAGCTATATTAACTATACTGTATTAACTATATTTAGGGGTCCTTGGTGGTAAAAGTTTGGGAACCCCTGGGAGTGGAGGCTAAGAGAGTCGTTATATACAAATTTGTGTTTTAAACTATAATCGCTTAAAACCCTTTTTCCTTTCCCACTTCATATTGTAATTACCTTCCCAAATTTCTTATTTTTCCTTATCAATTTTCCTTCTCGCGTCCTTTCACTCCTTCTTTCCTTCATTCTAAGTCTTTTCTCCCCCTCACTAATCCTCGCTTATTATAACTAATTGTAACTTTTATTCAGCGCTTGACTTTATCGCTATTATGACGAGTTTAGAAGAGCATGTTCGCGTAGATAACTGGCAACCACGGTAAATTTTTGAAGTTCTGTCCCTAACCCGTCTTGACAGAAATATAATATATATATATATATATATATATATATATATATATATACACACACACGTAGGAGTGTATGAAAACACGTTATTCGGTGAATATGTCATACTGAGGCTAATGAAACCCTAAAATAAGGTTGCAAGTTGTTTGATACAAATAAAATCGCCGTTTACAAATTTAAAAAAAAAAAATCTTCCCCAAACCGCTACAGAATGCTCAAAATAAATTGGAAATTATTCCGATCAAATAAATTATAACGAAAAGCGGCAGAAAGGAACCCCGCCCCCCCTAAAAAATTGAATAATGAATTCGTTCACAAATCATAACTATTCCTCTTCCCATTGTGAACCACTAATTGATATTGATGCAAACTAAAGACAGAGGATTTAAATGTGATTATATTTTCGAGCACCGCAATGCAGAGGAATATGTGACACGGTTTCAAACACCAACTATTGCTGATTCGAGGCTTGAAATGCACACCCACGCATGCACGCAAACGCGCGCGCGCGCACACATTATATATATATATATATATATATATATATATACACATACACAGTTCGCTGAGTGGTTTGTTAATAGGTAAACGCAATTTAATTTTAAAGAGAATCAAAGCTTTGACCATTAACTTCATTTAGCGTCAACAAACGTGTTGGAAAGCCATTGTGTATCTTCCATTACTGTATTTGCAAGCGTTTGTTAATGAGTTATATATATATTACACAAAAATTGAGACGTACATGTGCATTTTATGGGTTGTTTATCTTCCTTCCTAACTGCAGAGGCTATATGTCAGGAGAGCCAGAAACTGGCACACCGCTGAGGCCAACTAATGTGGCCCATTGCGCTAACTCCTGTGCTATTGTTAACAACCAGTACCTTCGGGATTCGAATCCTGATGAGTATAGTACTTATAATTAATATATTGCAGTTAAGTTAATAGATAAAAAATCAAACATAAAATAAAAAAAATTTAGGTACATTACTAAGAAAACTAAAGGTAATAAAAAATTGAGTGGGACGAATGCAAAAAAAATTCACTTTCTTTTACGTGAAGGTCAAAAAATATGAAAATAAATACCCACTCTAATAGACGGAGTTTTATTTCGACAACAGTTTCGATGCCCACTGGCATCCTCCTCGGGTGGATACAGAAAAACGAATGAACCAAAACAAGAGGGAAAACAGTCCAGGGACCGTTAAGAAATTCGCACCTAGGTTAGATCCCGTTCTCCCGACACCGGAAGGGCATTTTCATTAAAGGGACCCGCTTATAAGTACATTCGCACAAATTTAAAACTATTTTCTTGTCTCAGAGTGGGACGAGTTTATGAACTGTTATCCCTAAATAGAATTTATGGGTATAAACTGAATTGGAGAAAAAGGCGATTGAAAGCATTGCTTATCTTACGCATATTTTGCACTACTCATTTGAACCAAATCTGCGGAATGAATTTAACATTTAGCTTTGTAAGTACGGGTGTGTATTGTATTAAGTGTGTAACTTTGTGATAACTGTATAATAACTGTGTATAACTGTAATAAACTATTTTTCACGATGTTGAGGAGAGGAAATAATGCGTCATATTTTATAAAGTACAATACCTTTTACTTTTATGAAAGTTCGTTCGTAAATCTCTACATGTGCCCCATTGATAACTGGGCAAACGTCTAATTCTGGACTTCATCAAAATTTTGCAACACGGAAGTCTCAAATTTCACAATTTGCCTCAAATTCTTCTTTTGACGATCGCGTTCTACCTGATGATTTCATTGACAAACTCCCGGATTCCTTTAACTATTTATGCTCCTTTGTGATTATTTTATCAGATGGAAGTTCCTCCTGCCCCCCCCCCCCACACACACACCGAAAGTTACGTTGAACAAGGATAAATGACTTAAATTCAGCTAAACCCCAACACGCATTGTGGTTTTTCTTGTGTAGTTGCCATTGCACTTAATCTTCGAGCGTCAGAATGAAAGTCGTTAAAACATAGAGGCAGCGTGCTTCATTTTAAAATGTCGCTATATTATTTTAGCTTTTTTTTACATCTTGAAATATATTTTGTGAAAAGCACCGAGAACATTTCGTATACAAACTCTAATAGTACAAATGGAATACGTAGTAATATTTTTTTTCATCTCAAAATGGTACACACCATTCCATTACTTTCACAAATTTTAAGAAATTCCCTTTTTGTTTTTTCACCATTCGAAATTTTAAGCGAACCATCTATTCCAAAAGTCAATGGGTCGTAAAGTAGGTGTGGCCCAGTGTATCCCAATGATCAAAACCGATGTTATATAGATATAAAATAGATTTTTTTAGGGATATGTTTAACGTACTTCGCAACACCTAAGGTCGTATGGTGGAGGGGAACCTAGAACTTTACGTGGCATTCGAACCACGAGTCTCTACATAATCTGGACGTAGAGGACGATGCTCCAGCCCCAATGTTACGACACTGGCCGCGACTCAGCTTTAAGTAATAGACTGAGAGAGAAACCTAAATTTACACGTAATTTACACAATCCATTTTTCTGGGTGTAGTTTAAGTTAAAAATAAGCAAGATAGTGTATAATTTTCATCAATATAAACTTCATTACAGTCGCTTTACTTCATTAATTACACACTTTCTTTGTCGAAGTAGTTTTTAAAAGCTACATTTAACATGTACTTTTCCCTAGATTTCAAACCTGTCAAGAATGATATAGTTTGCGCAGGCACATTCTTCGCATTTGAAAAGTTATTAAAATGTACAAATTGTGTATTCAAATTTTATTAAGTTTCGCCCAGTATGGATTAGTGATACTTCTTTAATTGCTTGAATGTACAAAAATCATCGCATTTAAGTAGGTTTTCCTTCATTCTGATTAGCCTTCCAATGATCATGCAGTACTAATGAAATTGAAAAAAATCATTATGACTAAAAGGACTGGCCAGAATTTAACTGAAGTCTTCTACCATTCTTAGTAAAATAATTTTCCTCAGTGACAGCTGTTTGTGAGCATTTCATAAAATATAAATTAACAACGTTATAACCGACAGGAAACCCACAGTATGACGCTTTTCGCGATAATGAATTTAATTTTTTTTTTCTTTCATGATTTGTGTCCAGTAAAAGACATTAATTTATCAACAAGCTATTTGGGAGAGAGTATACAAAGAATAATTATTCTCACTGCCAAATGACGTCTCGTACGAGTGAAACGACAATCATAACAAAGACGACGTACGACGGGTGACAACAACATGACCGTCGAAATCGATGAAGTACCACGAGACGTTTGTCACAGTTAATTTTAAACGACAGTGATACTGGAATCATACACACATTCTTCACTATGTCGTTACTTGTGTGTGTGTGTGTGTGTGTGTGTGTTAGATACGAATGAAACGAAAATGAATGGATAACAAGATTGTAATTGCTGTGACCAACATATATTCTTGCGCAATAGTCTCAAATCAATTTAATTTACTTGTATAACTGTTAATAAAATCTAGAAATCATTAAGTAAAAGAAAAATATACACTAAACAGTATAATTATGAACATGCTTTCATTTAATTAAGATGTGAACAGTCGGACATTTCCACCTTTATACGACTCTGTCTTGTAATAATAGATGTTTCATTAAAGCAATACTTTCAATAAATGTAAAATAGAAGACTATTGATAAATGGTTTATTTGAAAATTTTAAATTTATCACGTTTTAAGGAATGGTTGGTCGTTTCCAACTGCTGACGGGGCTGATGGAGAATGGGATTTGTGATACTTAAGCCCAATCTCGAAGCAATCCCCAAATATTGGTCAACGCGTGAAGGGAATTTTACCCATGTTACTCCAGAACGTCGCCTCGTTGTTATCGCACGTGCGTTCGCGTGTACATAGTTCGTGACCTACTCCCAGAATCCCCAATTCTATCGCTGACTTTGAAAAGGAAGAGTAACTTGAAGTTATGAGTAAATACAAAATAAACATATATTAGAAAAAGAGATATAAGATATACAAAAATATTATATTTCATTATTGCATTATGCCGGTCATTTATTAAATCTTAAATTACTAGTTTGCCAAATGCAGGGTACAAATTTGATTCAAAGGTGGTCAGAATTAAGAAAACTACAACGATAATGTGAAAAAGATGTATGCAAGTATTTGAAATTTAAGATAGTTCCTGTTTGTTAAATTAAACTTAAATTTACTTAATTTGACTAATATACAAAGGACACCAAACAACAACATACCGGCTGGTCCCCTACGAGGCTGTCTGTTTAAGAAAGAAGGTCAAAGATGTAAGAAAATTTAGACACTGAAAGTTTTAAAGCAAAGAAAAGAGGTGAAAAGGAAGGAAGGAAAGAAATTGAGAGAGAAAGTGAAAATTTTAAAGTAAAGTGAAAGTAATCCGAGTGAAAATTCTAAAATATTTCTACGTGCTAACAAATGCTTCTAACTCTGGGTTTAAGGCAAGATCAGCATTGTTTCGTTTTAAAGGATTCGACCGAATTACTTTGATCTACGTTGGCTGGCAATCCATTCCACAAATTAACTATACGATTCAGGAAAAAAATGTTTAGCTTCATTAGAGTTAAAAGGTTTACCCACTAATTTCAGACCATTGCCGCGAGTCGTATTTGCATTTCAAAAGGTGAAATATTTTTCGGCGTCAACATTATCAAAACGTTTAATCATTTTAAACACCTGGATTAAATATCAAACTTAACGTTTCTAAAGGGTGGCGGGGCAGCGTATGATTTGTTTCGAAGTTCAGGAATCATCATGGTAGTTCGTCGCTGCGCTTTCTCCATTCTATATTCTGTCGTAAATATGAGCACCAGCAGAAGTGAACGCAGTATTCCAGGTAGGGGCGTACTAAGGAATTATACAGGTGAGTCATAAGTCTGGTCCAATGGGATTTTCAATATTTTTTAAAATTCTTACAATAAGTGTTGAAATTGTGTTCCTTGAAGTCGAGAACAAATGTTAATGACTGACGAAGCTTTCTCTCACACACTGGGGAGGATTTGTGGTGTGATTGTTACACATTCTGTACGCACATTGTGTTTGATCTCTTCCAAAGTTTTCGGGCGTGTTTCGTAAACGAGCGCCTTTAAATAGCCCCACAAGAAAGTCAATGGAAGTTAGATCAGGGGACCGTGGCGGCCATTCCATAGGGCCACGGCGTCCAATCCATCTCCTGGGAAGGGTTGCATCCAACCATTCACGCACAGGTCTGAAGAAATGTATTGGCGCTCCGTCGTGTTGAAAAAACATACGGCACATTTCACGGATGGCAATATTGTCCATGTATTGCACCAGCTTTTCCTGCAGCATAGGTACATGTCGGAGTTGACACTATAGTGAAGGAACATGGGCCCCACGATCCTGTCGCCGTGGATTCCGCACCACACGGTCATCCGCGGATCCGTTTGATGATGCTTTTTGTCGACAATGTGTGGGTTATCGGCTGCCTAGTAAACGGTGTTATAGCGGTTATCCTGCCCATGCAAGTGGAAGCACGCTTTGTCACTGAACAAGATGTCCGCTGCTAACGTCGGCTAATGCCGCTTACAATCTTCGACCCATTGGCAGAACTGAAGACGTCTATCAGCATCTTCGGGTGGTAGTTCATATACTGGGTGTAGCTTATACGGATGAAATGGATACCTTTAGAGAATGCACTCTACAGCTGTTTGAGAAAGTCCTGTTTCCTGTGCTACATTTCTGGTTGAACGCTGTGGACTAAAAGTTAACTTTAGTTAGTACATCGACACATGACTCCTCATTTGTACTTGTATGAGGCCATCCACTACGTGGTCCGTTATGAACACTGCCTATCTCTTTCAAGACTTTCAGTGTTTGCCCTACCATACGATGATTTGGTTTGGCTTCAAAGGGTGCTGGTGATGGAATTCCTCACATGCCTCTGTTTGACTCATTCCAGTAACGTGCAGGAGCACTAGTTCCACTCTTTCTGACGGGGTATACTCCATGAGGTTAGCCATCTCTAGTAGTTACCTGAAACAAAAACATAACATGAACAACAGGTAAAAACTCCCATTCGATATGACTTATGACTCGTCTTGTATAAAGTTAGCATTGTTTTCTCCGCCTTAAATTCAAATGATCTACCAATAAATCCTAAGATTTTGTTTACTTTTCTGACCGCTTCGATACATTGCTTACTCGGTTTAAGAGTGTCGGCAACAATAATACCTAAATTTTTCTCTTCCGTAACACTCGTTAGTGTATTGTCGCACATAAAATACTTTTCTTTAACATTGTTTTTACCGATATGCGACGTTTTACACTTATTTATATTAAAGTTCATTTGTCAATTTTTTGCCCGCTCGAGTAATTTATTAATATCTTTAATATCTTTTTGAATCTGCACACGTTCTACCGCTTGATTTTGTACACTAAAAGAAACTCGACTTGAAATTTAAATAAAAACTTTGTTTAGATTTTAGAGTGACAAAGTAATGTGTTGAAAAATTTGAGCCCCAGTGTTTGTTAAAATTGAACTAAATGGAACTAGTAGGCGAAATAAAGGAGTTAAAGGAGGGCAATCGTCGATTGTTTTTCGTCCCTTTCCTGGCATATGGTAGGAGTGTGTGACTTTCTTTTCCTCGTCCTGCAGGGAGGTGTTGGTGATCCGTGGCTGCCACGGTATCAGGACAAAATCCCCCATGGACAAAATCCCCCCGGACACAACCCCCCCCCCCCCCGGACACAATCTCCCCGCGGACAAAATCCCCCTAAGGGGAACTTGAAGTGAAAGGGTGCTTTTTCCATTTATGTCAGAATATTTATCGAAAAATACAGGAACACGGATTACAGAAAAAATATCAAGATGACAATGATTTTGCCTTAAAAATTCGAATGATACCTGCTCTAGCTTTGTGCCTCCAGAAAAAGTTGTTGATGCTTTTGAACAATTATACGATTTTATACCAGTGGAAGGTTTGGCAATTCTCGATTATTTTGAAGATAATTATATTGGAAGGCCATGCCGACGAGGACGAAGAGAACCCACTTTTAGCATTTCTATTTGGAATATGTACTCAAGAACAATTACAGAACTTCCACGTACAAATAACTCTGTCGAAGGCTGGCATAGACGCTTTGCATCTCTAACAGGATGCTCGCATCCAAACATATGGAAATTTTTAAAAGTTTTAGGGCAAGAAATAAGCTACCAACAGGCATTTATTTCTCAAATTATCGCTGGCTTGCCGACAGAACCGCAAAGGAAGAAGTATAAGTCTTCTTCTTCTCGCATTTTGAAAATTGTACAAGACTATAACAACAGGTCTATTTTTGATTTTCTTAAGGGAATTGCTTTTAATTTCTTTTTAAATTTTGAATTTTGTTTGACTTTGTGTTTTTAATTTTTCTTCTTCAATAAAGTCAGTCGTATTCTTATTTGTTTGCCCGGTTAGGTAATTGTACGCCCTTGACGATTGGTTAGGTTAAGTCGTGATATTTTTGTTAAAACTTTAATAAAGTCAGTCGTATTCTTATTTTTTTAATAAAGCCTTAGGGGGATTTTGTCCGCGGGGGGGTTGTGTCCGGGGGGGGTTGTGTCCGGGGGGATTTTGTCCGCGAGGGGATTTTGTCCGCGAGGGGATTTTGTCCTAGAAGCGGCTGCCACGTATTTGGCTATGGTTTTAGTGGGCCTTCTGGCCTCCTTTTGAAGTCAGTAGGCTCCGACGTTCGGATCTCCAAACCTACAAAAACGAGCTTGCTCTCCTCTAGGAGAGGAGAGCAAGCAATATTAACCTGGCCACCTGGCCAAGCACGACTGGTTTGATTCTTTTTTTTTCTCTCACTCCTCTCCACCCCATCTTCAAATTTCTCATTTTTCTTGTTCGCTTTTATTGATTCTTATGGATTGTACCCCATGCTCTTGAAGTAAATGAATGATGTCGCTTCAAAATAAATTTGGTTCAACTTAAACGCATGTAAGATTATATTTATTTGGAATTTGACTTGAATTCATGTGGAAAATTTTAAAGTGATTAAGTCCTCAAAATATAATTAAACTACAGAACAGACCCGACATCGCTTCACTTCGTAGATCAAACCGGAAGCGGTGTTGCAACATGATCGAAACGTAACCCAAAATAAAATTAGTAGGTTTTCTCGTGTCAACTTCTTCCCATTTTGAAATCTTTTAATCAGTTACAGCTAAGAAACTTTTTATTCTGAATCTTAAATTTTATTTCCTAGTTTAATGGTCTTTAAATGCGTGTTAAATAATCTAATGATAATCTTGCTACATCGAGTAACTGCAATATTTTCGAATTTTGATGCAAAATAAAGCTCACAATCATTCTCTTCTCGAAATTGAGGTTGTTCCGAACAAATGGGAAGACATTGTGCAACCTAATTCTTTGTTTTTCAAGACTCGGCCAACGCCTGTGGCTCAGTGAGTAACACCATTTCGTATAAGCAAAGCGAAGGTACTGAAGTTGGGGGTTCGAATCCCGATGATGGCGATGATAATAGAGGAGTTGGAACAATGGGTCGCATTAGTTGGTCTGGGCGCTGTGCCAGTTTTTGGCTCTCCTCACTCAATTATTGTTATTATAAGCAAAGTGAAAACAGAGGTTGGTGGGCCGACTCCCGATGATGATAACACTGGTCAACACTCATTTTATTGCCAATCATATTAGAGTGATTTTGGGGTAACTTTGTGGTGCTGATTCCGAATATGACATCGGTTTTGCTAGATTGGCTCTAATTTATGAGATAATTGGTACCCCATTGAAACACGTAAAAATGCAAAACATTTAATGTTCAGGCGGAGCCTACTTACAAATCGCATTGAAATTGTCTCAAATCATACAAAAGTAAACACATGAAATACATAATGGCATTTTATTCGGTCTCACCATCTAGAATGTTCCGGTAGTTTCCCATATGCACGCGTTATGGTTACGTTTCCTATTAATTGAGGGTATTCATTATCTCAAGAACTAGAGCCAAATCGGAAAAACTACTTTCATTTTGGAATTCAGCAACCCCAAAATACCCTAAATTCGTACGAATTTCCTTGGCAACGAAAAAAAATTTTTTTTTTTGTTGACCTGTGTAATCAGTCCGGATGGTTAGGAACTGGCACAACAGTCGGGTCAAATAATGCGGCCCATTGTTTCAACTCCTGTATTATTATTTCCAGCATCATGGGGTTCGAACTTCCGACCCAAAGAGCTATGGAAGCTGGTCAGGAATAAGTAATTTTCGTTTTCATTTTGGTTTCATTCTTGACAACTGCGTTCATGTCAATGAGACAAAAAATGCTTTCTTTAAAGTAGTATAAAGTTGTTTTGAATAAGCGTACTTTCGTTTGAAAAAGTAACAAATGATGAAGGACCTTCGATTTCCTCTTAAACATTACTTCATATATCTTGCATGAGGAACGTTCTCCAGATAGAATCCCTTCTTTGCCTGACATAAATTCCATGAGAAAGAATGTTTACAACGTATAACGGGAGGTTACACACACACACGCGTATAAATACAATTAATCCTCAAAAGAAGCTTAAGCTTGGGAGAACAAAGGGATCGATGAAAGAAAGCCACCCCCAGCCTTCTTTAGTTAGCTTTATAAGGTTAACTAACGAAAATATCACGACCTAACTTAACCAGTTGTTAGGTCAACTGTACGCCCTTGACGATTGATTAGGTTAGGTCGTTATATTTTCGTTAGTTAGCCTTATAAAGCTAATTAAAGAAGGCTGGGGGTAGCTTTCTTTCATTGATCCGAACAAAGAAATGATTTCTATATTCATAGCTATGAGTAAGGCTTTTGATGTAATAGACCATTATATTCTACTTAACAAATCATATTGTTATATTCAGACGAGCTATCAGTCATTGGTATAAACTATTTGTCTTATAGATATCAATTTGTATCTGTAAATAAGGTCTGCTGAACTAAAACGATTGTCAAACATGGTGCACCATAGCGCTGAGTCTTGGGCCCACTGTTATTTTTATTACATATAAACGACCTTCCACGCTCATAATGTTTACAAATGACATAATTGTCTTTTTCTTGCCGAGATGTTAATACAACTAAGAATTTTTTTAAATCGGAATTTATCAATGTAATGAAATAGTTTACCACTAGTAAACTCTTTCTAAATACCAGTAAAACAAATTTCATGATTTTTGCAAATAAGCGAAATGTGTATCTTGATGAACTAAATGTTGATGAAATCGTTGTAAGGGAATGTACTGTAACAAAATTTCTTGGTGTAATGCCAAACAAGAATTTGCAATGGAATGATCATGTAAATTATTTAAAAAATTGTTTCAAGGAACGTTACTATAACACTGGTATGCATCAATTTTGCTGTCAAGGGTTTTGTAAGTGATTCTTATAGAGTGTTTCCTGCTGATTTCGAATCGGCAATCCGTTTTTCTCAATCAGCTCAGGTTATCCGGCTATGGCCTCATAAGTAAAATAGAATTTTTCGTGATTTTGTCAAAGCGGAATTGGAACAGTAACATCTATCATCACTTGTTTCACTTGTATAATATCTTTTTTTACTTTTCAGGCATATAGATAAAATATTTCATAATGAATAGAGCGTGCAAAAATGATCCCAGTAGATTCTGCTACATATGTGGGACGGTTACCATGCCAAATAACCAGTCCCAAATCACTAAATTTGTGAAGACAATGTATAGAGCATACTTTGGAATTAAGCTAGGGGACCAGGACAAAAATTTCGCCCCTCATATGTGCTACAAGACGTGCATTGAAAATTTGAGAAGATGGAGCAAAGGCAGAGCGAAATCTTTGCCTTTTGTAATTCCCATGATTTGGAGAGAAGGAAAGGATCACGTGACAGATTGCTATTTCTGCATGACAAACCTCCAAGGTGGGCTTATAAATTTATTTTTCTTAAATATTTTGAAATCCTCGTATGAAACGACATAATATTCACCATAATGTAATATTCACCATATATAGCATAATATTCACCATAATGGTAATCATACATTTACATATACATATTGTTATAGAAAATACATTTACACATACATATTGTTATACAAGTTACATTTATATATACAATGATTGTATATTTTCTTTCTTTTTCATTCATATTGTCCCCGAAGGGACAATATGAATGAAAAAGAAAGATATACAGACTCCATCGACCTATTTCATATCTTACAGACCGCAGCCTTCCCTCACGAGCCGCCACTGTCTGAATGCTTCTTCTATTTCATATGCAAGTTTTATATCCATGTTTCTGTGTTTCTATTTTCAGGAGTTAACAAGAAGAATAAACACATTGTTATATACCCTGACATTCCTTCTGCTATGAGACCTGTACCCCATGGTCCTGGAATTCCAATACCCGACCCACCTCAAACCCTGGACTTCGATGATTCTGATGATGAATCAATGACCAATGCCAATGACCAGTCCCAGTCGTATATACCTCAAAATACCGCTTCAAATGAGCCGAGGCCTCTCAACCAGGCCAAACTTAATGATCTTACCAGGGATTTAGGACTTTCCAAATTAGCTGCCGAGATCTTGGGCTCACGACTTCGAGAGGACAACTTGCTGGCTCCGGGAACAACATTCTCCTGGTATAGGAAACGAGAGGAAGAATTCCGCAAGTTTTTTGCAGTGCACGAAAGTACCTCTTCCTTAGTGTACTGCTGCAATGTTGAGGGGCTAATCGAATCCTTGGGCCTGCCATATAACGCATCAGAATGGAGGCTATTTATAGACTCGTCTAAACGAAGTTTGAAAGCAGTACTTCTCAACATTGGGAATAGGGTTGCATCAGTTCCTGTAGCACATTCCGTACAACTTACTGAGAGCTACGATAACATGAAAATTTTACTGGATGCTCTCGTATACGACCAACATAACTGGAGGATCTGTGGAGATTTGAAGGTAATACTAATATCATAAGTAAACTATTGCTATTGACTATGTTGTTTTTCCAAAGGTTATTTGAGAGCGTATAAGAACAATTAACTTCCCCACAGAAGTGATACAGTCCAATGCATAGATTTTTTTATCTGATAGAACAAATTCTCTTAATTCTTTAAATATTTTCATTTTTTTCAGATTGTGCATTTGTATTGGGAAGGCAAGGGGGATACACGAAATACCCATGTTTCCTCTGCAAATGGGATAGCCGAGCGGATGAGAAGCACTATGCACAGCGTGAATGGGCATCCAGAGGGAATTTTGAACCTGGGTCGCATAATGTCGTTTCAGTGCCCCTTGTACCACCAACAAAAATTTTGCTCCCACCACTTCATATTAAGCTGGGCTTGATGAAAAATGTCATCAAATCAATGAATAAGGAGGGTTCAGCATTCCGATATCTCGAGAGTAAATTTCCTCATATATCTGATGCTAAACTAAATGCTGGGGTTTTTGATGGTCCTCAAATTCGAACTTTGATCAAGGATACTCAGTTCGACAACGCAATGACTCCAACTGAGAAGAATGCCTGGCAGGCATTCAAATCAGTTGTCACTGATTTTCTTGGCAAGCGTAGAAGTCCAGAATACGAGTCCGTTGTCGAAAACTTGATGGAAGCTTTCAAAGCTCATGGGTCGCACATGTCCATAAAAATGCACTTTTTGTGTTCCCACTTGGACTATTTTCCTGAAAATTGCGGGGATTATAGTGAGGAACAGGGTGAACGATTTCACCAAGATATCAAAATAATGGAAGAGAGGTACCAGGGAAACTGGGATATCAATATGCTGGCGGACTATTGCTGGTGTTTGAAGCGAGACGTGCCCGAAGAAAAACACAGACGGAAAGCCAAAAAAACTTCATTCCTTCCTCAATAAACTTTTTTCCATATTCATTGTATTAATAAAAGTATTTATTCACAAAATGTTTTCATTTTTCACGAGTGTTCTTATAATATTACTCGTATCTACAGTGTTTAAGCTAAAAAAAATCAATAAATTTGGGGATAAAATTGGACTTATAATAAATGGCCAATAGAGAAAAAACCTGACCTGATTGAGGAAAACCAATGTCATTTTCGAATTCAGCATGGTCGAATTATATAATATGAGTTGAAAAAAACCCTCACAGCAGACAAAAAAATTTCATATGCATACCAGTGTAATGTTTAAACTTAGACATGTGATCCCTAAACAGGTTTTATTAATTCTGTATCATACTCTTGTTCTTCCTTATATAACGTACTGCACTTTTGTTTGGAGAAATTCCGCTAACAATGCTTTAAAATAGTATCTTTGTCATCCAAAAACGAGCAACAAGGTTTTATTGGCGGAATCATCTGATACCGATTCTATTTGATACTGTTATCTATCTGATACTGATTTCCATGATCAATCTAGTAAATGTAAAAACAAAATCATTAATTTCCACTGGGTAAATAAATATTTTGTAACAAGGGCAAATAAAATAAATAGTTCAATTTCACAATTACTTAAATGTTAAAATTTTATGTTAAAATTAATTGTAACAACAAATATTGAAATTTTTTATTTATTTTATCAATAAAGGTTATTCATTTCAATTCAATATATTTATGTGTGTAATAATTCAGAGCTGGGAACTTGCGGGTTTTTTTGCGGTACTGCGGAAAGTACCGCGGGAAATTTGAATGCGGTAGCGGTACTGCTGTACTTTCAGCGATCCTTTGCGGTACTGCGTTATGCGGTACCGGTTTGGTAGTGCGGTAGTAGTACCGCAGTACCGCAAAAAAACGCGCAAAAAAACGCAAGTGCCCAGCTCTGTTGTAATATATATATGTATATATATATATTATTATATATATATATATATATATATATGAAGGAATGAATGAAAATTAATTGGCACTGTTGCTACGAACTTTGAAATCACGCGGTCGAGAGGTGCCTCGAATTCTCTTTCTCTCTCTCTCTCTCTCTCTATTAAACTCTGTATTTATTTTGAAAAATATATATCTTATTCCAAAACAACCAATAAAAACATTGAATGATGCCGAATTGTATGATCTTTCGAATGCAACAATCTTTAGAGTTGAAGTTACTTAAAGATTAAAGATGTAATGAAAATGCAAATTTAATTTTTATTTACAAATGTATGAAAAAAAGTTCTAAATCTACAGTCGGTGAGTAAATACTTTGTAATTCAAGACATTCATTCGTGTCTGACTAGGAACATATCTCAATTGACAGTGTGTTATGCCAAAAATCCTTTTATGTTGTTGACGTAAAATTATGGAATGATTTAAATTTCTCATCAAACTTGGTTTATTAAATAAATTAAATTTCTTTTACTAAATATATACACTGCTGATTAACCCTTTTACGAAGGTCATTTATGAGTTAACGTATAATCCATTATCAGTTTCATTTTTTATATTATTTTTTAATATTTTTGTACTTATTTAAAGTCTAAACCAATTAATAGTTCATACTTACTATAATTACCAATAGTAATAATTAAGTTAATATATGGTCACAATTAGTGATGTACCGATTCCAAAAATTTAGCCGATGCTGATTCTTTGCCTAGATTTAAAAAAGTCGATTCCCTTCATAAATGTTACTAATCTAATGTGAAAACTTTAAATTTTCATATTTTTACATTTCAAATTTGTTTAAACGTTTTTCCTTAGCTCACTCCACAATATACAGCATCAGAATTTGTTACCCATATTTTACCCATATTAAAATTTTATTACTGTAGTTAAAATGATGATAAAAAGTTTTATTACTCATTAAAATGATAAAATAATTTTGTTTCATAAATTGAATAGCAATATTTAAAGTAATTCTATTTCCTTCTATTGAAGGTATTTTCTTTCTTCAACAATGTCAAAATTTTTCATTAAAAAATTTTTCATTAAAATTTCGAGTCCCTGGTGGCCAATTTGAATAAAAAAAGGGGTATATAATTTGGGTTTATAAAATTATTAAAATACTTAAAATAAAGTCAACCTAACAAGATAGTTTAATATAGAAATTATAAAGTACAACTTAATATAGAATTATTATTAATATAGAGTAGGAGATTACAATAGTTTATAATATTTAGAGATTAGCTAGTTAGAGAAAATGTAAATTTATGGGCAACTTAACTTATTAAGCTTTGCCTTTTTCGTGAATGTAAAATATTTTTATATAATTACACTTTGAAATGAGTATAAATTATCATAAATAGTGTTTTTTATATGTTTAATTTTTCTATAAATATAGATTTTGTTTTGTAATGAAAATTTTAAAATTTTCATGAATCGGTGACAGAATCGGCTAAATTTGATCGATGCCGATGCCAAAAAATGGCCGATTCTGCCGGTACCGATTAATCGGTATACCACTAGTCATAATAATAAAATAAGATTTGTTATCTTCCACACTGAATGTGAGAACCCAGTAAAGCTAAAAGCTTACGGGCCAATTTTTGATAAAACAGATAAATGAATCTTGGTAAAATTAATGATCTTCATAAAACAAATAAATGAAAACTCTCGGGTCTCATTTTGAGAATTATTCTAATATTTATTTCATCAATAAAATGTTATCTTCCTTACTTACCTTCTGTATTCAATTTATGCGCAATATAGATATATAGATGGCTCCTTTGGACAGGTCCCAACAATAATGCAATCTAATTTTCGTATGTGTGTATATATATATATATATATATATATATATATATATATATATATATATATATATATATATATATATTGCAATACGTATTCTAAATGTAAGAGGAAATCTTCGCATGTTAAATAAAACTAAGGTACGTGTTTAGAATTGCAAGCCAAGAGAATTCTTCCGCAAATAAAGTAAGTTTCTTTAATATTTATTTAGCAAATTAAGTCGAAAGCAGGGAAGAAAAGAATTGCTTTGGTAAAATTTCTTTCATTTTATACATCGAAATGAAGGCAAAGAGTTAGGGCTTGAAATTTAAATACTGCATTATAGGTACAGGTATATAATAGTGTCTTTAAAGTATATACAGGGTGGTCCAAAAGTCCCTATCTATTTTGTTAAAATAATGATATTTCTATTTTATTTTCGACAGGCCAAAGATGTTGATGGATGTACAAGAACGTGTGATGGTAGTAACACTACGTATCCAAGGGAAGGTGTGCAAAGAAATTCAAGAAAAATTCGAAAGATGATTTAAAAAACTAGGACCTACAGACAAAAGAATTCGCGAGCTGGTCAATAAATTTAAAAAATACGATCTGTTCATGATGAGGCAAGATCTGGACGTCCAGGTACCTCTCAAGAAAATGTCGAATTGGTAAGAGATGCCTTTGAAACAAATCTTGAATGTCACTTCGCATAGCATCGCGTAGACTGAGCATACCAAAAACGACTGTTGTAAGGATTTTAAAATCAACATTAAAAAAGAAAAGTTACCATATTTAAGTGTTACACGAGTTACACGAAGAGGATTATCCAAGACGAGTTGCCATGTGCACATAATTGATTGAAAAAATTCATACCGAAAACTTATTAAACCACATTTTCTTCAGCGATGAGACGACATTCCACACATGCGGAAAGGTTAATCGACATAATTGCCGTATCTGGACTACTGAAAAACCAACAGAGTTCTACGGATTGGAGAGAGATTCTTCTGAAGTTAATGTCTGGTTGGGTTTGACAAGATCGAAGATTTACGGGCCTTTTTTCTTTGCAGAAGCTACGGTAACAGGGCTAATTTATCTTGACATGCTTTAGCAGTTTCTTGAACTCCGGCTTTGTTCAGATGGCATTCTCGACACACTTGTCTTTTAACAAGATGGAGTTCCATATCACTATGCAAACATCGTTCAGGCATACCTTGATGAGCTCTTACCAAATCAGTGGATTGGACGTGGCGGAAACAGGCCCTGGGCAGCACGATCTCCGGATTTAACACCATTAGACTTCTTTGCGTCGGGCTTTATAAAGTCTGAGGTTTACAAAGCAGGAGTTAGCCCTGCTGGATCTGCGAACCCACATTGTTGCGACAGTCACTAAAATAACCCCAGACATGCTATGCTTGAGAATGTGTTCCACAATGCAGTGGACAGATTTGAGATTTGCAGAGACACTGATTGTGCTCACGTCGAATCATGGACCTAAGCTTGATAAATAAGTATACATCGAATTATATTATGACATTTTTATCCTAAAACACTATTATTTCAGTATAATAGATGAGACTTTTGGACCACCCTGTATATGCAGGGTGATTCAATGTAATTTAAACACATTTCATAATTGTATATTTTGGATACTAAGTGCACTTAATAAAAAAGTCTTTACTATGTACATAAGTAAACATTTAAAAACATTTAAGTCATTTTATGTTAAATGTTCAAAATGTCCGCCATTTACACGCCAACATGAAGGGCAACGTCCAAAACAGATCGTCACACGGTACTCATATTAGTTGAAATTTTGCGTATTTCCTGGAAGTGTTGCACATTTCTAATTTTCTCTTACTATACTTTTTATGTTTTGCATAAAGAGAATTAGAATTTATTTAGCTTAAATAGTAGAGTGCCAGGTATACCAAACGCGAGGGGTGAGGGAGGAGGTGGCATACTTGCCATTACACTCGTGTTTATGACAAAGAAACGCTCTTTGCTAAAATTACAAAGTAAAAAACCATTTTATTTTTAACAACTACCCATTTCGGTATATATATCTCAGACATTTTTCTTTTATCACCAAAGACAACCGTGAAAAACTTTCCGTTATCATTTTAGTGACATTTTACATGGTGAATGAGCGTTCAGTCTTGAAAAAAAAACACAAAAATGCTTAATTTTTCACTTGGTAAAGAATTTAACTAAACCGTTTCTAAAAGGTCGTCAGAAAAATAAGGGAATATCATTAAAATAAAATTAATTTAATTAGAAAGTAGTTTAATGAAAGAGAGATGAAGGCAAGTTTATGACTCTCGTAAATCTTAACTCAAGATTATGTACTTTATTTTAGTTTACTTTCCACATTGAAGGATAATACTTGGAAATGATTACTCAAGCTTACATCTAAATAAAGAAAGTGTACTGTATATATGATATATATATATATCACACACACACACACACACACACACACACACACACACACACACACACACACACACACACACACACGAGTACATACAGTACTGCATATATAAAACATTATTCTAGACAAAATACAGGTCTGTATACGGAAGGTTCGCCATTGCGGATACTTGTAGATTTTAGTCCAATTTGTCTAGAGCAAGCCTAGGATAGTAAGTGTATGGCTGTGATTAATACGAGTAAATTTGTGCTGCCTTAGGGAGGAAACACAAACCTGCGGTGCATCTGGCTCCTGAAGAAGCGTTCACTAGGACTGATAATAACTTAGGGTAACACAAACTAACGAAAATTGCAATGAACTGAACACGAATATGGATCCTCTTTGGACTAGACTAACACGGAGCATTGTTGCTTTCAGTGGTGATAAACCCCGTATAAAAGCCTCGTCAGTATCTTGACCCCCTATTTGCTTGGCAATGCTACTGCGAGCTGCTCGTACCCTGAAATGGGTGTATGGGCGGAATAGTGCTTAATGTAAAAAGATGTTTAACTCTTCATACTTCCACTTAAACTCTGAATGCATTGATAATTTTATATATACTAGCAGAGAACCCGCCCTTCGTGCGGGTAGCAAAAATATCCGGGCCTCCGGGCGGGATATTTTTGGTGGTTCCTGCGGAAGGCTGGTATTACTCTTCGGGTAACACACAGTTACTGTACAGTCAAAAATAATATAATATAATTTTTTTCTCTTTCTTTTTTAACGAAAATATCACAACTTAACCTAACCAATCGTCAAGGCTAAATTTTAATTTTTAAAGTTTTTTACTGTAGTAAAAAATAATTATATATAATATATATATTTTATATACAGGGTGAGTCACGAAGTGTCATAACTTCGGAAGCTTATAGCGGAGGTCATTCCCAGTCAAAAACATCGTATGAACATAGGTCCGATTCTTAACGGTTATGGAGCTATAGATGTTTGAATTTCAAGCATGCGCATGCGTGACCTTAAACTGAATTGACAGGAACCGAACCGAACTAACTACGCAGTAGAGTGTTGTGTTTCACAGCATGCAGTTGATGTTTTGTGCGTTCAGTATGCCTTTTACGTTTTCAAATGCCGAATATGCCGATATGGTGTTTGTTTACGGATTTTGCGATGGAAATACTACTGCTGCTGTCGCTGAATACCAGCGACGTTTTCCAAATCGAAGAATTCCAGATCGAGGAGTGTTCAGCAACGTTTTCTGGAGATTGCGAGAGAGCGGCTCATTTCCTAGCGTTACTGTTTTATCTGAGCGTCTGGTAGAACAAGATGTGTCTGAACAAGAAAACATTATTCAGATGGTACAGCGGAGTCCTCATGTTAGTACGCGAAGGATTTCCACACGTCTTAGAGTTCCTCAAACGAGAGTATGTAGAACGTTACAGAAGAAGGTATGTATCCATACCACGTACAGCGCGTTCAGCACCTCCAACCTGGGGATCGTGCCCAACCGCTGGAATTTTGTAATTGGCTGAATGCCGATCGACAATTGCATCGATACGTCTTGTTCTGTGATGAGGCTCAATTTACCCGCGACGGTGTCAACAACACTCGCAGTTCACATGTGTGGTGTCAATGTGTGGTGTGGTGTGGTATTCTCTACGGTCAGCTGATTGGTCTATTTATCTTCGAAGGTGGTCTTACAGGTGACATTTATGTACTATTTCTGCAAGACGAACTGCCGCCACTGTTAGAAGATGTACCTTTGGCAACACGATTGTGTATGTACTTCCAACAAGTCGGAGCTCCTCCCCATTTTAGGTGTGCAGTGAGAACCCATCTCGATGATCGATACCCTGGTCGATGGATCGGGTCGTGATGGTGCACAAAATTGGCCACCCAGATCTCCAAACCTAACCTCTCTAGATTTTTATCTGTCAGGGCGCAGAAAAAAGCTGGTATACCAGAGAAAAGTGGAAACACGAGATGCATTGCTCCGTCGCATTTTGGATGCTGCAACCCTCATAAAGGACAATCGTAATGAACTAATGCGAGCTACACGCGCGATTCACAGACGAGCCGCGAATTGTATTGAGGTCGAGGGTAGTCATTTTGAACAGTTATTGTAAATTCATGAATAAAAAAACTTTGGCAGCTATTTGTTCGCTTATTCTTATTTTTAAACATTCAAACATCCATAGCTCCATAAGTCAAGAATCGGATCTATGTTCCTATGAAATTTTTGATTGGGAATGACCTCGGCTATAAGCTCCCGAAGTTACGACATTTCGTCGTGACTCACCCTGTATATATATATATATATATATAAATTATTTCTTTTAACATTAAAATTAACCAACTGGTTAGGTCAACTGAATGCCCGGTTAGGTCAACTGTACGCCCTTGAAGATTGGTTAGGTTAAGTCGTGATATTTTCGTTAGTTTTAACGAAAATATCACAACCTAACGTAATCAATCGTCAAGGGCGTACAGTTCGGGTGTCCAGATTTGTTTGGAAAAACCAGGACAGGGGCGGATCTATGCCCTGTAGCCTATAGGCTTATTTTGAAAACACTTTTTGACAGAGTAAATGAATACTAAATATAATAATACACACCTTAGTCATTTTTTTGTCACGAAAACTTTTTCTAAAGACAGAGACAGCGCTCTGAAAACCGGGACGTATGAACACCCTACGTACAGTTCACCTAACCAGGCATTCAATTAATCTAACCGGGCGTTCAATAATTTTCCCAGAGGTTTCGATTAATTTTAATCAACTTTTCCCTAATAATTTTTTCTCTCGAAGAGCAGTTTCCATGTTTCATGGAGGGACAGATAGACAGACAGACAGATAGACACAGACAGACAGACAGACAGCACATATGTAGATTTTTAAAAAATTCTAAATTTTGTCTGATTAAAAAAAATTAGAATTTTTTTGCCGAATCGTTGTTGTTGTTTAGCCGATCAGCCCACCCTGATCGAGCAAGCCGGCGGCACGCAGGTAACCGATCGCCCTCTCCGGAGTGGACCAGAGGTTTAGCGCACTAGTGATGTTGTGTTGTGTTATATGTTTTGCTAGAACGGTACAGTCTGTCATAATGTGTTCAATTGTTTGTGGTGTGTCCTGGCACGGGTGGCAGGTGTCGTCTGTGGAGTTGTCTAGTCTCTGTTTATATGTCCATAAGTTAGGGTGATGTCCACATCGGAATCGTGCTAAGTTAACTCGATCCGATCTGCTCAGGCTGATCTCTGACCTGTTAATGGGTGGCGGCTTCGCACCTAGGACTGCATTCGGACCGAGTCGTGTCAGTGCTTTGTGGGTTAGTGTGTGTGTGTATGTGTTTTCTGTACTGTGTGATGTCTGTGGGGCGTGGTATGGAATGGAGTATTTGGTTATAATGTCTCTCTGGTGTTACCTTAATGGTGCGAGTGTGTGGTGCATGATTGTACATGTAGTGGCAAGGGTGTTGTGGGTTAGTTGTCGCTGCTGCCATGAATTGTGTTCCCCTCATGTCTAAATGTTCCCTAACTTTCAGTATTTTTGTTTCTGTGTGCAGGTGTTCTATTGGTGTTGTTTGAGTGCATCCTGTAATGATACGAAGTGCGTTGTTTTGTATTGTCTGTAAGGTGTTTATGTGTGTGTTTGAGATAATGGGTGCCCAGCATGGGCTAGCATAGTCCATAACTGAGCGAATATATTGTTTGTATATGAGTGATGTTGTTTCCTGCTGGTGTCCAAAGTTTGTGCCTGTTAGTACCCTAAGCGTGTTAAGTCTTGACGTACATTTGTTTTAATGTCCTGAATGTGGTTTGCAAAAGATAATGATGTGTTGTATGTGACCCCAAGTATTTTGGTCCTGTGAGTGTGTGGAATGTTGATGTTGTTTAGTGTAAGCTGTGGATTACCTGGTGTTCTTTTGTGTTGCTTGTAAGCAAGGTGATGGTTGATTTTGTGGGCGCTACTTTGAGTCTATTGTGTGTGAGCCAGTCTTGTATACTGTTTATGTATGTTTGTAGGTTATTTGTAGCGGTGTCGATGTTGTGGGTGGATGTTAGAGTGATGTCATCTGCATATGATGATAAGGTAAGCTTGTTATCTATGGGTGTTGGAATGTCATGCATGTATAAGTTGAAGAGTGTTGGTGAGAGAACAGAGCCTTGAGGGACCCCGTTCGGAAAAAGCTTGTTTTTGGATGACTTGCCATTAAATGTGACATGTGAGTATCTTCCTGAAAGATAGTTGCTCAGCCACCTTTTGGTGTTATTGTGCATGTTTGTGTTGAGTATTTTGTTTATGAGAGGGAAGCGTGGGATAGCATCAAATGCTTTACTAATGTCTATTGTTGCTAATAGTGTACGTTGAGCTGGTCGTCTGGAGTTGATGCCATCCATGATGTGCTGCGTGAGGTTAGTGAGTAATGTCGTGGTTGAGTGGTGAGGTCTGAATCCATGTTGAGTAGGCGATAGTGGTATGTGTGGGTTGGTGATTTGTAAGATTAGTCTTTCTGTTACTTTGGAAGGTGTGCATAGTAAAGTAATGGGTCTATAGGAAGCTGGTTCTGTTGGATTTTTGTTTGGTTTGAGTAGTGTAATAATTTTACCTTGTTTCCATATGTCAGGAATAATACAGTGTTGGTATGAATATGTGCTGATATTTGTGAGAGCTAGTATTCCTGTGGGCCCAAGTGTTTAAGGTGTATGTTAGATATGTTGTCTGGTCCAGTAGCCTTCGAATTCTTAATGTTTTTGATGATCTTGGTGGTCTGGTCTGTATTGAAGGGTGTGTAATTAGCCCTGTTCAAAAATCAACTTTTTCTTATTTTCATAGGTTTCTGTACTTTTTCCCATGCTTTTTGACCTGAAAAGGCCGAAAATCACAACCATTTTGACCTAGGTTGTTGGGAAGCATTGCCGCATGGAGCTTTAAGTTTTCTGCCTTGAAATCGGCCAAAAGCACCAGTTCCGGGGTCCCTTGAATCATGTTTTGCACTATAACTTTTTATCTAAACAAGATAGAGCAACAAAATAGGCACCAAATTAAAGTGTTTTTAATCCTCTTTCTAACTTATACAATTATGATAGTCTTGGAACAAGAAATGGCACATTGGTACATACAAAGATTTCAGAAATATCACAAAATTCGTTTTCTCACACTCAAGGCAGACAAGGCGCCTTATTCATGACACAAATTTGAGATTAACATTTTGTCACAAGTCTAATCGATCAAGAAGTGAAAGCATTACATGATGATTAATTTCATAATGACATTTACACAGTCAGTTGTTGAGAGTTTGTTTCTTGAAGCTGTCAAAGCGGCGTCTGTTGAACTCCACAGCTTGAAGGAGATAGTCCCTTTGCTTGGCATCTGTTGTTATGACATTTGCAAAGTCGCTCATCATCTTGACACCACGTTCAGCAATGTCATTCACCGCTTTCAGATTCTTAACATAGTCCAACGCTTTTCTGTAGTCCTCATTCTGTGGCCAAGACGTGACAGGTTCCAGAAGCCACTCGGATCCAATGTTCAGTGTGTCCAGCAGGAAATGTGATTCTGGGCCAATGAGATCAACCAGGGTGGTCTTAGCTGTGACTCTCTGGAATAGAGGCTTTCCTGTTCTGAAGCTGTCTGGCTTCTCAGTGGCATGTAACTGGGCAGCAATGTCGTGCTTCAATGTGTCACTCAATCTACTGCTGAACAGGGCAAATGGCACGACTTCCTGCGTCAGGTACCATTTGTGGTTTTCCATCTTATTAAGTACTGCATCAGCAAGCTCTGGGTCAGTTTTCTTGTACTTCAACATGTCCTGGATTAGACTTAGATCATTCACGGGAGCATCTGCAGCAGACATTGACATCATCCATACAGGAGTGTAGAACAGCGCAAGGAAGGTGTTGAGTCTTTCCAGCTTTGATACAGTGTCTTCGTCGTACTCAAGTTGATCTGCAAACATCAGCATTTTCATGGAGTACAGGTTTCTGGCCATCCATCTGGCCTGATGAATGGCGCCTGGTCGACTCCAGTGAATACCTCGAGGAGGCGTTCCTCCAAGAACAATGACTGTCAGTTCAGCCATTTCCCTGTAGTCGGCTCTTGGAAGCCTTTCTGCTGTTAGAATGTCTTGGAGTATTTCTTCACTGTTCTTCTTCTTTTCCTTCAGCCATTTGCTGTTGATAGCCAGCATCTTTGGGTTTTCCTTGGACAAGTCCGTCCAAACATCCTTCAGATGCTCAAACCAGGGATTATCTGGCCCCTTCACCTTCCCAAACAGCTTCTCCCAAACTGCTCCTACTAGGATTTCCAGGATGTGATGTCGACAGGCCAGATAAAACACCTTTTTGTTCAGCATTTTCTCTAGCAGTTTGGCAGCTCCTCTGTGAACTCCACTGTTACTGGATGTAGTGTCAAAAACAAGGGCAGTAACATTATCCGTAAGTTCCCATGTCTCCAGTAAATCCATTGAAGCCTCAGCCTGAGCTGTGCCAGAAGAATTGTCGATGACAGGTACTCCCAATAACTTTCCTTCAGTGTATGAAGGTGGACCAGACACTAGCACAGCTAAAGTCTCTGAGGTACTTCCAGGTTCACTGCCCAAGACATCTTTGAGCAACTTTCCATCCCAGTGTAAGGCAGCGTACTGTGGGGGGTTTTCACAAAACTTGGACATGTGACTCTGGCTGATATTATACCTGGACAGCATTCTGTTGCGACGTGTTGTTGAGGTTGAGATGACGAAGTTATCCAGATCAGCCCCTCCAGCTTTCAAGGTGGCAGAAACCATGGCAGTAACTTGATTGTCTGATAAACCAAGACGATCAGCTGTATTGCAGATGACATCACATTCCATGACCTTCCTTGGAAACGTCAAAGTCACACTAGTCACAGTGTCTTGATGGTGAGAACATCCAGGACGAGGCTGATGGTAATCCATGTCCTCTGTGTTAGCGTCGTTGTCAGTTGAGTCACCCCAGGTAATGTCATCCACATGAACAACTGCCTCTTGTTCTGCTGCAGCTGTAAAATAGTACAACATGTTAAGACAGTAATTGTTAAGTACATGCTAAATATCGCAATGGAGTAAAACTTAAAACTTTTTGTAACGTTCAAAGTAATTAGTTTTACCTTGTTCTTGTCTATGCTGCAGTCTTTCATTCCTCGCTGCTTGCTGCAGGGATCTTGTCTCAAAAATCTTGTCATGACCAGACATATGACCTTTCCTCTCAGTCTTTTGGTCTTCGTAGAACCTGATATCCTCATCTTTCTTCTCTCTGGATAACAGTCTGTTGTTCTGTATTTCCTGGATTGCATCTGGAGCTCCTATATCGAACAGGCTGTCTAATTCCAGCACAAATGCTCCTCTTTTTCCTCCAGGGTTACTTGCTCTTCCTTTGCTTTTCACCAGAGCACGATGTTTCTCATGTAGTTTCATGAAGAGCTTCATTGCGTTGTACTTGGTCATTGTCTTGATCCTAGCCATCTGCCAGAATGGGATGATAGATTCAACTGTTTCATATGCAAGGTCTTGAACCATGGGCCTCCCTGCATTTTCCGGTAAATTCTGAAGATTAAGGAAATACTGGAACGCCTGTCTGTTGGTGGGAAGCTGGGAACCACTGATAAAAGCTGAAGGGTATCCAACCAGGAAAGTTTCAGTGAGAGATCTGGTAGATGGCCCAGTTGACACCTGCCTGTGGACAGTACGTGGAGGTTCTGAGATATCAACTGTGCGCCCACGGAGCTCCCTCAGCTCCTTGCTTAATGCCATTGTGAAGTTGTAACTTGTAGATGGTTTTCTAGATTCTGATTGAGTTTCTGTTGTTTCCTGAAAAATGATAGATTATTATTATTATTATTATTATTATTTATTATTATTATTATTATTTTATTAATTTTATGCTCTTTCATTTGATACCTAATTTGTTGCTCTATCTTGTTTAGATCAAAAGTTAAAGTGCAAAACATAATTCAAGGGACCCCGGAATTGGCGCTTTGGCCGATTTCAAGGCAGAAAATTTAAAGCTCCATGCGGCAATGCTTCCCAACATCCTAGGTCAAAATAGTTGTGATTTTCGGCTTTCTCAGGTCAAAAAGCATGGAAAAATGTACAGAAACATATGAAAATAAGAAAACGTTGATTTTTGAACAGGCCTAGGTCACTGTCACGGTCGTGTCGAGTCTGTAGGTTTTCTTGTGTCTGGCTGTTTGTCTGCGTGTTTCTGGTTGTTGTCTCTGTTTAAGTGACTTATTTTTGCATAGTGATTAACTAGAATGTTAGCTTGTTGTGTGTATGTTGCGATATTATTTTGGCTGCGACAGATAGCCGCGTGTGAGGTGTGAATGCCGCTGTTAGAGTGGGTAATGCTGTTTATAGTCTTGTATAGCCTGGATGTATCTGTGGAGTGGTTTAGTGTTGTTATGAATTCCCTGAATGTTTCCGTTTGTTTTTCTTTGAGTTTGTTGTTTATTTCTGTGTTGAGCTGTTGTATCTGCTGTTTTATGGCTTCGTGTGTGGTGTTTGTGTTATATTTGAGGTTGTTACGTTGCCTTATGAGGTGGGCTATTTCTCTAGTGTAATTTGGGTTGTATTTCCTAATGTTGCCCTTGGGTATGTATTTGTTTGCATTATTGATGATCTGATTAAATGTCTTGAGTGTTGTATTGATGTTTATGATGGGTGTGCTGTTTAATGTGGTGAATTGTTCCTCAGTCTGTATTTTGAACTGTTCCCAATCAGCTTTCTTGTAGTTTCTGTAAGGGTGCCTAAGGCTGTTGGGGCAGAGTGTAGAACGTGTTGTAATGATGATGGGCAGGTGGTCTGATGACAGTTGTTTTTCTGTTCTCCAGTGTGTATGTGTTGCTAGTGAGGGGGAACAGAACGTTAAGTGAAAAGCCCGCGCTAGAGCTCCGCCCAGTTTATGACTTGTCTATGATGTTACTATCTTTGAACCAATCTGGAATACAGACGGACGGACGGATGGACGGACAGGACTCCCTTTTTTATAGTATTACTAGATGAGGTACCCGGCGTTCCCGGGATAAATTTCACATTAGATCCCCAGTTTAAATAAAATAAAGTTTAAGACAAAAGGCTGAATTTGATTAAAATGATTTATCTTATCCCGTGCCAAATTTGGTAGCTCTAGGTCAAACGGTTTGAAGTCGTCCTAAAAAATAATTATATGTGAAGCTCAAGATTTTCATGACTGTTCTTTTCTATAGTTTTATTGACGAAATAATAAAAATTTTCACGGCTGCGTTCTTTTCTGTAGTTTAATCGCGGTGCTGGGGCCTTCCGGCCCAGTAATTTTAATTATTTAATTTATTAACATTCTTCATCCCATAAGAGGTTCGCGTGCCAAATTTGGTAGCTCTAGGTCAGACGGTTTGCGCTTGCATACAGGACAAACAAACAGACAGGCGAAAATATATAATAGATATATATATATATATATATATATATATATATATACACAGGGTGTCCCATAAGTCTGGCATCATAGAAAAAATAAAAAAAGGCAAAACAAAAGCTTTTATTTACAGAACGTGCTCAATATGTCCACCATTGTTTTCAATACACAAATTCAGACGTGATACCCAGTCAGCAAGGACACGGTGAATGATGTCAGGAGTAATGGTGCTACATATCCCAATAATGCGCTGCCGCAAATGTTCAATACTCCTAATTTTCTCTGCGTATACCAACGCTTTCAAGTGGCCCCAGAGATAAAAATCTAGTGGCGTGAGATCCGGGCTTCTAGCTGGCCATTCCACAGGCCCTCGACGTCCTATCCAATGACCAGGGAATTGTTGGTGCAGGTATTCCCTTACTTGGGTGCTGTAATGCGCAGGAGCGCCGTCTTGCTGGAACCATGTTGGGAAATTTCCTTCTTCGTTCAAGACACTGGGAAATGCTTCTTCCTTGAGCATACGTAGGTAGGTGCCTCCAGTGACCCGTTCATCGGAAAAGAGGGGGCCTATGATGCGATCTTTCCAAATGCCACACCATATCATCACCCGAGATGCACCTTGTTCCTTTGAAGAGGTATTCCAGTGAGGGTTGTTTTGAGACCAGTAGCGGGTGTTCTGTCGATTTACCTCACCATTTCCATAAAAAACAGCCTCGTCACTGAACAGAATGGTGGACAGAAAATTGGCATCCCGAGCATAAGAAAAATATGAATTATAGTTTGTAGAAATAGAAAAATATGAATTTCTCCTATGATGCCGGACTTATGGGACACCCTGTGTATATATATATATATATATATATATATATATATATATATATTATATATATATATATAATAAAATAATAATAATAATAATAATATAGTGGGGTTTTTCACTCAGCACTTGCTTGGCGTGAGCTGATTGTATTAAATTTTAATTATTCAAATCGTTTTTTATTTTGCGTCGTATCCCCCAGTAATTGGGGCCCTGCGGTCGTCCAATTATTCGGGGTTCAATTATTTGGTCAATAAAACTATAGAAAAGAACGCAGCCATGAAAAACTTCAGCTTCACATTTATGCCAAGATTTGTGAAGCTTAAGATTTTCATGGCTGCGTTCTTTTCTATAGTTTTATTGAACCAGATAATTGAACTGGGGGTTCAATTAACGAACGAACCAACCAATTAATTAAGCTTCTTTTTAGAGACTCAAAAGTTCACGGACACAGAATCACACACAACTTGATTTTATGTAGTAGATATATAATATATATACTTTAGGTGAGTTTGAACGACGGTTCAGGATCGACCTGCGGCTGACTCCTCTGCAGCATATACAGTATATATAATAATAACCTATTTGGATCATCCTCAATGTAAAAATATTACCGTCGTGAAAATTCGTTTTCAATTTAATTTATACGATTAAAAATAGATTAAAAATTATTTAATTTATTTTATGCTCTAAAATTCTGTTACCGAAAGCTGTAAAACTACAGTATCTGTAGTTAGGGTGTTATATATATATATTATATATATATTAGTGGTGGACCGAATATCGGCATCCGCGGACATTCGCATCATTTTTAACACCCGCATCCGCACTTCTGACTGAGGATGTTATGCGGATATTACTTCTAATAAATTATGCAATTTACAATTAAATTAGCTTATAAAGTAGCTTATAAGGCCCAGTCATGCACATTTCATGTAAAGTATTAATTACACTGTACAACAGTGAAAAAAAAAACGGAAATGAGATCGTCATTTTTATGGCTAATTCCACTGTACAACAAATTTTCAGTTCAGATAAAAAACGGGAATAACATTCGGTCATTCTTAATATTTCGAGTGTGCTGATTCCAAATCTGAAAATAGTTTTTTTCTATCATGTCACGTTTTTTTGTAATGACTGCGGTGATGGATGAGGTTGAGTTGGCAGCCTGGCGTGCATTCAAAAACGTGTGCAGGGTCTTCTAGGAAAGGCTAAATACGACAACTATGCTGCACTTGTGGATCAACTTATCAACTCATACCAACGTCTCGGATGTAAGATGTCATTGAAAATTCATTTTTTGCATTCACATCTCTCATTCTTTCCGGAAAACGCATCTGCTGTTAGCGACGATCACGGGGAGAGATTCCACCAGGATATAGCCACAATGGAGAGCCGATACAAAGGGAAGTGGAGTCCTGCTATGCTGGCCGATTTCTGCTGGAATTTAAAGCGTGACCAACCAGAAGCATCACACAAACGCCAACATAAATAAAAATAATGAGTTCAAAACAGTAGTATAATACAAGTTTTATTTTAATTTCGTGCATATATGTTAAAGAATAGCAATAATTGAACTGTACCATATGATAAAGCCTATATGTTTATCAATATATTCTTATTTTTTGGTATGAAGATTTTAAGCAGTCATTACAAAAAACGTGACGTGATAGAAAAAAAACTATTTTCATATTTGGAATCAGCACACTCGAAATATTAAGAATGACCGAATGTTATTCCCGTTTTTTATCTGAACTGAAAATTTGTTGTACAGTGTTATTAATGAACAAGAAAATATATAAACCTCAAAATATAAATAGCTGGTAACACAGAAAATTGAATGAAACTTGTTTCATTGAATTTTCTGTGGCTGAAACTCTTGAGAAAGTAATTTTTATCATAATGAAAACATTAATATGTATTAATTTTAATTCTTATGCATTGCCTACCATAATAGTAATATCACGAAATTTGAAAAATTATGTCATATATTCCTAATTCTATATTATATTGATAGATTAACTAAATATCCGCATCCGCGGATATTTAAGTTAAAGATCCGCATCCGCAGATGTTGAAAACCGACATCCGGTCCACCACTAATATATATATAAAACAATATTCACTCAAAAAGAATATATTACATACTACATCCATATAGGTTTATAGAATGTTGACATTAACGTTTAATTTATGTATTTCAGTGGCAAGTGGTCTAATCAGAGCATTTTTACGTGGATATGCCGTTGGGAAGCATGAGTGAGAGCGCTTTTCATGCAAAACTCTTGAAATTCCTTTCAATTTTTACAAAAGAAAATAATAAAATAAATAGTAATAACCATAGAGGGAACATAAATTAAAGTTACATTTAATTAATTATTGACAGTAAGAGAAAATATATATAAATGAGGTACATTATATATAAGGCGTAATGTAATAAACATTTTCAAAAATATATATTTTTTGTAACTTGGGATTACATCCGATTTTAGACTGTGAATTTTGAATATATAATTGATCTTTGTAATTTTTGTTTAAGAGTGCTATTTTTTGTTTCGTAACATTTACAAGGTGCAATATATACACACACACAGTGGTGTAGTCCGGGGGTAACGCAAGGTAACGGCGTTACCCCACTGGTTTTATTTTACTTTTAGCGTTACCCTACTGCGTTACCCCACTGAAGAAATTACGACTACACCACTGCACACATATACCATATATATATATATATATATATATATATATATATATATATATATATATATATACATACAGTACAGGGTGTCCCAAAAGTTCCTATCTATTTTGTTGAAATAGGCTTAATTTCAAATGAATGTTTTAATGACATAATTGCATGCACATTTCTAGACAAATACATGCATTAGATTTCTATTTTAATTATTTTAAAATTTTAATTAATTTTTTCAGGTCCATATCATTGGTGATGGATGTGCACGAACGCGTTATGATAGTAACATATCGCATCAGAGGAATGAAATGTTGTGAAATTAGAGACCGATTCTCAAGAAGGCTTCATAAGCCTGGACCGACAGATAAATCAATTCGTGCATTGGTGAACAAATTCAAAAGGACTGGATCTGTGCATGATGAAGGAAGAAGTGGACGCCCAAGAACAGTACAACAAAACATTGAATCTGTTCGCATAATGTTCGAAGACGATCAAAGAATGCCAGTTCGCCAAGCATCCCACAGATTGACCATACCCAAAACAACTGTTCACAGAATCTTGCGTTCGACGCTGAAGTAGTGTTATCACATTCAACTGTTACACAGCTTACATGAGGAAGATTTTACAAAAAGAGCAGCAATGTGTGCGGAACTGGTCGAACAAATCTAAAATAACAATTTAATGAACTACATTTTGTTTAGCGATGAGGCGACTTTTCACACCTGTGGTAAAATCAATCGACATAATTGTCGCATCTGGCCTAATGAAAAGCCAACTGAGTTCACTGAATGGGAAAGAAACTCGCCTAAAGTCAACGTGTGGCTTGGAATGACGAAGTCTAAGATTTACGGGCCCTTTTTCTTTGCAGAGGCTACAGTGACAGGGCCTGTTTACTTTGATATGCTTCAAAATTTTCTAGAACCTCAACTTCTTGAAGATGGCATTCTCGACAATGTAGTTTTTCAGCAGGATGGGGCACCATGTCATTATGTCAGAATTGTTCAGACATACCTAAACGAGCGTTTTCCAAATCGTTGGATTTCTTTGCTTGGGGTTTCATTAAATCAGAGGTCTATCGCAGAAATATTCGAGATTTACCAGATCTGCGAGATCGCATTAGGCAAGCAGTTGAGAAAATAACCCCTGAAATGCTCGAAAATGTGTTCCGCAATGCAGCTGACCGCTTTGAGATTTGCAGAGATACAGATGGAGCACAGGTGGAAACTACTAATTAAAGATTTTAATGGTGTAATACATGTAATTTGTATAGAAATACATCTGTATTCAGGTCAGTGTGACATTTATTTGAAATTCAGCCTATTTCAACAAAATATATAGGGTTTTTGGGACACCCTGTACAGTATGTTAAACTTTCTTTTCAACATGCGTGTGACGGAGGAGTCGTACAACTTTACGTCGGATCCGAACTGAGAGTCGCTATATTATCTGAACCCAAATAACGATCATCCATCCAACTGCTAAAGAAAGATAACGTCATTTAACTTCGCTTATTTAACAGAAAGCGGTGATACGTTGTATCCATAACAACCAACATCACCTTTTACCATGTACCGAGGGAAACGCATACAAGAGTTAACAATAATTTTAATGGTCTGTCTGAGGGTGTCCGAAAGGTCTCTCTCTCTCTGTGTGGGTTGGGTACGATTCGATGTGGCCGACTCGATGCGGCCCGACTCGATGCGACCCGACCCGACTCGATGCGACCCGACCCGACTCGATGCGACCCGACCCGACTCGATGCGACCCGACCCGACTCGATGCGACCCGACCGACTCGATGCGACCCGACCGATGCGACCCGACTCGATGCGGCCCGACTCGATGCGACCCGACCCGACTCGATGCGACCCGACCCGACTCGATGCGACCCGACCCGACTCGATGCGACCCGACCCGATGCGACCCGACCCGATGCGACCCGACCCGATGCGACCCGACTCGATGCGACCCGACCCGACTCGATGCGACCCGCCCGACTCGATGCGACCCGACCCGATGCGACCCGACCCGATGCGACCCGACCCGATGCGACCCGACCCGATGCGACCCGACTCGATGCGACCCGACTCGATGCGACCCGACTCGATGTCAGGAGAACTCGATGTGATATCCCTAAGGGATATTTTCGTTAGTTTTAACGAAAATATCACAACTTAACCTAACCAATCGTCAAGGGGGTACAGTTGACCTAACCGGGCATTCAGTTAACCTACATTAAATATATAAAGAAAATGAAATCGACTTGGCCTGGCATCGACATCGAGTTGTCCTGACATCGAGTCGGCCACATCGAGTTGGGTCTCTCTCTCTCTCTGGCAAGAAGGCTGCGAAGCCGAAGCCCGAGACCCCGGTTGCCCCTGTCAGGACCTCCAACCGCTTTAGTCTCCTGTGCGCGAAGGAGGAAGACACCATTTTAATTGAGGACTCGCAGATTAGGGGCCAGGAGAAGTACTTTGCTTCTGCAAACCGAGACAGGAGGAAGGTAAGGTGCTTACCCGGTCGGGGAACGGCGCACATAAGGAAGGAATTAGAGAAGGTGCGCGTGGCTAGTCGGAGGACTGCGATCGTTGTCCATGCTCGTGGCAACGACTTGTTCCTTAAAGGCGGTAGGGTAGGTTCAACGGAAGGGATCATCACCGAGATCATGTCTCTTGCGGATGATCTGAAACTTAAGATAGACAGGGGAATGTTGATGGGTATTTTACCGCCGATGAATGCCTGTGACCACGCACTCAGTAAGGTCATTGGCATCAACGAGGGGGTGCAAGACTTGTGCGTCCCACTGGGCGTGAGGTTTGTTGACCCGTTCGACGCGTTTTCGGGTAGGTGGGACCTGTATCAGAGGGATGGTGTCCACATCAATGTCAGGGGTAAAGGTGTGCTAGGCACGCTGCTTGACCGGCACCTATACCGTATGGTGAGGTCGAGTCCTGGGAGAGATGATGGGCCCCCACCGGGGAGGGATGATGATGAGCCGGTGGCGGACGTACCTTCAACTGAAGGGTGCGTCCAGGTACAGGTGGGTGACCCTCCTTCCACGTTCGAGGGGGCTCAGGCTCCTGCGGAAGTTGTCCCCTCGTTAGTGAGGGGCTCTTCAACTCCCGACAGCCCTGGCTGTTCGGGAAACGGGTCGTGCTAGGGGGCGGTCAGAATAGGGAAGGCTCCCTCCGTGCAATGCTTTTTAATGCTAGGTCGATTAGGAACAAGTTTTGCGAGTTAAGGGCGCTCTTAGCATCAGAATACCAGGATATAGTTGCTATCACCGAGTCCTGGATTCATACTGATCGTAGGGACTACGTTGTAGAGTTCGAAATTTCAGGGTATAGAATGTTTCTCAAAGACCGCACCCGTGGGGAGGGGGGTGGGGTACTAATATACGTCAGGGACACGTTGAGTCCGGTTGACTGCCAGTTCCGGTCGGAACGGGAGCTGCTTGGCGTCGATCTGAATGTAGGAGGGACGAGCTATAGGTTAATCTTGGTGTACAAACCTCCGCATCTCCTCCTCGAGGAGGATACAGCCATGTACACCGAACTCAGTAGCCTGCTAGGGGATAGGGTGTGTGTAGTTTTAGTAGACTTCAACTGTCGCGGCATAAAGTGGGAAAACAGGACTGCTGATGCTGAAGGGAGGAGGCTAGTTGACACGGCTGATGAGAACTTCCTCACTCAGTGGGTCAACGACCCTACACGAGGCGAAAGCGTTCTAGACTTAGTATTCACGACCGAAGACAACCTCGTCACTGGCCTCACCGTTGACGAATCGTTGGGCGGGAGTGATCACGGTCTTATTAGGTTCCGTGTGTGCGTCCCTCGGGTGAAGCGTAGTAACTCGAGAGGCAGTAAGCTCGATCTCCGGCGGGCGAACTTTGTTAGCCTCAGGGATAGCGTAGGAGAGATGGGGTTAGAGGTCGGCGGCGATGTTGAGAGAGTGTGGAGTGCATTCCGGGACGAGTTTATGGTGTTGCAGTCTGCTGCCATACCCTCAAAACCGGTCACTCCTGCTTCAACGCAGCCTAAGTGGTTCAAGCGTGACATCACTTCGGCTATCCGAAATAGGAAAGTAGCGTATAGGAGGGCGAAGGCCAATCGTTCCCATGAGAACACTGAAGCGTATGTTCGCCTGTGTAGGGAAGTGAAGGCGAAGGTTAGGCTAGCGAAACGTAACGAAGAACTACGGGTGGCAAGCCTCTGCAAGGGGAACCCTAAGGAGTTCTTCAGTTATGTTAATAGTAGAAACCCCATTAGAAGCATGGCGTTCTGCGGACCTCCGACGCGGACATCGCTAATATGCTTAATGAGTACTTTGCGGGAGTGTTCACCAGGGAGGATACCCGCGTCATCCCCGAGCCAGACGTGAGGCACGAAGGTGCTGGCCTGGATAATGTTCGATGTCCCGCGACAGTCGTTGCCGATAGAATAGACAAACTGAACGCGTTTAAGGCTCCTGGGCCAGACCAGTTTCTCCCCAGTGTTGCGAGAAGTGCGCGACCAGGTGGCTCCCCCACCTGGCTACAGTTTTCAACAAATCGTTGGAGACGGGCCAGGTGCCTGGTGACTGGAGGGAAGCCAACGTGACCCCTATCTTTAAGAAAGGGGATCACGAAAGTCCAGGGAACTATCATCCCATTAGTCTCACTTCAGTTGTAGGTAAATTATTAGAGGGGATAATAGCGGATAGGATCGTTGACCATTTGGATTCGTACAAGCTGCTTGGGGACTCCCAACATGGGTTTAGACGGCATAGGTCGAGTCTCACCAACTTGCTAGAGTTTTTCCACGTCATGTTGAGTGAGTATGATAAGAGTAGGGCGATTGATATATTTTATCTCGACTTTGAGAAAGCCTTTGATAAGGTACCTCACCGCCGGCTAATGACGAAAGTGTGTGCGCTGGGTATCGGTGGGGAAATAGGTAGGTGGATTGAAAGTTGACTGATGAATAGGCGGCAGAAGGTTGTAATTAAAGGGGCTAGTTCGGGTTGGGCCTCGGTCACTAGTGGGGTTCCTCAGGGTTCCGTTTTGGGACCACTGTTGTTTATCATTTACATAAATGATATCGACGGTGGCATCGTCAGTCGGATCACCAAATTCGCTGATGACACCAAGCTTGGGGCCAATGTTGGGACACCCGAAGCGATCGAGGAACTGCGTGCGGACCTACGTAGGATAGGAGAGTGGTCCGAAAAATGGCAAATGCCGTTTAACTTGGGTAAATGCAAAGTGATGCACATTGGCTACGCCAATCCCAAGTGGGACTACTCGATGTTGGGGAGTCATATCGAGGTGACTGATTTAGAAAAGGACTTGGGTGTGCTAATTAGCAGCGACCTTAAGTTTACCAAACAGTGTGTAGAGGTGGAAAAGAAAGCCCAGAAGCTGTTAGGTTATATCAGGAGGCAATTTCAATTTCGGAACAAGGAGATTGTGCTCTCTCTGTACAATTCCCTGGTTCGGCCGCACCTGGAGTATGCTGTGCAGTTCTGGTCGCCCACCCTCAGGAAAGATAGAGAGGCTGGAGCGAGTGCAGACGAGGGCCACAAAGTTAATCCCTTCCGTTAAGCATATGGGCTACAATCGACGGTTACGCGCCCTGAACTTGTTTTCGCTTGAAACTCGGAGGCTGCGCGGTCAACTGATCGAGGTTTTCAAGCTCTAACGCGGGTTCAATTATGTCGATTTTAGAAGTATGTTTAGTTTAAACTGATAACCCAACTCGCAACAATGGTTGGAAGTTGGATTTGAAACGGTTTAGGACTAGTGTGTGTGGGAATTACTTTACGTATAAGATCTGTGACACATGGGACAGGTTACCGTCAGAAGTTGTGAACAGTTCCTCTGTGGATCAGTTCAAGAAAAGGTTAGACCAAATCTTGCACACTATTTGAGTGTATAGAAAATTTTCTCTGACACTGTTGCCATTGGTACCTCCTCGGTATGGGCCGCAAGGCCTTTTGAGGTACTTCTTTTGCTAGTAACTCCTTGTAACTCTCTCTCTCCTCTCTCCTCTACCCGATGGGAAATACATTTACTTTGGAATCATATCGTATGAATGTTCTGAATGTTTTTCATTCACTTCAAACCACATAAGTGTAATCAATTTAATTAAGTGATGTGATGTAAATAAATTATTAAATTAAGTAATGTAAACCAAATTAATGTCTTGAATTTATTCATGTCATGGAAAATGTTATACTCGTATATTTGAATAACCTTTTTTTGATAAAATAAACACAATTTTACAATTTTTGTTTTTGTTTTAAAAAATAATTGTGAAATTGAACTATTTATTTAATTTAATTTGGCCTTTTAAGCTGTAGGTTTTTAAAATATCTCGAGGCAATTTGACTATTTTGAAGCCAGATGGAAAGACTCCCTCATCTACACATTGATTAAAAAGAAAAGAGAAGGGCGTCGGGAGAGAATGCGAAATCGATCAACTTCGAGGTTCTCTCGGTGGAGCAGAAGAAAAATATAACGAAATTAGACTTAAGTTTAAATTATTACTGTTGCCCAAAAAGATTAAGAACTGAAGCTTGAAGGAGCTTTTAGAGACTGATATTAACTATTAGATATTCGGTATCTGACTTAAGAGTTTTTGTTGGGCTTTTGTTGGATTCATTCAAATTATTATTAGTTGTTAATAAGTAAAAACGTCAAACTTATTATTTAATCAGCATAAGAAACAAAGAAAGAGTTATCGCTTTTCTAAAAGATGTACAACATAAGTTAGAACCTCTCTATATAAGTAGCCAGCATATATATATATATATATCGTAGATAATATCGTAGATAATATCGTAACAACTCTTCACGTCGATCAGCTAAGCTAAGCGACGTTGGGCCTGGGTACTAGTTGGATGGGAGACTGTCTTCTGTCTACAGATTAGTAGCGACCCGTGGTTCGGATCCCACGGAAAGCTGTAAATCTCCTCCGTCATATGACCTTACTGTAGATGTTGCGAAAGAGGTTAACCAACCCCAACATTACATTTTAGACAGCAAATATTCATTAAATAATGGAAGACAATGAGTAATACATTGAAACTGCGCAGACAAACACAACCAGAGTGTTCTTGCTTGGAACGCGAGAAACGAAAGGCGTGTGCCGTTTGGTAGAACATGATACTCTCCACGTGTAGAAGCAAGCGCACTTCTTGCATAGTGGTAAAGACAAGGGTGGGTTTCATTTTTGGCCTACCAGGCGAGAACACTGTCGGGATGTGGTTGCTGATTGCTTGCGCAGTTTCAAAGCATTATTAAACGTTTTCCAATAGGTCTAATGATTCTGCATTGAATCAGATATTAATTAAGGAATATTTTTTGGCTTTCTTTTTATGGAGGAAGGAGGGGCTAAGGTCGAGTGCACGCAAAAGTGACCCCTCCACAGAAGACGGAGAGAGCCGAAAACATTGTCTCCAAGGCTCAATGATACCACTTTTTTATATAAATTTTGAAAAGGTTGTGTAGTGTGTAAGATGTATGTGTAGTGAGGAATAGAGGGAGAAGCGTGCGTTTGAGAGCATACTGGACTGCTTACAGGGTAGATGAGACACGGAAAAAGATAGCTTAGGAGGACAATGACAGGAGAAAAGGGAATTCCAGCACTCCCTGCCTCCTACCAAACATCCACCCCTGGAGTACTACCCTGGTTGATTGGTGTATACATTATAGGCCGGGTCGTTTTTGCTTGAAAAATCTTTTTGGGGAAGTTTAATTTACCCTGTATTACGAAAGTTTGTGTACCTACATAGGAAGTATCATGACAAAGTTTCAAGCTTTTATATAAATATTTTGAGGTTCCACAAGTCACTTAAAATTTTGGTGATTTTTTCCGATACTCCGTATAGTAAACTACAGTTCTTTGCTGACTTGCCATGATAGTTTACAAGGCAAATCACCCAGAATTCACCACGAGGAGGTGGTTGTAAGTCGAATTCCACACCATGCCCAGCCCAACCTCCCTTCCATTAGTTTTTACATGTAGTTTACTGTTTATTGACATTTGTATTCGCATTTTGACTCAAATGTAGGCATGTTTGATCTTGAAGCAATTCTTACCTTTATAAAACCATCTCTATTTTCCTGTCCATAGACAGAAGCTGATGCTTCTGTTACAAGTTTGACATGTCTTTCCACAGCTTGTGAATGACATGGGTACTTTTTCAATAGAGGGTTAGTTTCATCACCCCTTACGATAAGCTCTAACTGGGTGTTTGTCAAGCTTTTTTGTCAGAGGTGGTTCATGTCTTGGGTAGTCTCCAAATCGAATTAAATCTGTGTAGTCTCTTGCCAAGAAATTAATTTTAGGCCGTCTAAATTCTCTAATGCACGAGGACACACTTTCCCTGGCTAAGAGAATGCGCCGGAAAGCTAACACTCTCATCACTTGCCTTTCATCAAATAACATTGAGACCAATAAAGTTTCTGGGTGAGCAAAATATGCCCCTCTTTCAATAACAGGATCAATGACTGCCTTAAGCTCATCAGATAGGTGTCTTGAACTAGATATCATAAACCCAGAGGTGCCTTGGTCCCTAGTAATAGTAAGGATTTCGCTTTATATTAAACCCATAAACGCGAACAATGAATTCGGCCAGAGTTTTCAAGTTTTCTGACGGCTTTTTTGGTCGCAACATAAAGTCTCACTATCCTGTTGGCTGTCGTAAGCCATCTGGCATGGTTCAAAGAACCTGGGTTGCGGTTTTCAAGGTTTTGGGAACATTGGCCTTTTATGACTGCATTACAAATTTCCATGAGATACTTTTGATCTTGGCTTAGATCGAGATCCCCCGGAATAGAAGGCATATTACTTGATTTGATTGCTTCAAACTTAACAACTGGCATCTTTTCGCACGCAGTAAGACTTTTGCCAACACTTCCAGCAAGGGCTTTTGGTCCTTTGGTTTTGCCATCCAAATAATTAAACAAATGGCGGAGAGGTAGCTCATTGGTATGCAGCAAACACACGAACCAATGAAAAGGAGTATTGTAGTGTACCTCTAGTTGCCTGATAACTCCATTATGTATGCCAGTGTTTACATTGGTTCCATCACATCCAATGACCTTCAGATTGTCTACTTTAATATTGTTACTGTTAAGAAACTTTATCACTCCCTTAGAAATGTTAGTTGAATTTCCAGTCACAGGAGTGAAGTGCCCAAGATATTTTGATTCTGGTTCAGCTATAAGCGTGATGTGTTCCTCAGTAATTGTTGTACTGTAGTACCTCTCATCCTTACAGATATTTGCTTTAGTTAAGTCCTTTCTTCCATCAAAATACAATGTTTCTGTACTTTCTTCACTTGATTTACTCAACTCCTCTCTGATCTTCTTTCTCTGCCGTCTCTCCTTATTCTTATCCACAACACTGTGATAATCTTCAGAGGTAATGAGACCAAAATCTTCCAGAACAGCAGAGGCAACGGCTGCACCAGCTCTGTCTGATATTCCGAATCGGTCACAAGTTTTTGCTAATGAAGGCAATTTGCGAGTGAGCTTATGTGCTTCACGTGATTTCTTTATACCTTCCTCAATGTGATCATCATCATCACGCTCTCTATCTGTATCTGTTGATGTGTCAGAATCAGGAATTGTATGAAAGTTATCCCAGTCAATTGGCTCTTCCCTGGAAGTGGATGGGTTATTGATATCTCCATCTTTAATGTTTTTAAAAAATCGTGCTCTTTCTTGTTCTTTATGCTCAGATCTTATTTGCAGTTTCTTCGTTTTCTGTAAATCAATACTGCCTATTGCCATTTTTCGTGCACCTCTTTGGTCAATTAGGAAAGAACGTTCCATGGCAGGAGCTTTTAGCCCTTTTTCACAAGTGCAAGAAAACAGATCATGGCATTTGCAGGCAGCAATATCAAAAAGCCTTTGATTTTTGGATTTGAACGCGGTCAGTTTAGATTCAAAATCTTTCCTTTTTCTACCAGTCTTCTTCATATTTTTAGATTTTTCATGACAATCCTTTACTCTGGCTAATATTTGCTGTTCTGATATTGTTGGAATTGATGCGCTTTTCCAGATCTGTTGTACCTTTGATGCAACTATTCTTGCCACATTAGCATTTGGCTCTTTTTTCCCCTCACTAGCTATAAGTAAGAGATATCTTGTTTGTAAATATTCTTTTGAAACGTCTTCACATAGGGGAAGTTGATTTCCACTGAGCTCGGCTTTCCCATAAAGGGAAACAGCTGGACTCATGATTTTTTTTTCAACAGTTGCTTTCACTTTTACGGCCTAAGCCATTTCGGATAATTTGGGGAAGTCACTCTGTTAGTGTAACAATGCGTATTTAACTATTCGAATAATCAATTCTGAAAAGAAAAATTGTATATATAAATTATATATATTCTGGACGAAACAGTCAAGAAAAAACTTAATAGCAACAAGAATACAAAAATACAAGAATCTTAATAAAAATCATAATTGCCAAATAATTAATAAAGTTTACGTATTTAAATAAAGTTTTAAAAGTTTTAAAGTTTTTTGTAATGTTTTATGTTTTACTTGCAATCTTCGGAGGACTTGCGGAACATCTAAAACTTGATCAATTTAGTTTTTTTAATCATTGTTGAGCATTTATAGTGCATCTCCAAATTTCTTGGACACAGGCATATGGAAATTCACAAATTTAATTTTTCGACCCGGCCTAGTATACAATCTCCTCCTTCGAAGGAGGAGTTAGAAAGTTCCTTTATAAATCTCTTTTAAAAGAAGGGTAACTTATTCTCCGTTTCTTATACTGATTAAATGGGAGAGGGAGAGGGAGAGGGAGAGGGAGAGTTCATTCATCTATTTGGGAACTCTAAAGTTTTTGCATTTTAACTTCTTTTGTTAGAAAAGGAACAAAGAAGTTAAGTTTCTTAGTTTAGTGTAAGAATAATTAAATTTCTCCTGATTAGGGTCAGATCTCGCCAAAGAAAGAATTATAAATTTTAGTTAATTTATTGTTTAAATTTCGAATCTTATCATACTTGAATTTCAGATACTTCAGATAGATAATCATTTTAAAACTCTCGTCCGTGAAAAATGCAGCAAACTTGAAAAAAATCTGATAAATGGTAGTTGATAACTGAAAACAATATCAGAGCAAAAGTGAGTGCGGATGATTATATGTGGCCAAGGAAGTTACGAGAAAATTCTGCGACTCTGAATGCAAATTAAATTAGTCAAATTTCAAATATGCAAATTCGTTTTTCAAGACTCTGTATATTGTTGTTCTTCTTTTGAGAGATTTGATCTACATTAAAATCAATCTCGATTGAAGGGTTTTCATTTGTAGAAAAATAATACATTACTGTGGATGACTGTGCTGAAGTTCACATATCGACGGTCACATCTCAAAAACCTTTTAGGGTTAAGGGAGTTAAAAATTAATAAACTTCTAATTTAAAAAACGTTTCCTAACGTCCGAAAGGTAAACTGTTACGATGGGGAAACAACAACAGAAATGGATTCTAAATTTTTTGTACGTTTTGCCAACACGAATTAGAGGGAAAAAAATTGGTGGGAAATGGGGCTTAGAAGGGTTTTAAATATTAGTTTTGGAATACAATAATATACAGTGGTCGAATTGTAAAATTATAACAAGGGCGATGATGGTGAGGGTGGGTAGGGTAGGGGGATCCGAGAGCATGGCCCCCTTGAAAATTTAAGAAAATGTAACTGCATAATGCTACATTCTGGTGACTTTTCAGGGAAAGATATGGAGCAAAATCATTAGTTTAGTGAAACGCTTTTTCATGTGATTTCCATATTTTTTCATAAAAGTAAATTATGACAACTGACTTGGAACTTATATTTTGAAATACCATGATAAAACCCATTTTAATCACAATCAACGCCCCCCCCCCCCCCCCACTGTTCCCTTCCCTTAATCATAACACATTATATGACCATACAATATTTATTTTAAACCAGTTAATTACATAAAAACTTCTAAATATATTAGTCTTTCAAAAACCAAAACATGTAATACGGAGATATTACAGGTTGTTGTTAAAGCGTATTTTATTTACATAACAAGGGAGATGGTTACTTGATTTTGAGCTCGCAAGGGGAATGTCATCCCCCCTCAACTCGAGATATATATATATATATATATATATATATATATGCATATATATAACTGCAATGACCGCGCAGTATATAAATGAATAGAAACGACATAAGTGTTAAGGAACGTTTCTGCACACGAGGAGGAGAGATAACGAATAATGAAAAATGAGGCGAACCGCACGGGAATCGAACCCAGGGCCTTCCAATTGCCGGTTGGACGCTCTACCATTATGCTACGGCCCTCACTCAATCACAAATCGAAATTCTCCCACATAGGGCAGAAACCAATGCCCTGAGAGGGCACCTTCGCAAATCGTGATATGCGCATATAACTGCAATGACCGCGCAGTATATAAATGAATAGAAACGACATAAGTGTTAAGGAACGTTTCTGCACACGAGGAGGAGAGATAACGAATAATGAAAAATGAGGCGAACCGCCCGGGAATCGAACCCAGTTATATGCGCATATATTCACGATTTGCGAGGGTGCCCTCTCAGGGCATTGGTTTCTGCCCTATGTGGGAGAATTTCGATTTTGTGATTGAGTGAGGTCCGTAGCATAATGGTAGAGAGTCCAACCGGCAATTGGAAGGCCCTGGGTTCGATTCCAGGGCGGTTCGCCTCATTTTTCATTATTCGTTATCTCTCCTCCTCGTGTGCAGAAACGTTCCTTAAACACTTATGTCGTTTCTATTCATTTATATACTGCGCGGTCATTGCAGTTTATATGCGCATATTCACGATTTGCGAGGGTGCCCTCTCAGGGCATTGGTTTCTGCCCTATGTGGGAGAATTTCGATTTGTGATTGAGTGAGGTCCGTAGCATAATGGTAGAGCGTCCAACCGGCAATTGGAAGGCCCTGGGTTCGATTCCCGGGCGGTTCGCCTCATTTTTCATTATTCGTTCTCTCTCCTCCTCGTGTGCAGAAACGTTCCTTAACACTTATGTCGTTTCTATTCATATATATATATATATATATATATATATATATATATTAGTGATGGACCGGATATCCGCATCATTTTTCACATCCGCATCCGCACTTCTGACTGCAGATGTTATGCGGATATTATCTCTAATAAATTATGCAATTTACAATTAAATTAGCTTATAAAGTAGCTTATAAGGCCCAGTCCTGCACATTTCATGTAAAGTATTAATTGTTAATGAACAAACAAACATATAAACCTTATTGAATTTTGTGTGGCTGAAACTCTTGAGAAAGTTATTTTTATCATAATGAAAACATCAATATTAATTTTAATTCTTATGCATTGCCTCCCATAATAGTAATATCACGAAATTTGAAAAATTGTCAGATATTCATAATTCTATATTATATTGATAGATTAACTAAATATCTGCATCCGCGGATATTGAAATTAAAAATCCGCATCCGCAGATGTTGAAAAACTGACATCCGGTCCACCACTAATATATATATATATATATATATATATATATATATATGATGAATAAAACCACGAAGGAAAGGAAACACAGAATGGTGCTCAAGCGCTTTCGTCTAATGACATCCTCGGTGGTGTATTGGTTAGCGTCGCTGACTACGAAACCATCGGCCCCGGGATCGAGACCCGGTGACGGCAGGCTGCGCCCAGCAAAACCCAGCTGTTCATCTTTCCACAATAAAGAAAGTGGTTGGTAGATAAATGGGTACCCTCGGTAGCTTAGTGGTTAAAATGTTAGGCTGCTGGTGGGGCGTGGTTCGGATTCCACGTTAAGCTGTAGGTCTAAGGTGGAGTGAAGAGCTTGAGACCTTCGTCAGAATGAACAATTTGGGCGGAAGCAAACCAAAGGTTATATATATACATACAGTATATGGTGTCCCAAAATGAATATACGAAAAACAAATATTTATTATTTATTAGTTGAGATAGCAGCCAAAATCCATGTGACATTATATTTAATACAGTTACTAAACTTGCACCATCATTAGCTATAATTAATCCTATTTGCTCTCAAATACTGAAATTTACTAGCTTTAGAACACGGCTTCAATGATTAATATATTAATGACAGGAAGACCTTCAGAAGTTTATTAATCGGATTAACGAACTCAAAACCGTTCAGAATATGTCATTAAAATTTTGCTCTTATCCCGATTATAACTTTTTCCAATTGAATTTTTATATATTTCATAAATTTTTGAAAAAATAGTTTTTTTTTAAATTCGACAAAATATTTTTCAATTTAGATATTTAAATTTAAATAACTGCAATTTAATTTAAAAAAAAGTCTTATTCGGTAATTTTACTTTGAAAGATTTATTTTTTAATTTAAAGTGAAATTGCCTAATAGACCGTGTGTGTGTGTGTGTAAATTGGAAATCGAAATAATATTTGTCGAATTTGAAGAAACATTTTTGTAATTGAATCGTAATTATTTAAATTTAAATGTCGAAATTGAAAAATATTCGTCGAATTTAAAATTACTTTCATCGAAAATTTATGAAATGTATCAAAATTCAATTGAAAAAAAGCTGTAATAAATAAAAGTATATAATTAAGATTTGTTTTTGGTATATTCATTTTGGAAACACCGTTATATATATATATATATATACATACATATTATATACATACATTATAACTCCAAACACGCAGTATAATTAACGTAAAGAACGACGCTTTGTATAGGAGACTTATCCGCGCAAGATGAGAGCGAAAGAACGAAACAATTGAAAAAATGAGGTACCCACCCGGGAATCGAACCCGGGATCTTCCGATTGCCGGTCAGACATGATAACCACTACACCATAGGCCTCACCCAAACAAATGGTCGTAATTCCTCTACATACGCGCAGAAACATACATATATATATATATATATATATATATATATATATATATATATATACACACACACACACACACTGTTATAATGTTTCAGACCAGCAAAGACCCTAGGATTCCCTCATGGCTAATCTACCTAACCGTGCTTGTAATCGTGTATTGCGCATGTCCTCCGTGGTGGCGAAGGGGACCTACAATTTTACATGGGTTCCGAACCACAAAAAACCTTAATTTTACTACCTTAAACTATACCTAATCCATCAACATATGCATCTAATCGATTTTTAAACATACACAACATATATATATATATATATATATATATATATATATAATATATATATATATAGTGGAGCTAGTTTTGGCCGTTTAAGGTGATAATGATTTAATTGTATGCAACGATTGATTAAGGCAATGACTGACTGCTTTATAATGATAGGCTGGGTTAATAATTTATGATGTAATACAGTATCACCGATTGGAATGAATGGTTATTTGATTAGGTCCACCATACTATTGGAAGTGACCGAAATGGCAGCGAGGTCACCAGCTTTGGTTTACGCCCAAAGCAAATTAATATTAAGGTTATGAAAGACACCTTACTTTTGTAGTTTATTATGAAAATAAATCCGTTATTTTATTCACTGTGATATAACAAAGAATTGACAGTAATTAATTGGTAGTTTTACGTTATGCTTATGGCATAGGCTTAGCTAATAAGATGAAATGTTAATAGCTTAATTGACACGTAATAAATAATGTAATACTCATCGATGGTATGTAAATGGCATGCGACATGTAACATTGAATAGGCCTAGTTAATGATATAAAGAATGCACGTGCGTTTGGTACATTGAATGGAATACTTGACACTGATTAAGTAGGCTAAATGATTGCATGGATGCACATAGAATAATTGATGCGGCCTAATAATAATGAATTGAAATGCTTGACAAATACACAAATATCATTTATATAGAAGATCATTATGTGATGTTAAATGATTACGTCAAAAGAACATTTGGTTAACACGTAAATGTGAACTGAACATAATGACGGATGATACGCGGAATAAGGTATTGAAATGACACTTGACTTGGATGACAGGCCTACTGCGTTCTTTCACGAGAGTCAGTTGGAACGCGTAAATACACACTTTGGGAGTATAGCCTACCGTTCGGCGGTAGGCTAATGTAGGCTTCAAGAGTACTTAGAATATGATGTACTTAGCTTATGGTGACGTAAACTTTGTTGAAGGCGGGTTGACGACGAACCTATTACGCAGATTCTGGTTGTCGTTGTCCATTAAGCCTCTTGAGATGATGGATGTAGGCTTCGTGGAGGCCTGAGGTGATGTTACTTCTCGAGGTGCAGGCTGGCCTTGTGATATTGCAGGCGTAGGCCTGTGGTGCGGAAGATATCTCGAGGAACGTGGAGAAACTTGAAGGCCGACCCGGCAAACCGCAGGCCCGAAGTGATTCCGGTTGGGCCTCGAAAGATTGCTTCTGCAGGTGGTCTGTAGATCTTACGTGAAGACAAATTGTAGGCCCTGAAGAAAGTAGCGGCCGTAGCCCCCGGCCAGGGGGCCGGAAAGCGGTTGGTGGACGTCGATGGTGAGCGTACGGGTGAGTGAGAGTGAGTATAAGTGGAAGCTCCTTTTATACCGTAGGCCTGTGACGTAGACTTCATTCTTAAGACGCTTTGTCCACGCGTCTTTTAGTTGTTAACGGTTTTTGTTCGCTCCTATTGGGGAAAAATAGACGCTCCATTGTTTGACTCTTGCCCACGTGTGTTCCAAACTGTTTTATGGTAGCGTGGAAAGAAAGTATGTCTGTCGATTTGTTGGTCTATTTCTTGTCGATACGCTACATATATATATATATATACCCCTATATATATATATATATATATATATATAGGGTGCGGCATAAGTCGGTTTACGGAGAATAATGGAATCACGTTGTGAAGAATAATATTTACCATTTATTACAGAATAATAATCACTGTGATGTGATTATTCAATGTGGGGTATAATCAAAGAGAGAGTCTACGGCCAGAAACCTCGGAACTTCGATCACATGAAGACTGATACGCCAACAGTTCGAGACGTTGAATAATAAAGAACTGTGCTGCCCTATTTGTGGTTCAGTGGTTCAAAGATGCAACGTATGTATTGAACATGATGGAGGACACTTTGAATAATTTCTGTAATAAATGCTAAATATTATGCTTCACAAGGTGATTCCATTATTCTTGGTAAACCGACTTATGCCACACCCTGTATTATAAAGAGATGAATCCATTTTTATTTACTTCAAAGTAAATGTGATACTTTTTGCATTTTAATTTGTGACGTGTAATAAAGACGTATACTGTGTGTGTGTGTGTGTGTGTGGTGTGTGTGTGTGTGTGTGTGTGTGAAGCTAAGGTGAAGAGTGTATTTGATATGAGAGATATCGGAGGGGAGGGAGTGAACGTTTGTTAGACTAGGTGATTGTATTGCGTAAAATAAAATTGGTTGGTGTTTTGTTTGATATAAAAGGAAGAGACGGTGGACAGACAGAGAGAATAAAGGTTGAAAGATTGAACCCGAATGATGTGGCAACAGAGTACAAAAGAATAGCGGAACAAATCCTTGGAGAGCTAGAGAGAGACAGATAGAGAGAGCTAGCGAGCTGAATTTTTGTTGATTCACTTAAAAAAGGCGTTGTAGTTAATTTTTTGTTTATTCAACAAAATAGTTTTCATTTTATTCAGTAGAGTATTTTTGCTTTCAGTTCAACACATTATTTATGAAACTTTTCTACAAAGTATTAAATTTGTTGAATAAAAAAAAAAATTATTTCCAATTTCTAAAATTTTCTTTGTTCCACGTATTTACTCGCATGGGGAAATAAAGAGGAACTTTTAATTATATATATTTAAATAGTTTAAATAGTTTAAATTATATATTTGAATTGTTAAATAGACTATCCTTTGGAATTTATAATTATTGATTTGAAATTACTGAAAAGTTGTAATTTAAAATTTTGTGGAAAATTGAGCATTATTTTTTTATATTTATTTACATTAAAAAGGAAAGATCACCTGAAGATCAGGGCCCCCCAGCCTTCGTTAGTTAGCCTTATAAGGCTAAATAATAAAAATATCACGACTTAACCTAATCAGTCGTTAGGTCAACTGTACGCCCTTGACGATTGGTTAGGTTAAGTCGTGATAGTTTTGTTAGTTAGCATTATAAGGCTAACTAACGAAAATATCACGACCTAACCTAACCAATCGTTAGGTCAACTGTACTGACGATTGGTTAGGTTTAGGGTTGCCAGATTTTTCAAATGTCCATGCAGGACAAAATTTTTTCAGTTTTTTTTAAGACCAAATTTTTTTTTAAATTGAAACGATTTCTTCAACGGTTACAACAAACAAAATTAGAAAAATTTTATTACAATAATATTTAACAATTAAACATCGTGAATAAATTGAAATTATTATACATAATATTAAAATTCTAAATCAATTCATCCCTAAAAAATTTGCTTAAAAAATATTTTTTGCGGGACATTTTGAACGCGGGATTTTTTGATCAAATGTGGGACTGTTAGGTTAAGTCGTGATATTTTCGTTAGTTAGCCTTATAAGGCTAACTGAAGAAGGCTGGGGGCGCTGATTTTCAGGTGATCCAAAGCAATAGAACACAGAAGTTATACGTTCACAAATTAATAGTTTAATTAGCCCTACACACAAAAAGAAACCTAACCTGATTAGAAATCCATATTCTAGGATTAACTTATTTTAAAGTCATAACTAAGAAACTAAGCTAAAGTCTCATGAGCGACGTTTGATAAATAAATTTGAAGACCTGTTGGTTGCTTGTTCAGTTTAATTTCTTTCAACCACATTTCCTTTACGAGATGGGTGGAAACAAGCCTGACCTCGGTGAAGTGAGAAATCACACACACACACACACACACACACACACACACACAGAGGGAAAGAGAGAGAGAGAGAGAGTGTGTGTGTGTGTGTGTGTGTGTGTGGTGTAGGATAGGAGAGTGGTCCGAAAAATGGCAAATGCCGTTTAACTTTGGTAAATGCAAGGTGATGCACATTGGCTACGCCAATCCCAAGTCGGACTACTCGATGTTGGGGAGTAATATCGAGACGACTGATTTGGAAAAGGACTTGGGTGTGCTAATTAGCAGCGACCTTAAGTTTACGAAACAGTGCGTAGAGGTGGAAAAGAAAGCCCAGAATCTGTTGGGTTATATCAGGTGGCAATTTCAGTTTCGGAACAAGGAGATTGTGCTCTCTCTGTACAATTCTCTGGTTCGGCCGCACCTGGAGTATG